>CM057812.1:52183370-52440870 GCA_030067965.1 Latrodectus elegans
GTTTGTAGAGACACATTTCCGATTTAAATATTGCAAACAGTTATTGTGATGTATTCTGCATATTCAATTTTTAATGTTTGAAATGATATAATTAGGAAAAAGAAAGTTTCTTGTAATTTAAATATTAAATTGTATAGTTGTTCATATTTATTGCTTTCCCCATTATATTTTAAAAATCATAAAGATGAATATGAAAATTTGAGAAAATATGTATAGTAATGAAATCAAGATTGCATTAATGTTATTTTGGAAATTATTATATTCTAGGTAATTATAAAAGCAAATTTTTGTTTTGAAAATATTAAATTCTGTGTCCTTGTATGTGAGAGTTCTTTCTTCTATTATATATCTAATATATATATATCTATATATATTTTTAATTACGTCCTTATGTTGGCTCTTTCGAGCATAATAAGTCTTGCAGTTCAATAAAGAAATGAAGTATGCAGAAGAAAGACGAAGGCTGTAACAGACTTAGCGTTACCCAAGGTGCACCACGAGGAGTCCCCTGTTACACTTGATACCATATCTAATAATAAAAAATATAATAAATAAAGGGACTTTGAAGTAAAATCGTTATTATAAATTCAATTTTTATCTAGTTTGATTTCAAAATTTAAATTAATATGATTTATAGAATCAATAATCATAATTCCATAATAATATAGTAATTTAATTTTTTAAAATATATTTAAAATTCGATTGAAAATCCATAAAGAAAACACAAAATTTTAGTACATTTAAACGATAAGTTATATTAATTTTTGTATTTTTCATTCAATAAGTACGTGATAAAAAAAGGTTTTAAAGTAGGTTTTAACTAATAAAGAAAGACATTTTTTACTTAATAACGTACCATAAATCTCTGGTTGTTATGTAATGTATTCTTTCCTAAATTCAATCTAATATCTTCTCAAAAGTTTGATTTTGTATCAAGACAAGTCAAAACAAATAAATAAAAACAAATGTAGATTATTTGATGCAAAATCAAAACAAATGTAGATTACTTGATGAAGAATTACATAAAAGCGTTAAAAACAAATGAATCCGTTTAAAATGATCGGCAATTAAAACTCTCTAAAATTAAAGTAAGTAGAATTTCAAAGGTTTTGTTTAAATAAAATACAAGACTATTTAAAATTAAAAGAACGAATATTTATTAAAGAATCTGAGCAGAGATGAAAATAGACTTCGAAATTAATTTTTAAATTTTGATTCCCCTAAAAAGTTATGCATGAAACAATCTTTTCTTACCATATTTCTTTTTGAAAATCATGCTCATTATTAAATAATCCTTTTTTGTAAACATAAATATCTTGAAATAATAGTTTCTTGTATTTATTTGTAAATTGAGTATTTTTTCTTCAATATTACACGCATTCTTAAAAAGAGGGAGAAAATATTTAATTTACCAAAATTGTATTTATTTTTTAAAATGTTTTGAATTTTTCAACTTTTGTCACTAAAGCTGTTATATAATAATTAATATTAAGTTTATATATTTTCGCATTCGAACCTACTGTTGCATTTATTTAAACATTTTTTCATTTTAAATTGATATTAAATTAGTGATTCTATACATTTTATAATGCTATGTTATAAAAATTTTAAATCCTATATATAATATTTTTACTGTTTTTATTTAACAATGATTGTAGAAACATGTCGTCCATCAAATATTGTCGTATATACTTCAAAAACAGATTTGCAATCAAAATAAAATGAAAATAAATGTGATATGGAAGAGTGATAATGATATACATTTAATATCCAAACAAACAAAAAATTTTTTTAATTTAGTATTATTATACTATTTTCAAGTTTCACATTAGTTCATCTGAATATTTTCTCTTGAAATTAAACGTTATGCTTAATTAATACAGATTAAAATTCCACTATTATTATTTTTCAATTTCACTTTTAAAATATTGTTCATTTCATTTTATCAGTTTTAAAGAAGAAGCAAGAAATTTTATCCAAATGATTTCAATGACACAATTCAAATTTTTTCCGCACCAAATTTATAAATAGCATATTGATAAGTAAATTGATTAGTTTTTAGGATATGTGTGTGTGCGTCACTAATCCTGAGAATTTACGATTAATTTTAGGTGTATGATGTTTTAATAAATGCTTGATGATTTTTAGTATAATATAGAAGTATCCCATTCTATACATAATTTATGATGATCTTAAAAATTAATATTGCTTACTAAGTTTAGTGCTAATTTCGAAGTGTTCCTAATTTAAAGAATTTTAGCTGAAGTAATTCCCGAGGAATACTTTTAGGTGTAAAGAATTTTATTTGAATTTACTTTTCAATCTTGAAAAAAAAATGTTAACATTAAAAAATGAATTATTTAAAAGTTCTTTTAATTCAAGATGGAGAGAGATAAATTTTGTTAAAATTTACTATCTAAAAATTTTTATTATCTGAGAACATATTTTTAGAATGTTTTAATTATTATTAAAGTTTCGTAACAGAAATGAAATGCAATTTACTGGTACGTTTGAGACTGCGACTGTTCATGTTTCTTCTACATTTAGAAAAAACAAATTCAATGTATTTATTTTATCATAATTTAAATCCCTTACGTTTTGGTTTGGTTACTTAGGGCGCCGTTCTATTATTGAGTTCAAATCCCAGCTTAACCGAAGATCCATCATGTTCGCTAAAGGCGGCTGGGGCACGTGAAAACTGGGTGAGATCACAATATCCTCCAAATGAAATGATATCGCCGGAGGAGGCAAGCCAAGTATTGGGTAGTCTTCTGCTTGGTCCCTGCTTCAAAATTGCGAAGAATCCAACCGACTGTTCCTGTCTAAGTAGTAAATACAAACTCAGGGCTAGGTAATCATGCTGAGAATAGGTGAGCATAATGAGAATATTTTACTATATTAAACAATATAATTTATTATTGTTTATTGTATTGTTGCCAGGAACTAACGCCAAAAGATTATTCAATTATTTCAAAATATTTTTTAAAGATGGAATTTATTGAAAGAATATAAAACTTACTAGCCAAATTTAAATTTCCTTAGATAATACAAATATAAAAAATCAGTACAAACTTTTTAAAGTTGACAGTGTATAGTATTTACTTTTACAGTTATTTAATTAACAATAAATAATAGCAAAAAAGTATTGATATTAAAAATATAAATTGTTTTAAAAATCATTAAAATAAAAATATTCATTTCTGTAAGAATAATAAAGTAATGTATTATTCTTCTTAATAGTATAAATAGTATTTCACATTCACATTTCGTCTAGTGAAGGAAAAGGTTTTATTAAATATTATATAGATATTTATATATTCAGTAAAATAAAAGAAACTACATAATTTTATTTTGCTTTTGAATACATTTTTATATCATTTTCTGTTCCTGCTTTTCATAAGGATTTCAGATGAATATAAATATACTTTTGTTCAAAATAATATGAATTACAGATAATTTTTAGGAAGCTACTGAAAATATTACTTCTCTCAAAATATATTTTGTACACTGTTCTTATTTCCCAGAAATAAATTTCCCTTTTATGCAGCTATAAAAACAGTAAGTTGTACAAATGTTTTATAAATAAATATTATACAAATGTCTTATAAATAAAAATTAAATGATATTCTTATGGCACTAAAATTAATTCTTTTTTTATGGATTTGGGTGCATCTGAAAATGCAGAATCCAAGTTTCAGTTTGCAGAATTTAAAATAATAGATCATTTAAATATTTTTGTAAATTGACTTTTAAACAACAACAGAGCAGTTTTTTCTTTGATATTCAATGAATTAGTATTATGAATGTATATATACATGTGTGTGAGTTAACTTATATATTTATTTGTTATTCACTTAATTTGTGTGTGTGCAGCTTTTGAAGTGAAGAATCTGCAGTATCGTATGATGCTTGGAAGCCAGAAAACACCTTTAGAAAAATCTACAAATTTTCAGCTCAATTCTAATTATATATTAAAAGAAATTCAATATTTAATTACTTTTAAGGAGTTGTGTAATTTATTGAACTTAACCAATTTCTAAAAAATTAACCGAATCGATAAAAATTTAATTTTTGCTTTCAAAAAAATATTCATCCAGGAAATCTGCGTATTTTTAAATCATAAATATCTAATGTGTTTCAAAACATAAATAGAATTTTGATTTTTAAGTTATAAAATTTAGATAACTTTTCAATATCTAAATAACCTTGCTTTACAAGATACCATGTGATTCGAGGTTTACAACCTGCTCCAGAGGAAAACTAATTGGAATTACCAAGCCTGTTTTTGATAGTAATTTAGCCTTATTTTAACTTACATTGTACACATATCAATATTTCCCACAAGGATTTATTTTTGAATGCAATGTAACTGAAGATATTTTCCCCATAAAAGCTATACAAGATTATAGAAACAATTTCTCTTGCTTCATTATATGCGCAAATTATAAATCCGTGACTTCTATATGTTTAAAAGATTTTGGTTAGTGGCGGCAGATGTCTTCGTTGCTGGTAACCGTAGCAACAATGGCGATCACAGTGCTTTCTTCCGGAATGCAATGCAGAATATAAATTACATCTCGTTCAAAACGTCACTTTATTAGACACGCAATATGCATACCAGACAGACATTCTTGGGATTATTTGATTAATAAACATGCTCTAAAATTACATAGGTCATGAAATATAGCAACAAGATCGCTTTTAATATAGTAGCTAAAATGTAATTTTTAAATTATTTAATTTGATAAATGGATAATTTTTAAACCCATCTTAACTTTTTGACAAAAAACGTATTATGGAAGTTAGAGGAAGCTAATATATATATATAAACACATAAATGTTGGTATTTTAAACTTCTTATTAGCTTATTTATTTTAAAGCGTAAAGCTTTTTAATAGTAAATATATTTCGTAAAATTTTTGCGACATATTCTTAAACATACAATGCGATAACGTAACATATGAAGCTAAATGTAAATAAATGTTGCGATTAACCACTAATTCAAGACAATGGTAAATGCTTGTTAAAAACATAAAATACATTAAATTCAAAACATATGTAAAATTGTGATTAATAAATATATCAGAAATTTATAAATATGCAACATTTATCGACTAATGTTGTCTGTTGTAAGTCATTTGAATATGGCCGCATATACTATTTCTTTTTCATAAAAAAATAACATTTTTCAATAACGCAAACGAAATTTTACTAAACATCCAGTCTGATTTATCTGATATATATATATATATATATATATATATATATATATATATATATATATATATATATATATATATATATATATATATATATATATATATATATATATATATATATATATATATAAAAATATATATACATATATATATATATGTATATATATATATATATATATATATATATATATATATATATATATACACACATACATATACATATATATATAATATATATATATATATATATATATATATATATATTCAAAAACAAACATGCAATAAACGTTTCTATTTGAAAAATAGTATTTATGACAAAATGGGAACTTCTTGTTTTAAAGAAAGAGTTGTCCTTCTCCAATGCTCTGATACGCAGGCTAATTGGTAGAAATCTGAACATCAAAAACATTCTGAATGAGTCATTTTGACAAATATGGGTTATATAGAACATATTGTAATGTATTTTAACTAAACACTATTATTTTATGAGTCAATAGTCCATCTAATACTTTTATCAAAAGCAATACAAGCAAAAATTAGAAATCATGATGGCTAAACTTCTCAATATAAAAAGTTTTAAATATAAAAAATCTGAACATTTTAAAAATGGCCTAGGAAAAATTTAAAAATAGCTACACTCTTTCAATTGGAAAATTAAAAATTTACACAACCAAAGCACATTAAAAATCACCAATCGCATAACATTGGTCAAATACAATAGATATCCTACTCTTTATAATTCGAGATGGCACTTGTAAAAACAAAAAAAAACCATAAGCTTAATTTTGAAATGCGTTATTTATCACGAAAATTGGCAAAAAATTTATGTTCAGCAACAAATAACTATAAATAAATGTATATGGTTAGTTCATATTTAAGATATTGTTTAATCCCTTATGTGTATATTTTAAAAATTAAATAAATTGCTAAATGTTAGAAATTCCTTATAAAAGTTTGAATTTGAGTTATACGAATATATATATATATATATATATATATATATATATATATATATGTATAATATATATTTATTTATTTATTTATATAATATATATATATTATATATAATATATAATGTGAAACTCATATAGCTTTGACTGTAATATAGTAATATGTAATATGTATATTACTGGGAAAAACCAAAACTAGAGAACGTTGACTTTCACAGTGTTTCACAGTGAATGAAAATAAATATCATATATACCAAAATACCGACATTCAGATCATAATATAGTACATTTTCAGACGATGACCATTCAGATTTTTTTAAACTTAAAAAGAAAATTTTGATGATATGTTATTGATCATCAAAATTTTCTCGTTAAGTTTAAAAAAATAAGCTGATTTCAATAAAGTGGCAAGTATATTGCTAAATCTTTTGATCTGCAGCTTCTGAAGTAATAGAATTGGCATATGTATTTGTTAAAATCTGAAAGACTGCTGTTTGTCAAACTTAAATAAAATTAAATGGTATGAGCAAAGTTTTCTTAGGTTTTTATTTTTATTAGATTTGTAAATAATATTTTAATTCCTACTAAATGGTGTGAATTGTGATCTTTCTTTTTATCTTAGAAAAATTAAACGCATTAAATGTGAGTTAAGCGATGACAATTTTTTTAATTTTTCCTTAGAAAAATACTTCAAAATATTTTCTGAATTATATTATTTGCGCTCTGTGTAATGTACTTTCTTTCTCTGTATTTCCTAAGAAAAGTGCTCTCAAAATATTTTAATTTTTCTAGTCTTCTTTCCTTAACTGCATAAAAGTAAAAGATAAATATCTTAATTCTTAAAAAGTGATGCTTGATACAGTTGTTAATTTTAAAACTGTAGGAAGCTTCAAGTAAAACTTAATTACATTATCCATTATGTATAATGTTTATTATGTATTTAATGAGTTTGTTTTAAAGTATTTATCTAAAATTTCATTAGATTCTTATGAAGAAATGTAGAAATAAATTCTGAAAACGAGATTCCGTCATTTCATCAAACAACATAAAATTTATGAGGAAATTTATGAAAGTAGTTTATTGTTACCCCCTTAAAATGAAAACATTTAGTATAGAATGATATCTTATATTTATTACATGAGGTAGATTTAGGAAATTTTGTGTTTTTGAGGAACAATGGTCAAAGTTTAATCGCATTGTTTTAGGTTTAAAATTTTTAAAATCTTAATTAGCAAGGAAACATCAAAAAAATACAAAAAAGAAATTCAAAAAACAATAAATGTAAATAAATCAACAAATCGTAACCAATGTGATTGGAAGAAAACACTAGTCAAATTATTGTAAATAAATAAGTATTTACATAAAAAATTAATGAGGAAAAAAAATAATTTGATAAATTTTCCTATACAATATTCCATTGTGATCCATTTGGAAAAACTCAAGAAAATGTGTAAAAATATGAAAATAAAAGCAAAACCAACTAAATCTTATCTCAATGAAATCTTTCATCAGAAATATATTAAGTTTAATGTAAGCATTTTGAAAAAAGTAAACTGTAAAGTTATCATAAATTTTATCATTTGGAACTTTTCTTTGGAGAAGCTAAATGAACTTTTAGATTGTAAACGGTTATTTTCTTTTCATGATCCTTTTTATTTTTCGCTTGCTTTATTTCTCTCTCTCTCTCTTGTGATAAAATTTACAAAAGATAATTTCCCTCGATATAAGAGAAAATGCAATCTATGATTATTTTTGTGAAGCAGCGAGGAGTATTTTTATGTATATCTTTACACTAAAAGAGATTGTAAAAATTGCAAGCAAACTTCCGGTATATTGTAAAATGCCTATAAGTATTACTATAAATAGGAAATCCCTGTAAATTCAGTTCATGTATTCATTTTTAATTTTTTTTTCCTTAGATGCATTTTTCTTCCTATTGTAATTTATAATTAAATGTTACCGTGAATGTTAAAAATATTATCAGTTCAATAAAGATTATAATTGTTGAACAAAATTGAACACACCGTATTTAATTTTAAATCTAAATTATTATTGTCTGGAAAATATAATTCGCACTTTGATGCATTTTTTGACATCCCCAACAATAATATAATACCATTTCTTCATTAACTTTAGAAATTAATATTTAACACTTCAACATTGAAGAATCAATTTCCTCATTTACAAAGCAATATTTTTAAGGATGACCTATTTGGATAAACTTTAGAAGAAATGCAAGTTCTTATGAGATCTGTTAGTAGTCAGCCATTGTTTGTTCTGATAAAGAATAACTACAGAATTAGTTATTTTTATCTTTAACGGATAAAAATATATGCATTTATACAATTTAATGAATGATACTATTCTGTAAACTGTAAGTAAAATGAATGATAAATGCAAAAGGGGAAATATAGATGTTCATTTTTAAATTCCATTCATTCTCTGATTTATTTTCTATTACACAAGCCTACAAAAAAAAATTTTTTTTCGGTGCTTAGGATTTTAGAGCAGATTTTAACTATATTTTTATAGCTGAATCTAAATATGAAAGCAGTTTTTCTGTTTCAGCTCTAGATTTTTAGATAAATTCACTTAACTATCAATGCTTTTTTTCAATTTAGTACTTTCAAGTACAAGTGTTGTAAAATTTAAACAGGGAAAGATTCTTGTATATTTGCCCTATTGTCAGTCTTCTTTTGTAACCAATTGAATTCAAAATAATAATATTTAGGCAATAACTAATTATTATTTTTAAAAATTATTATTTTAATTCATTTATTATAAAAAGAAGACAAACAATATGAGATACATAACTGATTAGTTGATAAATTCTTAATAAATGGGATTGAATCCAACTTATTAGTGCTATCCAGTTAGTTCCATTGATATCCGATAGATGGAGACGTCTGCCCACTATCTGAAGTGACCTTCAAAGCTTCAACCGTAGTAGATAAAGGTTAGCTTCATATGAAATTTCTCTTTAGTAACAAGTTGTTAAAAAGTAAATCTAAGTATTTGTTTTGTTGAATAGAAATAAAATGAGTTCAAGTAGAAGAAGCTGTGTACATCATCCTGATATTTTTTGCTACATATGCGGAGAATACACGCTACTGGAAAACAGAAAATCTATTAGTGACTTTGTAAAGAGGGCTTATCTTGGATATTTTGGTCTTAAACTTGGTGATCAGGATAAAACCTGGGCACCACATATTGTCTGTAAAACTTGTACAGAGCATTTACGACAGTGGACTACTGGGAAAAGGAAAAGCCTGAAATTCGGTGTACCAATGGTTTGGAGATAACCAAAAAATCACTTTTATGACTGTTATTTCTGCTTAGTAAATATTACTGGAATCAATCGAAAGAACCGTAATAAGTGGACTTATCCAGATTTAGTCTCTGCAAGATGCCCTATCCCTCACTCAGAAGAAGTGCCAATTCAAACTTTTCACCAGCTACCAGAACTCTGTGAGGACTTTTTTTTATTTTTTTTTATTTGGGAAAACAAAAATATCTCCCTGTGCACCAAGTAATACCACACAGGGCCCGAATGTACAACAAATGCACTACATAACAAATCCAAATAAATCATGAGATGAAAAAATAATAATAAAAGAAGGCAGAGAGAAAAAAGAGATATAAAAAAAAAGTAGTTAGATAACAGCATGGATAAATTTTTTAAAAAATTCAAACTTCTCTTTCTTTACTAGGTCCATTAAGATCGGGGGCCACTTGTTATTTAAGTCTTTGCAAAGCTGGTTCCTTTCTTCTGAAACAGATGGACATTCAAGAAGAATGTGAGACGGGTTGTCACTCCCAGAGTTGCACATGCACAGCTCACTGTTTTTAATGTTGAAACGGTGAAGATAGCTATTGAATTTCCCATGTCCAGTGAGGAATTGTGTGATTTTAAAGTCAGTGTAGAACCAAAAGTTCTTAACTCTGATGGGAACTGATGGGAAAAAAGATTTTGTCCACTTACAATTAGGGGAGGAAACAAAACCCGAATTCCATTCTGTGATTATCTTCTTTTTGGCAGTGATTTTGAAAAAAGACTTGGGTAAGCTGGTATCCAGTTTATTTGGAAGTGAAAGAGAAGATTTGGCCAGGAAATCCGCTCTTTCATTTCCATACACACCACTATGACCCTTGACATGAGAGAAAGTGAAGGAAATATTTTTGATAATACACATATTAATGGAAGTCTGGACTTCCACAATAAGTTTTTCAAAACTAGTAACATCTTGCAGAGCTAGTAGGGATGACAACGAGTCACTGCAAATTAAAAAGTTTTGGTAAGGCTTGCTTATGGCATCTTTAACAGCAAGATTAATGCAGAGTAACTCTGCTTGGAAAATAGAGCTGTAGTCACTAATGCGGTATACTTGATGACTCACTTCAAACCCATTCTGAAAGCAAACGTATGCAAGACCTACTTTTTCGTTAACTTTACTCCCATCTGTAAAGTAAATTAGGTCATAGTCTTCTTCACTTACCCAGCAAGAAATGCAGCAAGAGAAGCAGGAGATCTTGTAGATGGATGAGGTAGGGAAGAAAAGTTCAAATCACCATCAAGATGGTTAGAAAAGGAGTCTTGTGCATAACGATAAGCCTGATTTTGATGAAATATCACAATATCAAGAAGTGGAAGACCAGAGAGAATGAAGAGAGCATCATAACTGATGGTTCTATATCCTCTAACAATCCTCAAGAGCAGTTTTCTTTGCATTTTCCTGATGTGTTTTCGGTTTATTTTTTTCCTCAAACTGTCTCCCCAAATTCGCGATGCATAAAGAATAATGGGAACAATGCCTTGTTTATAAATCAGTTTAGAAACTTTGAATTCAATACCATAACTATTGTTGCAAATTCTATAAAATGCATTTGTAAGAATATTAACCTTAGCTAAAAATGTATTTCAGATGTTCCTTCCAGTGAAGTTTGCTATCGACAACAACACCAAGATATTTAATTTTATCTACAACTTCCAGAAAATTATTACTCATAGCAAGATTGATTGTGGCATCAATGTTAGTCTTTTTGTGAATCATCATTACTTTGCACTTGCTATGATTGAATTCCAGCTTGCATTGTTGAGCCCAATTATGAATAAAATCAAGAATATCTTGAGCGGTACTGCATAAATCAGGAAAGTTTTTGTTCTGAACAATAACGAGCAAGTCATCCACAAAAGCAATTTTCCAGCACTTAAAAGCATTCAATTTTTTGAGTAAATCATTCATAATTAGGTTCCAAAGAAATGGGCCAGATACAGAGCCTTGTGGACATCCTTTTTGGATGTTAACTACTTTCGACTTATTACCAAGAGTGAGAACAGCTGTTCTGTTGTTTAAGAAACTGCGGAAGAGATTGAGAATATTTGAAGGAGTAAAAGCCTCCTTCATTAAGAAAATGATAAGCGGCCACCATGCGTTATCAAACGCTCCTTTTATGTCCAATGAAAGGAGAATAGTGAATAAATTTTTCTTTTTTCCTTCCTCTATAATGTGAACAAGTCGCAGTAGTGCATCCTCAGTAGATTTCTGTGGTGTGAATCCATATTGGTCTTTACTAGTGTAATTACGATTGTTAAGATGCCATCTTAGTCTGTTTGTGAGAAGCTTTTCGAGGCATTTTCCAATGCAAGGCAATAAACTAATACACCTAATATTCTTAAGGTGTGGTCGCTTAGAATTCAAACTCTTTGGGATTAAAACAACTTTAGCATTTTTCCAAAGATTAGGGAAGAGAGAAAATTTTAAGCATAAATTGAATACAGCAGGAAGAACAGAAGGAAAACACTGATGAAAGTATTTAATCATTTCATTGGAAAGGGAATCCAGACCAGGAGATTTTCCAGTGGCCAAACCGTGAATAACAGCAGGAGAGAAAACATGAATGTGTTGGGGAAAAGAATATCATCAACGCTCCTTTAGTTCCACGAGAGAAAATCATCTTTCCACCACTGCATATCAAGCTGGGTCTAATGAAGCAGTTTGTAAAGGATCTTGATAAGAATGGATCATGCTTTGCATATATAAGGGAAAAAATGCCTCAGCTGAGTATGGAAAAAATTAAAGCAGGAATATTTGATGGCCCACAAATAAGACAGCTGATTAAAAAAGATTAAAGACCCTGACTTCATAAATTCAATGAATGAGATTGAACAAAAAGCCTGGAATTCATTTGTTTCAGTTGTCCAAAATTTTCTGGGTAAACACAAAGCTGAAAACTATGTTGAATTAGTCAATGAAATGCTGAATAATTTCAGATCCCTTGGGTGTAACATGAGCATTAAGGTGCACTATTTACATAGCCACTTAGACCGTTTTCCTGATAATTTAGGAGACATTAGTAAGGAGCAAGGTGAAAGATTTCACCAAGATATAAAATGTATGGAGGATCGCTATCAAGGAAGATGGGATACTCACATGATGGCAGATTACTGCTGGACTTTAAAACGGAATTGTTCCAAAATGCATTCAAGAATGTCATGCAAAAGAAGTTTCCGAAATGTTCAGTGAGTAATTTGTTTAAATCATGACTTTTTCTGTTTTCTTTTGTATTTAATAAGCAATATCTATGTAATATAATAAAAATTCCCTGTTTGTTTGTTTAAACCATGGTTTTTCTTTTAAAATAGTGTAATGCATGATTCATTAAAATGTTGATATCTTAAAAATTCAAGCTGATAGGCAAAAATTAATGGCATATTTGGATTCAGCGCATCGAATTCATATAAAATCACCTCCAAAATCGTTGGCACCAAAACCACTGTTGACCAGTGTTATTTAAAAGATTAACCAATTCACGGACACATATAGTTCGATTCTCATAGACACGACAAAAAAAAAATGATTTACCCATAAAATGCTATATTAAAAGCTAAAAAAAATACAATTTAAAGTTTGCGTAGCTTCCAAACTGTCATTTTAAAGTATTAAATTTTTTTATTCACTATAAAAGTCAAATATTTTAGTGAATTATCCATAATACTTGTTTAAGTAATTACCTATCACAACTACGAAAATTCATGAAAATTTAGTTTATTTATGCATTTATATCCTTTATATTTTAAAACTAAACTCTTTTGAAATTATATGAATATGAAATAAAATCATAATTAAATTACTAAATTTAATAAATTTTAATAACTTGATTGAAATGAAAATATTTATAAAAATTTAGCACAATACTTATAAAATTAAAAAATCACATGAAGTAAAAGTAGGAAATAATTAATCAAATATAATTATTTCCAGTGACCTTTTTTCTAAATTTTTTTTAAACTTAAATACTTTGATACATTAATTTTTTCTTAATTGGTAAAGAATATAAACTTATTTGTAAATGAGATATGATTTAACATTATATCATACTTATTTAAGTATGCATTCTTTATATATTTCATTTAAATAAATATTTTCACCTTTGAAAAGAATGATCATTTTGCTTAAAATTTATTCCTGAAAATGGTATATAATTAAGTATAAAAATATTATATATAATATAATTTCAAAATTGAGATGGGTAAAATACAGTGGTAGAGTGATTGAAAAATAAAAAGTAGAAACTATCGCTTAATTTTATTTTTATTTATAAATAAATCGTTTTTACTCCTTCTTCTATAAATTAAAAACAATATGTACTGAAATTAATTTATATCATAAATTTTAGATTTATTTGTAAAAAAAATTTACTTTTGTTAATTATTTTTAACATAATTGGAAATTATTTTCAGAAGGTAAATAAATAAAATTACTTGGAATCATTTTGATAAAATATTTAAGAAAGAAATTACGTTTATTTATTTAAATATATGTTGATTTATGTAATTTACAAAAAAACAATTGGAATACAAATTTTGTCATTTGAATTAAACAGACATTTTATGAACAATTTAATTGAAATGAATTTTTGCAATGAATCACCGCATATGTAAAGAAGCTTAGAATTTACAATGTGCAAAATTACAATTTCATCCATTATCAATAATTATTACATTTATACTTGCATAAGAATTTGTAAAATGAATCACTCAAAATAATGTACCCTAATTTTATACAACTAATATAATTTCTTTAAATATATTATATTAAAATAAATCTTATACTATGCAACAATTTACAATAAATAGCATTTTCAATCGTTATTAACGAATCAAACTTTAATATATCTCAGTATCTTATGCAGAAGATCACATAATGTATTGTTAGTTACTATAATAAGTGTGTTCGAATACTTCTTGTAAATATATTTAGCCATCTATATTTTAATGTCATTTGTCACATATATTTATTTTAAATGAAAGAATATTTATATATAAAAACATGAGTTACACTAAAATATTAGGTTGGGGAATATATATATATAAGTTCGTAGCGTGTCTGGTCTGTGGTGTCAAAGAAGTTGTTGGGACAGTTTTTAAAGACCTCTTTGTTATCGAAGATAATGCGCTTCAAATGGGTTAACAAGGAGCCGAAAAGATCGTAATCGATCGGTGTTAGGTACAATATTTTGGTATTTACTCATTTAATAAGAGAATACGGTGGATGCTAAGGACCTCCCATTCGAGCTCTTGGAGTGCGGCTTTGACGATTTGTGCAACATGGGGCTTGGCGTTGTCGTGAAGAGTAGGATTTGACGATGTCTATGAATTCTTTTCAGTCGTAAAGCCTCATTCACGTGGTGTAGCTGGGCAATGTAGAGATTCTTGTTGACTGTGACATTCTTTTAGGGCATTTCCCGTGCACCAAGAGGTCCTTAAAAACTGGTTCAACAATTTCTTTGACACCAGACCATGCGATTTTTGGCGGAACGACATCAGCAAATTGGTCGAGACGGGGGAAGAAGTTGTAAACAGCAAAAGCGAATATGTAATTGGTTAACTTATTGAAATAATTATTGTTTTTGCTTAAAAAAAAGCCTTTGCTAAAAGCGCAACGAACTTATTCCCAACCTAATAATTTATTAACGAAATACTTTTAGACAATTGTATAATTAAATTATTTTTGCTATTGGTTTTACTTAATATATTTTTCATATTTATAAGCTTTGCAAAAAGTCAACCATTTTTTTTAACTAAGTTAAAACAAACAGTAACAAGTTTTAATTTAACAATGTAATTAATACCTGCCCTTAATATCGTATTTAGGAAAAAAGTCTTCAGCAATTTTTCAAATGCAGTATTTTTTTTTCTGTGGATCACGTAGCGTGCACCAATAATATTCACATCCGATGCCAAGAGAAGATATCTTTCCCATGAAAGAAAATCGCATTTCGTTTCTTTCAGTTGTCTCTAGAAATTTTTTGCTGTTTCCCATTGCGATTGTATATATCCGTTACCAGCATCGGGAAATGGCTATACTATGCAGTCACGTCAAGTCGTAAAAATGACCATTAAAAGATCAGGCTGCATCAGTTTATTCGTTTATAGTCGATAACATGAGGTCATGAGAATAAATTCTTTCCTTTTTCATACGTTTCGTATTGCTTCAAGGGAAGGAAAGATCTTCGTTAGAACGTTACATATAAAAAAAACTCTAGTTTTCATTATATTCAAAATAATTTATAATATTTGCAATTACAGATTTGTTAATTTTATAAGTTAATACCATTTTAAATTTTTGATTCCATGATCAATAAGTAACTAGAAATATAATTTTTGAAGATCAAATTATTTAAGCGCTAATTACATTTTTGCTTTGTCCTTGCCTGTACAACGTGTCCAACTATTATTAAGTGTTTTTATAACAGTAAATTTATTTGATATTTCTCACAATTCATACACACTATTAAAAATATTTAAATGATAGATTTTTCTTTAAATTTTTATGAAATCATTCTTCTCAGAATAATTCTATTCAGCATTAAATTTACAAAGTTTGCGAATACTATTAATGTAAAAATTGATATTATATTATTTTCGATTAAATTGTTTAGTCTGTTAAAATTTTACACAGTAATTCTTCAAGCGAAAGGATCAGCAATGTTATTGAAATAAATGTTCTGTACTTTGTTGCTCATAAGCAATAAGGAATATCTAATCTTAAAAATATGTAATGGCAAATGCAATTAAAATAAAAGTTAACAAATTATTTTAATCTATTAAAATATATATATGTACTCTGAAGAGTCCACTTGTTAGTCGAATATGCTAGAAAGATGAAAGAATGGGTTTGATTTCAATAAATTAAACACTATAAGCAGCTTTGTTTAAAGAAAGTTACAATCTTGTTTAAATATTTATTGTTGACTTTTTTAAGCAAATTAAATACTTGAGCGCTATCATACCAAATTCTATTGGTAAAGTAAAAAATATGACAATTTCATAAAGTAAGAATATATTTAAATGCATAAATTCAACTAAGGCAGAACACAAGAAATAGATGTTTATTGTATTTAAATGAAAATATAAGAGATTAGTCTTTTACTAGCTATACAAATTAAAATTTGAATTGCAATAAATATCAGAATGTGTACTTTAAAAGTGAATATAAATTAGGACAAATGATGAATAGCACCTCTATATTACAATTGTATCATAAGAGCTAAAATTTTCTTAACATGAGGTAAAATAGAAATAGAAATACGTATTTAAGGACTGTAAAGTGGGATATTGTTTAGTTTTAATCAAGCTGGTTCAAGAAAACTCGTCACTGATTTTCAGCAAAGCAAATTTCATTCTGAATACATTTTGATGAGTGTTAAGGTCTCAAATTATCATTCCTTACAATAATATTAATATCATTATAACATAGCATATAATAATAGACTTGAATCTTTTTGAATTCCATATTGTATAAGAAAGATCGGAGCTGAAGAGTTGAATGTATATGTGATATATTATTACAAAACAGTTTATCAACTAACTTAAAACAATTTAGCAACTATCTATTCAAGGATGAACCTCTTAAGGAGAGTAGCTCCCGCCAGAGAAATACTTTTTTATTTTAATATATACCCATTGTTTCAGAAATTTTTAAATGTTCATGGTTTTATGTATTTAATGCATGTATTTAAATATTTAAAATTAAACATTAGAACATTTAACAAATAATCAATTATTTAAGTAAAAAAATTTCTTTTACAAAATAAGAGCACTGCTAGTTCATTTGCGATAGTAGATACCAAAATAAGTATCAAAAAAAAAAAAAAGCAAACAAGAAACGCATAATCAGATTTAATCAAATGAAATATTTCTTCTTTTACGTTTGCTGCGGATAAAACACTTCTTGTCTAAAATTATCTGCTTCATTTAAAATTTTAAAAGAAAAATGTCAATCCAACCGAAAGAATTTTAAATTTTGCCATTTCCTCCATATAAACCAATTATTTCCTATTTTTTTTATATTTTCATAAAATTACATTATGGTTCATTGATCAATAAAGAAATCGCTATTTTTTAATTTTATTAACTATGCCATAAAATACCGGATTTATAAGGAGATGTCTTATTCTACACTTTTTTTATACTTTTTTTTGAATTAATTTGATTTGTCTATATTTAAGCATAACAATACGATTCACAGAAACTATCGTCATATTTAAATTTATAACATATTCTTATTTGACTTCAACAAGCCTACAATATGATTTTTCCAACCATTTGTAATCAGTTTATGTTTGTAAAAATAAACATCTATACATATTTTATTTCATCACCTCAATATCAGTAAATTATAAGTAGATGGTTAATCAAATCTTCATTTACCATCGATCTTCGATATGGACCATACCACTTTGACTTTTGCTCCAAACGCATTTATTTCGTGTTTTAGTATAAAATATAAATATAGATTTGTATGCAAACACTATCTGCAAACCTCAGATATTTATATATCTTTCAAGAAATTCATCTAAAAAAGCAAAAAAGTTGGAAAAATATTTAAAGGAGTGAATTTTATATGCAAATTTCTTTTACACCAGAATTTTAAACTTAAAACATTTGCGTTATGTATTCAAAAATTTTTTAACTATAAAGTTAGAAATCATTTCATTGATAAATTTCATTTTAAAATTTTGCAAACTCAAACACCAGTAGAAATACAACCCCTTTGTTTCTTTTTTTATACATAAATATCTCTATATTATATTGATTTCTATGGTTTAAATTAATAGATGGAAAATTACCTTATGATGTTTCGCGTATTTCACTATTACAATCTTCATTTATATCTGAAATTACATGCAAGACTTTTCTAGTGGAAAAATATTGAAAATTACAAAACATTATAAGAATATTAATAATAACAAATAATATTACAAAACTATATACCATACAAATGTAATGTTATGATAAGTATGGTAACGTCATAATCACTCTTCTTTGGCAACAGATGAAACGAAAGTAAAACAGAAAAAACATGGCTGACCAAATAAGCAAGATTGTATTTTTTTTCTTTTTGCATTGACAAGTCAACGAAGAATGAGATTTTTGAGCGTGTTTCAATCAAGATCAGTAAGCAGCCAAAACCATTGTCAAGCACTTATTTGCGTCTATAATCTACATGGTATTCTGTTCTAGTTGCACCCAAGAGCAAGACTCATGTTTTACTCTTAACGTGTATGTGGCAATAGCTGAAAAAAAGTTTATATTTGAAAAAGATGAAAAAAAATGGAAACGACTAAAGTTTTTGTATTTTTATTTATGTGCATTTATCTCTGAACGATTTTTACCATTTAAGTTTTTAGTAATATTTAAATTTGAATTCGTGATTTAGCCTTTGTACTTTTATTCATTCCTTTAAATCAAGTTTTACGTAATCCATTTTTATCTCCAATAAATTGAGGCTTAAACATTACAAGTATTTTATTTTTGTTAGCTGAAATTCAAAACCTAATGTAGAATACTTCGATATAATATTTTATAATCTTTCAATTACCAAAAAGGATTTTTTATCTTGAATTTTCTCTTTTCACAGAAGTCCTTTAATATTAAGTTTTTCTTTCAATATAATTTTTCCTTAAGAAATATATATACACACACACACAATTCTAGAAAGAAAATATTACCCTAAGCTCTTTAAATGAAAGGAAATTGGAACTAAGATTCTAACCAAATGACGCTATTTTTCTACTCGATTCATGATAAATTAAAGAAAATCTTCATTGTGTTGGTGCACTCTACCAATATCACAGAGAAAAAAATAAGAAAAGCTCCAGTTAATCCCAAGAAAAACTGAATTGCATGCATAAAACCTTTCTTTTACTTTTTTGTGATTCATCGTATGCAAAGGATTACGTTCATTGAAAAAGTTGTATGTTTTTTTAAAAAAAAGAGCAACGATGTTATAATCCAATAACATGCAAAACCAATAAAATTCGGTCGAAATTACCAGATGTAATCACTCCAGTACGATCATTTGTTAAGTGGTGAATCATGTACTCAGTCCATTCTATGATGGTAAATTCGAAGTTCTGTCGTTTTTTTGCCACAAGATCAGAATAATCAATAGTCACTTCTAATCTTTTTTTTTTCGATTTCCAGTAGCATTATCTGAATATTAAAAAGTAATTGTAAACATTTTGTTACCAATAACCTATAAAAATAACTGTTATCTGATATTTTCCTTTAAAAAAAAATAAACTTAAATTTAAGAAATAAAGTGTGAAATATTACTTGAATTTCATAATTTTTCTTTTATAAAATACACAAGTAAAACGTATACAATTTCACAAATGTATGAGGGTTAATATTTAATATACTATCAATAAAAATGTGTGCTATATTGAAGAATCAAAACAATGAGTTTTATTAAATATCAAGCATATTCAAGTAATTCTTCTACTTCATAAACAACAAAAACATTTAATGAATTTATTAAATGAATCCCTATAAAATCATTATTGAATATATACAATTAAAACAATTTATTTAAAATTATTCATTAATTATTTCTTTGTATGATTACACACTGGTTTAAATGAATTCTCAAGTTATACAGTAGCTTTATTTCAACAAGAAAAGATGTAAAATGCATGCAAGCATATACCAGGGAAACTAATAATAATAATATTCTATAAATAATCTACCGATAATGCATATTTATTCATTTGAGATCTACGCATTTGAAGTTTACTTTTATTGCTTGTATTATTGAGAAAAATGCGTTCTCCTTCTAAAAATTCTAAGTTGAACATGTTGGAGGTAGAATTCGTCTTTGAGTATTTCTTTTCATATCAAGAAAATATTAAATGTCTTGAAATTCAGTTATTTTGTCTAAATCTTTTCCTCACCTCTTGATGCATAAGCGTTTATCGTGTTTATATTTCCTGCAATGTACCTAACAAAGTTTTAGTCTTGCTCATTTAATTTTGGAATTATGATGGTTGTGGATATATAAAAGATGTTTTGGTAAATAAAATGAGCTGTTCACTACAGGAAGAGATTGCTTGTTGTATGCTCAGAAATTGAATCGAAAATTATAAGCGCAGATTAAAACAAATTATGAGAAAAATATTGAACAACAGAGGTATAGTAATAGAGAAATAACATCAAATGACAAATCGGGCATGGGAAAGAAAGAAGTTTATGCACACAGTATTTGTTTCTACTTTTTGAATATTATAGTAATCTAAAAAAGAAAGATTTATTAAGAATCTACTATATTGTAAATAAAAGAGTAAATTATTTTCGTTGAAATGGCACAGTTGAATAATAATATATTGAAATGATAATTAACATAGAATATATTATTCTTTATTCTGCTACAGGGGATTTTGTGTTGTAATTTGATCAAATAATTTATTAAAATTGTGATTTATAATATATATCTATATCAATCTATATATATGTGTGTGTGTGTGTGTGTATGTGATATCTAGATATATAATGATATCTGATATCTATATCAATCTATCTATTTATCTATATATGTGTGGGGGGAGGGAATTGGAAGCGCCACCAGAGGGTCATTCATATGTTTGCCGTTGGATACACGCCGAAAAGAGGGAGTAAGATAAATACGAAGTGATGGATGATAAAAGTAGCGATGACGGGAAGACGCGAATTGATATTGAAATAATTTCAAATTAAAACTAAACTGATGTGAGATTGTTATTTAATATTCATTTGTAAATATGTAAATAGCTTTTTCTTATTTTGTCCAAAACCATAATTAAATCATTTAAACAATGCGTATTATTCTCCTGACAAAGAACTGATAGAACCAGCATTTATATATATCTATATATATATATATATATATATATATATATATATATATATATATATATATATATATATATATATATATATATATATAAATTTAAAATTATTCTCTTAAATTTCTAAATTTTTAAGGCTCAAGTAAGTTTACGGCTAAATTAATTTTTTTTTATTTCTAAGACGATAATTTAATGATATTCAAGGTTACAAATGATATGATGCCTTCGAAGTATTAACTAAATAAGGTATTATAAAGCGGAGACTGCATAAATTGATATTATTATATATTTTTATGTACCTATAATCATATTTACAACTTTTATACTTAGAAATTATCAAAAACGTTTCATAATTATTTTAAAACTTTCAAACTATTTTTAAAACCCGATACATTTATCACAATTAAGAATCAAGTTAATTAATTTACATTTAAAATCCTTACCAAAATCTATAATAAAAATTTTTAGAAAAAAAATTTTTCTTTGATGAGAAATATTAATTTTATTTAATGACCATTATTAAATACTGTACATTACATTGCATTTTTAAAATAATGCAATGGTTACATTTAATGGTACGATCTGTTTTTAAGTACTTATTAATGCATAGTCCTTCAATAATAGTATACTATAAACTTCATATAAGCATTTTGACATTTTTTATGAATGAACAAACTATTTTATAAAATTCTATTCGATTTCAAAACTTGTGAATTAAGCCTATAAGGAAGTTATCTTTTATGAGCTGTTGACATTTATTCGAAAAATATTTTGTCTTTTCTCGTCAAGGATCCTGAACACTGAAAATAAAAAGGGAACAAAACTCAGGAATAGCTAAAATATAAAGGAAAAAGAGCAGAAAGGGTGAAAAACACAAAGGAATAAGGAAAGAGAATTTTCGGTCACGCTTTTCCGAGACCGCGTGAATAGCTTACCTTTTATGGGCCAGTATTTCTTGTAAGATTGAATCTATTTTTGCAACGTATGTCCCACTCGTATAAAAGTAGGTCAACTCTTTCCTTGGTTTGTTCTTAGCTATTTTCTTTTTTTTTTTTTTTTTACTCCGTAGAGAGCATTTTTCTGGCTATTAAAGAAAGCTGCAATGATCTGAGGACGAGGTGTTAGGAGTAGTAAACAAATAAAACAAAGCAAAGCATAAAAACATTGACCAAAGGGATTACAACGATTTCACAGATTTACTGAGTTTAGTATTTTGTTGGAAAAAAAACTTTCTGTAAAGTGTAGGATACAATTTCACGAGGGAGGTAATTTCTGTAAAGACATTCATCTTTCTTTCCTTTTCTTGTGTCTTAAACCTTTTATTTCCATGAGAACTCTGATGTCTCATTGATTCAAATTACTCATTCCATTGAATTAAAGAGAAATTAGAAAAAATGATGAAAAATATCTTCGCTTCAATTACATTTTAAAATAGGTGTCTCATTGATAAATCACAATATACCTGGTAATTAACTAAGTGATAAAGTGAATAGATTTTTCAAAATTTATGTAAAACAGGCGAAAACATAAGCAGATCATGCACAGATCTATGTTGCACTAACAAATATGTGACTCATGTGAAATAACAGAAGAAGAAAGCTAGGATAGTTGACAGAGAAAATTCATAATGGAATTTCTGGTGAGTGCAGTAAGATTCATTTCTAAAGCTGTATAGGATAAAACAATTCCTTTTTCAATAAAATCTTCCTTACTATAGGTATTATTCTTTAGAGATTAACCATCTTGCATGACAAAATTTTCTTTATTTAATTGCAGCCTAAGGACGTGTATGAAATGTAAGAATACTGTATATCTTATATTACGATATAAAATATATAAAATGATTATTTTTCATGAATACTCATCAAGTCTATTTGACTCTATCAAGTTTTTGGGAGGAGGAGAAGAAAAAGGAATCAATCACGGCCATTATTAAACAACCGAAGATAAATATTACATTTGCCTTTTTTGCATACAGATCTGTCATTGTGAAGGCTTAATGGGTTTTCATGTTTACACATTTGCTACATTTAAATATTATCCGGTATATATTATAGGGTTGGTAAATGTGTAAAAACGCGGTATAAAACCTTTTGCCTGTTTGGTAATTATGTGGACAATCTATGGAGAGATATAAATGCGAATCGAAGTATTGGTCCTATTCATACATATTCAGCAAAAAATGAATCTGAATTCTCTCTAACAGAAACGATGTAAACTAACTATTTTGTTCGTTAAGAGTAACCTCATCTGTTACTAATCTTTAAAGATTTTTGGTTTAATGAATATCTTGAATGGCCTGTCGCAAAAATTGATTTTGATGAAATAAATTTTCGTTTTACTAAATTATTTACTTAATACCTTATTTATGTATTTCATAAGCAACTGTTAATATATAACTGAAAGTATTTATTCATTATAATTAACCGTAACTACAAAAACTCATTTTTAAATTTCCATAATTCTCTCTCTCTCTCTCACTCTCTTAGACTATTCACTATTAATATTTATAATTTCTGGCAAAATGTATTAAATCTTATATATAAACACTGAAAATTTAATCATGCAATTTACTTATATATTTCTGAATGCTGAATTATTTGAATAATTTTGTAAAACTGTTATATATATATATATATATATATATATATATATATAACAGTAATATATTTTGTGGGAATTTATTATTAAACTATTAGATCAATAATGAAACCTTAATAAGTTTAGCTTTAAGTCTGATAACGAGAGAGAGAGTGCGTATTTTTTAATAATTTTCTATTTAAAATTATTTAAACTTTAAATTTTTTGAATATTTAAAAACGTTTATTAACAACAGTAAGTATGTTTTATCTTTTCAGAAAGAAAACATTAAGAGAATAGAAATTTTATGTACAAGCTCATTTTATTTCTTAAATGTTTAAATAAGTAAAGAGTTTTGAAAACTTCAAATTTTGAACCTTTAAAATAAGATCCTGCTTATTGGTAAATTATGCTATTTATATGGTTTCAAAGAATCGAAATAAGATTAATCGTCTTATGATATCTTGTTTCTAACAAATGTATAAAAAAAATGAGAAACACATTTCTTGAGAATTTTTCTTCCAGAAACATTAATTGACGGAAACATGAGATTCCGCACCCATAAAAATCTGATAATTTACAAATTTTTCAATAATTTTCTATTTAAATATCTCTCAACTCTAACCTTCCATGTCTTTTATATAATAAAAATTCATTGACTGATGGTATGGCAAGTTTTCTTTTTTTATTATATTTAAAGAAGAATCATTAGAAACAAACATGGCAACAAATGAATTAAATTGTAATCAAATAAGTTATATTGAAAAAAATTTATATATTCTATGATATTAAAAAAAATTGCTGAAGAATTCAAAACTAAATCAAAATGTGTTTCAGTTAAGAATAAGGAGAGTATAACATGCAATATTAGTGAAATTTTCAATACTAATATTGCATGTTATATTGCAATAAAATTATAACGTGCAATATGTTGTGGTGACCTCGGTAATTTTAGAAAACTCCGAGGAAAACCCAGACTAGTTATTTAAATAATTGAATGACAGAGAGCAATTCAAAACAAAAATACAATAAATAATTTATTTTAGCAATTTCATTACAAAGGTATTTGCATTTATAATTAAAACATTCTTGATTAAATAATTGAGAAGATTCTAACATTATTATTATTTTTATGATATTTACACAATAATCAAAGTGACCAGAGGGATATTGAACGAGAGACCAGACTCACCCCTTTTAGAAATAGTATTGTGGTGTCTGAGACTTCGCCACTCTCCGGTGTCGATGATTCTCTTTTTTCATCCACTTCCCGTCCTCTACTCAGCATCTCCGCTTTGCATTTCCATTCGCTGATATCTCCGCATCTTACTTGGCTTGTTATTGAGTATACCTCTTTTCAGACTTTGTCACCTCTTCTTCATTTATTTGTCGGACATCTGCATTCCCATTCAGGACAGTCGAGGCAGGACTTCTCCAGGCCAGTGCAATCATACTCCGTTTACTCCTTTTCTTTGTCGGGCATCTCTGGGGCTTCAGTGTGTGAGGGCTTTCTCTGCCTTGTGTGTCTGAGGGACTTCTGTGTGTGAGGACTTTTTCTGCCAGCCTTCCATTCTTAGATGCAGTTTTTAAATTCTCGTCTTAGCTCCTCCTCTTTACACCATTGGTTTTCCAAAGTTCCAAACTACGTCCTACACTTCTATGGGATAGGTCAGAAATCTCTCCCCCTTAATCCCGACTGGTCAGATTTACAAACAAAACATATCATAAAACATAAACTTTCCTTGCAATTTTCTCACGATCATCCATCCTTTCCGAAAGGGAGAATTTATTCTTTTATTGCACTTGGCTCTTTGTGCCAATTTTCATTGCATCCTTTCCTTTATACTATTACAGTTTAGTTTGAAAAAAAAAGAGGAAATTCTTAAATTTAAAGTGCAATAAAAATATACATATCTTATTTTCTCAGGGTTTGGTTATATCGTTTTACACTATACGATACAATATTAGTATTAAATTACAATATTAGTATTAAACAGTGCATAACATGCAATATTAGTATTAAAATATTTTATTATAAGTAATTTAATATCTCAAATTTATTGAAAATAAATTTTACAAAATGTTTTAGGGTAAGGTATTAATATAAGTACTAAACACAATTTATTCTTGTAATTATATTCGGATATAACAATTTATATTTCCTATTATCAAATAAACTTTAAAGTATGCAAAATTTTCACTATATATAAATAATTGATTATCAAAATAAACACGTGTGAATTTTTGAATTCGCTTCTAAATCATTAAAACATAATGACTGAGTTCTATAAATCGAAATATTTTCTGATAATATCTATGACCTTTATTGAAGTTCTGCAATTCTTAGAATTTCCTCTTACATGTGACATTCCAAACTTCTCGAAACCTCAACGAACCAAAATCACAGGAGTTCATCTAACTGGAACGAGTGAAACAGAAACATCTCATCTTTTAAGCGTTTCCGGATACAGTTTCTAAAGTCACAATAACAAACATACATTCCGGCTAAACAAATTCAGCAAAGCAAAAAAATGGGACAAAGAAAAACTCAATAAAAAAGACCAAAGAGTATTAAAGTTCATTGTATAGTCTAGATAACGAGCAACTGTAGCAAATGTGACCGCAGATTTCAATCGCCATCCATATTCTCAATGATTGGACACCTTCATAAACAAAACATTTGCTACAAACCAACAATTGTCATGCACTTCTTGACACAGATGTTAATATCAAACATCGACTACTGTGGTGTCACACTCACAAAACTTGGTTGATTGATTAGTGGAAAAATGTAATATGGGTTGATGGGACAAGTCCTACATCTGGTTTCTGAAAGGATAACCTCTTTTCTCCTTTCTATAATAGGATAAGTGCATGCTTGGAGGATAACAACACAAGTTTCTGATAGTTTCCTTCCAACTTTCTAGCATGGAAGTGGATCTGTTATAATATCATGGTATATGTAACCATGTTCTACTTTTCGTACTTTTTAAAAAACCAAATAATGAAATATTTAATTTCGATAAAAATTCTTTCCAAACTCATTTTGTTTTAAAGTTATATTATATGAACTTCATTTAAATATCTCGTAGTCAATCATTTACTCTGGAATTTTCCAAACCAATGCTCTTCTTTTCTTGTAAAATAATTTTTAAGAAATTCAAATATTAAAATGATGGTCTTAGTTGTATTAATCTGATGAATGGTTATTAATAAAACTAAATACAGTTTGATGAAAAAGTATTCATATTTTAGATTAAAAGAGTTTCTATAATCACTTATTCATATTTTATTTAATCTCTTGTAAGAAGAAAACCTACAAGTCAGCTTATATATTTATAACATTTTTTCGTGTATCTTCTAGGAAAATCTTATATTCCTTAGACCAAAACTGCCTTGATGTACGATGCTTAACAACTTTTTGCAAAAGCTTTACAAGACTTAGATGGTAATAAATCTATAGATTTTCCTTCTATATCCTGTGACAGTCGTTTGCGAGGCTTTGATGGCAGCAGCATTATAAATTTTATGAAACCCGTAAGTTTGCTCTACATTTTTCTCTGCATTCTGTATGTTATTATTCATTATCATTCATGGCGCTCTATCCCAATATGGGCATGGCCTTCTGAACAAGTTTCTTCCAGCCACCTCTACTGGAAGCCAAACTTTTAAAATTTTTTGTTCCAAGGACCCTACTTCTTCGATTGCATCCACCCATCTCAGCTTTGGTCTTCCTCTTCTTATGCTGATGGGTTTTGCAAAAAACATTTCCCTTAGTGTTTTATTGCCCTTCATTCTGATAACATGTCCAAACCAATTAAGACGGCTTACTTTAATGTGATGTACAATGTCTGGCTCCTTGTACATTCTACAGATTTCTGTATAGTTACCAAAGTAAAATGATGTTCAATATCATGAATATTCCCGAATTTTCTGACATAGTAAAAAATCTAATGGTTACAAGAAAACGGTAGAAAACCATAAAGAATCACTAAATTTTAAAAAATATTCCAAATCATCGCTATGATTATCCCTTAGAGGAAAATGGTCGCTTTAAGGAAAAAGATCACTCTTATGAACACAAGAAAGCGTTTCACATGGATCAAATGAATTTTAGGTTGAGGCAATTATTAAAAGTAAAAATAATTTCAAAATAATATTTTTCCTATTCTTTGAAAATGAATTTTTGCAGCAAAACATGGTTATTAAAGAATTTATATCTTAATCCCTTTCAAGTTAGTTGTGTATCTAAATATTTATCTTGTTGTTACTTATGACACTTGGACAAGCTAAGATCGCTATGACTTGGCTATGCAAATTTAAGTCCATAGGGTGCATCTTTCGCTGTTGTAGTCATATTAACATATTTTAGAAAGGATGTCTCAAAAAAATGTTTGAACGTGTGACATAAATAGAAACTGCATAGCTAAATAGAAAGTAAACAAGAATGTTCTTGTCGATTTTAATAGCCCAAAACACATTGCCTACAAAATGTGTAACCTATGGTTAGTTCTCTAAATAATCACTATTGCCTTTCAGCATCTTCTGCCAACGTGTCTCCAGCTGTGCAATCCTCTTAAGGTGAAATTTGAGGGGATTTGGACACAAAGAAATCCGCGAGGACTTGGGACCAGTCTGCTTCCTTGGTGAAAGATTTTTCCAAATATGATTGTCTATGAAATAAAAGAGGTGATAACCTGATGGTGCAAGCTTAGATGAATAAGGAAAATGGCACAAAGTCTCCAAACCAAGTCTCTGTATGGTATTCCTGGTCACCCGGATGATTTGCAGCCTAGCGTAATCAATGAAGTACAATATACCCTTGTGATTAACCAGTACTGGCCTCTTCTATTTCAATGCATGTTGCACATGTTCCAATTACAGAGAGTACAGAATCTCAGTCACCGTTTGACCCGTTGGTAGCAGCTCAAAGTGAGCCATTTGACATCTAACCCATCAGACACCAGTTTCATCACAAAGGGACAAATATCCCAACCTGAGTTTATGAAACCAATAACTTGATGTATATTCATTCACAGAACTACCCCAAACGCAGACATGTTCGGCAAGTTGATGCAGCTGATGATAAACCCACTTTGAAGTCGTTAAGCAAAAAACAGAGAACAAGCTCTTTTGACACGTATGTTTGTTTCTCTTTGCTACCGTGCGAGCTACGATTGATGAATGGGTGATGCTACCCACTTTGATGTCGTTAAGCAAAAAACAGAGAACAAGCTCCTTTGACACGTATGTTTGTTTCTCTTTGCTACCGTGCGAGCTATGATTAATGAATGGGTGATGCTACCTACTTTGATGTCGTTAAGCAAAAAACAGAGAACAAGCTCCTTTGCTACTGTGCGAGCTACGATAGATGAATATGCGCGGTGCACCAGTTTTCATAACGACTGCTATTCTTACTCTTGATTGATCGGTGGCTCAACCACGCCATACTCTAATTTACTTACTTATTCTGACTTCATTCAATAGAAACACGAAAAAGGCAAGTTATTTTTGTTTACCTTATACGAGTATTAAGATTTTGAATACTTTTTAGTCTATTCCCTAAAATTATCTATTCTTGTAAGCATAAAAAATGAAATTAGTTGGAAAATTTCAAAATTTTATTAATAATGTTTTACGTGACAATGGAAAATATTATTTATAAATTACTAGCGTTTTGCCCAAAATTATTCATAAATTTGGATCAAAAATTTAAAAATATAATTTAATTGTAATTTTTGTTGCTTTAACCTATAATGCAATGTTCAAAAATATAAACGAAGGTTTAAATAAAGAGTCAGAAATTTGAATAGTAGAAAATAAAAAATTAAATAGGAAAAAAATCCAATCAATAATTTTCTCAGAAAGAAATAAGGTAATATTTAATAACATTAAACTTAACAATCACATAATTTCATGTGCAAAGGATGTTGAATGCCTAGAAATAATCAACAAAAAATATTTGTATTATTGTATCTTATCCTATCTGATTTGCCATTAGGCTAAACCAGATACATGAAATCATGAACAAATGAAAAGTTCAAAACAAGCCCTCTTTTCAAGCAGTCTTAACAAGAAAGCATAAGATCAGGGTCTCTTGGTAAATAAAAATCGCAATTATATGTCAGTCCTATACCTTTGCGTGCTTCACGCCTCCTCATGTTCACAGACTGTAACATTCTTATTTTTTCTTCCAGAAGATCAAAAGCCTTGACATGGAAAAGCTGGAGAGAAAATATGTATCAGGATAACCTGTTTATAAAAAGTGTGAGTTTCTTAAAAAATTCTGGAAGGTAGACATGGGAAACAGCAAAAAAAATTTTGTAAATCACATTCATAAACTTATTAAAAATTTGAGGCTGTGCGTACTTATTATAAGCAATATTAATAGTAAGTCAAAACTAAATATTATAAGTAAAATTCTTTTTATATAAACCAGTTTTGCTTTTCGTGTTCAGCTATGCTCTCAAAGCATTTAAAGGGCATCTGATAGCATTTGTATGAACATAAAGTAATTAAAATATAAATGTGGAGGAAATTTTAGCTAAAGTAACCCATGAATTATTAATATTTCTAGGCTCTTATTATCAAATTAGTGAAACAATTTATGATAAAATAACAGAATAAAAAATTTACCAAGATTTTTATTTAGGACAAATGAAACTAAGAACAAAATACTGTAAACAAAGAATAAACTGTTTTAAGAACTATACTAGGACAAAGTCCCATATCAATATATAATACATGAAAAGAAGCGAAATTATAAGTTAACTGCATAAAAATGAGGTTGTATAAAAAGTTTTCATTAAAATAATTTATTTTTATATATTTTGGTCACATTTTTTTTTCGTTTATTAATTTAGGAACTAAAATTTAGTTTATCAGAAAAACTACCAAATTTTTTCTAAAAATCTAAAATGGGGAAGAATTAAGATAATAATTAATAATTTTATTAATCAACTTTAACAAATTTCAACAAGCAAAACTAGTTAAGCAGAAGTAAATTTATTTTTAAAGAGTGTGCATAGGCTGAGATTTTTGAATTAAGTAATAATTAGCTTAATGTTGTCGTGTGACAAGTACAAAAAGAAAAAAAATATTAAAAATACAAGTCTTATGGGGCCAATGGCATGGAGCACTGCTTTGACCACATCTTCAGCTTTTTCCGTATAAAAGGTTTCACAGCAGGATTTGGGGTCGATATTGTAGCTGTCTTATTATTAAAAGAAGTAAAGAATAAATTACTCTTAAATTATTCCATTTTGCATAATTTAAATTAGAAATTCTAAAAATGCCACTAGAAACAATTTAAATTATTATTTTTTTGTTACTATTTAATCAGGATTTTGCTTAAGATGCAACTTTTGTTTCATTCTCTATCATTATGCCATTAAATAAATCCGGTGGTGGAAATATTCATACTGATTTTATGCTACAGGGGAAATGTTCTTCTGGCAACTGGCCATAGAGTTCTCAAAAAGGAGAGCTGTGTGAGCACTCAAAATTCAAAGATCATCGTTTCTTACTGAGATTATTGTAAAGCTATATCTTTTTTATTTTATATAACTATAAGTAACATCTGTATTTTAATGCTATATTTATACTCAGCATGAATTTATTCCGAAGACATCACTGTACAAGGAAACTTTAATCAATCCTCACGAGCAATATATTCACAAGAAAAGATGGAAAAGTTCATGCTATTAAAGACAGGTTCTTAATGAAAATCCTTGAATATAATAATTAAACAGTCTCGTAAAAACGTTATGTTTAATCAAGTAAAATGTTATGTTACGTTATCTAGATAAAAGTTAGTATAGTAAAAAGTTATGTTACACTTATATGAATTCTAATTCTTAATTGGAAGAATTCAATACTGATTAAAATAGTTTTATTAGGTTGGGGAATAAGTTCGTAGCGTTTTTACCAAAGACATTTATTTAAACAAAAAACAAAAATTATATCAATATAACTTATTGATTGATCAATTATAAATTCAACGTTGCTGTTTACAACCTCTTCCAATCTCTCGACCAAATTGTTGATGCCGTTCTTCCAAATATCGTCTGGTTTGTCAAAGAAGTTGTTGAGCCAGTTTCTAAGGACCACTTTGTCCACTGGGAAATGCTCTAAAAGAATGTCACAGTAAACAAGAAGCTCTACATTGCCCAGCTACACCGTGTGAATGAGACTATTCGACTAAAAATATCTCATCTATATGTTAAAACCATGCTCCTTCGTGACAACATCAGGGCCCATGTTGCACATGTCGTCAAAGCCACATTCCAAGAGCTCAAATGGGAGGTCCTTCAACATCCACCGTATTCTTTGGACCTTCCACCGACCAATTACCATCTTTTCCGCTCCTTGTCAAATCATATGAAGGACGTTACCTTCGATAACAAAGAGTTCCTTAAAAATTGTTTCAACAACTGCTTTGACACCAGACCAGGCTATTTTTGGTGTAACGGCATCAACAAATTGACCCGAGAAGTGGGAAGAGGTTGTAAACAGCAACGTTGAAAATATAATTGATTAGCTTATTGATATGATTTTTGTTTAAATAAAATGTGGTAAAAACGCTATGAACTTATTCCCCAACATAATACAATTAATATGAAATTAAACACATAGCATTACATAACAGTATCTCAATGTTTTAAATTTTAATGGTTTTTATAATCTCTTATTATGAAAGTTTTAACATATAAAAGCCTCGGTTAAAAATGCTTTAGACAATCAAAAATTGTTCAATTCATTAAATATCTAACAATTAACTTTAGTTTGTCAGTTTTACTGAAAATGGTAAATTATAATGCAAAATTGTTCACATTTTATCAGTATTGTGTGTACTATTTTGGATTTACGATTAATAAAAACCAAATATTTCTAAATTACTAAAAGTAACTGAAGTTGTTTGTTAAAAACAATCTTGTCACGTATGTCATTTAAATTATTTTTATTGATTTCATTTGTTACATAAGGTTTAAGACTTCAAACTGCTATAAACTGCTATAACTTCAGTCTGCTATAAACTATGTCCTAAAACCTATTATAATCTTAGTCTTCTTTCAATATATACCTTAAAATTCAATTTCATTTTTAGAACACTGCAATGATGGGTAAAATATTTATTTTTCATAGCTTTATATTTTCAATAAAATAGCAAATATTTTGTTATCAAATAATTGTAGACACATTAATTTCATTTGAATGTTTCTTATTTTTGTTGTTGTTGTTGATGTCGTGTGCCACCTAGGCTGGCATCATAAGTTGCACTGCTCCACTTTTCCAACTGAACCATATTTGGTGTGGAGTTCAACTTCCTCAGTTCACACAAGCCATAGGTACCCGTTTATAGGGTAGGTAACCATTCACAATGCATTCATACTAGAAAAGGACGAAGACAGGACAGTACATCCATGCTCGAACGGGAATTCGTATCCAGGATATCCCTATCCACAGTCAGGCACGCTGTCCATTAGATAAGATGGTCGGCTTTCCTTATTTTTGATTCCAATATATTAGAAAATAATTAATATTAGAATGATAGAAAAATCTCCAAAATTAACTGTTAACAGTTTTTTGGATTTGTATCCCTAAAAAAATTGAAATTGTAAACCTTCTATTTAGAAATTTTTCTTGGGTATTTAATATTTATCTTTAAATAAGGAAAATAAATTTGGCTTCCTATTTTTATATAAATCTATGGAAAAATAACTATTCAACTTGATGCAAATAGAGAAAATTATTGAAATGTGCAATTACTATAATTCGGGTAATTATTAACTGCAAAAAGATAAAGAGTAGCTTTTCTTTCGTTTACCTCAAGCTATTTACACTGTGTTTCTCAGTTTGATGATTTTGTAGATATAATTCTTCCAAAATCGAGAGATGTTTTTTCAGAATCAACTTAAAGCAGTCTGTGTGAATAATCTTTGTTTATTGTTCAATTTGCATAGAACTACATACCCCAACAATCACTCTTTTATTAAAAATTAATCTGTTGAATTATATGACTAATGAAAATTCATATCTTTCTAATAAAACAGGTAGGCAAATTAAAGTGCTTGAATAATTAAATATCTGGACTACTAAAATTTGTTAATTTAGTTATATATTTCATTGCTACCGTATCTATATAAGACATAATATTTCATCAGCAACTTTCACAACTTATCCAAATACATATCTCCATACAAAAGTAGGGAGTTTCATCACTTATGTTAGCATAAGGTCTATCCATAAATTAAGCAGAAAATTGAAAATCTTTTATGTAATCCTCTAGCATATGGTGATTAAATAGTTTCCAATGGAGAGGGAGAGAAAATCGATTAAAAATGATGCAAGATAATGTTCTCTCGATAGCACTATCGATAGACGACTAGGATTTCGGATTCAGGAAATGGCGCGTCTCTTCCAAATCCTTAGCTTATTAGTGATCTTTATCCATGTCCAGATTTCAGAGAAAGACACTTGGGGTTAATATATATTCCGAAATATTAATTAATTCATCCAAAGTACTTGAAAAGTATTCTTATCAGTTACATGTTAATTTATCGTGGCAGTTCGTAATATGTGGAAATTGTTACCCATAAATAAAATCTTTTGAATGAAAATAATAATGAAAATCTTTTGAATGAACTACTTGTAGTTTGAGTGAAAATCTTATTTTTATGTACATTGTTATCTAAGTAGGTAAAATAATTGCCTTAATAACAAAAATTTTTTTAAAATGTGATAGAATAGGAATTGAATAGTTTGTATAGTTTTTATTTCATACTTGCGAATAACATTCCATTATTATCTCTAATGAGAATTTAAAATCTTAATTAAGAAATTGGATTGAATAAAGAAAATACTTTCTAATTTATTATGTTTTAAAGAAATAAATACTAAAAACAACAAATACGAAAGATACATTTTGAAGCATCCAAACATAAAAATATTTATTTAAATTACTGAATCACATCAAATAGAGCAAAAATTTTACTTGATATGATTTATTGGAAACAAACAAGAGAATATTCAAGTTTAAAAAATTTATAATTATATGACATCTAAATACTCATAAAATCCTATTTTATAGAAATATAAAATTCATTAATAAAATTTGAAACGAGAATTTTCACTCTACTTAGTTCAATATATCTTCTAGAATCTTTTTTATGGAAAATTAAAATTCTTTATAATAATTAGAGATAAATATTTTCAATTTGCTTAGTTAAGAATTCCTAATTGGATAAAAATAATAATTAGAAAAGAATTCGTTAGAGAATACTTGTTAAAGAACTACTTTTTATACAAGACTACAATTTATTAAACAAGTAACAATATGAGTGTGAAAATGTGTTATGAGTAGAGTTAGAAAAATTTAGAAATTAATCAGTATTTTGAGTAAAGATATCAAAGTTCTTCTACTAACTATAAAATTAAAAACTACACTAATCATATTGTTTTCCTTTTGTGAATTAGTTTCCGATTATGAAGTATTCACTTCAATACAAAAAAGTATTTTTATTCTAGAAAACATTTTTTCTTAACGAGAAAACTCCTTCTTCGATATGCATTTGCTTCATTTCCCGTATATATATATATATTTAAATAAATTGAAAATCTTAGAGACCTCTATAAAATATAAGTATGCCGAAATTTATATAGTTATTTATATCGAGGCTTAAGTGTATATTATATTTTCTTGTCCAGATTCTAAGTATATAAAATATTTATAGAGCAATTAGTTTCATTTTATAATATATAAGAATTTGTATTTTCGTATAAAAATGCTTATTCATTTAAATTAATTATAAAAATGCTTATTCATTATAAGCACTTTTATATTTTCGAATATGATATTAAAATTCAAGTCAGAGCAGAAATTACAATATATAGGACTAGACTTGAAGACCGTAATATTTTTGTGTTGTGATCTGAAAAAGCATTTTGATTGAAATTTTTCTTTTTATTTAAGGATTGGAATGCTCATTTTAAATGCAATTTCTACAATTTTTGCTTTGAGCTAAAATTTTAAATTTTAGCTCAAATCAAAAACTATAGAACATTGCAAATATTATAATGTGTGATGATACTTAATTTAAAAAGTTACCCATTAGGAAATTTTTTATTTGTGGCATTTTAAATTGCGTTACTAATTAACAAGAATTAATTATCATTTTAATTGGATAAATTTCCAACCACCTTGTAAATGAACTGTGTTTTAATATTCAACTCAGCAGTTCATGTTTTTGACAACTATTTTTGATATTAATGTTCTTTGGGATAAAAATTTCATACACTTGAAATAGTTTATCATTATCAACACCAATTAAAATACTTATCAAATTAAATTCCTTGAATGATTTCGATAAATGAGCTATTTAACATTTCATATTTCTCATGCATCGAAAAACATTTATGGTTCTAATGGGGTTTAAATATTATTGTTTACCTCGTCACTCCTTTCAAAAACTATCCAAATAACATCGATCTACCCAAAAATTGATAGTTTAGTCACTTATGTTTTCACAGACGTTTCTCATAAATTAAACAGAAAATTGGGAAATCTTACTGTAATCCTCTAATACATGGTGATTAAATAGTCTCTGTTGTAGAAATATCGATTAAAAACGATGCAATATAATGTTCTATCGGTAGTAATATCGATAGATGGCTGAATTTCCTGATCTGAGAAATGTTGCAATTCTCCTAAATCCTGCCCTCTACAAATGAATAGCTTATTAGAGATCTTTATCCCTAACCGAAGTTCAGATAAAGCTCTTTGGGTATTATATATCCTAGAATATTAATTAATCCACACGCCAAAAGTACTTTAATAATGTTCCTTCCAGTCGCACACAAATTTATCGTGAAATTTCACAAAATGTGAAAATTGTTTCTCATAAATAAAATCTCCTATCACTTAAAGTTATGTATTTTTTAAACAAAAAGTGTGTGCTTAATTTAGTTGAAGATATGGTTTTTATGTAGATGATATCATTATATTTTTGATTGGATTGGTATACCAACATATATTTCATTGTCACCCTGTATTTAATCACACTTTTTATGTATATGTTGGGTTAATTATTATATTTCACTCCTTTTTATGAGCATTAAAAATGTTTTCATGCAATAAATATACTTTAAATTTCTTTTTGATAAGTGAATCAGCATTTCTTACTTCATAAGCACTTTTTTGAAGGGCGATGCATTCAATTAACTTTTGAAATTACGATCGATAAAATAATTGAAATTACTAACTAAGAATGCAAAAATCATTAAAGACATTACTGAGGAAATTGTATTTTATTCTTCTTAAATTAAAAAATTGTTCTTAAATTCAAAAATTTTATTTTTCTTAAATAGAAAATGTAGATGGAAAATTTGAAATGAAATGTCACATTTTATGTTTTCCTGAAAAAATGTGTATTTGAAGAAATTTCTAAAGTTGCTTTGGACAAGAATATAAAAGTATTCATTTTCTACAATTTTATTTAAATAAATGGTTATATTTCAAATTTGTTGTCAGAAAATATTTAATATTTTTTCCTTATTATTGAAAGATTTAAGCAGATGATTACATTTGTAATTTACAGACGCTTTTAAAGAATAGTAAGATTAAAATATCTGATTTCATAGCTGCTCAAACATCAAATATTTCTAATTAAGACCTTTTTCACCAAAAATATATGCATTGAATCCTTTGATGTAGAGCTAATTTTGCTGTATATTTTTTTGCCCAGTTTAAAGATAAGTGCCCCTGAAAATAGGATTATAATTTTAAATTTACATTATTCACATTTAATACAAACTTTATTGTGTAGGAAGTCAAATTGAATACACATTTGAATTTCACCGACCAACTTGTCTAGTGGTCAGCGTGCCTGACTACGGATAGGGAAGTCCTGGGTTCGAATCCCGATTCAGGCATGGATGTACTTTCTCTATCCTGTCTTCGTCCTTTCCTTGTGTGTGAATCGTGTGTGTGAATCATACCTCATACACAGGTATGAATGGTGCCTATCCTATAAACGGGTCCCTATGGCATGTGTGAGGGGGGTTGGGGGCGCACCTCCAGTGATGCACCCGGAGCAACGCCTCTGCGGCAAGGAGGTCGCTGTTTCTGGCCGGTTCCTTGGGTATAAGAGGACAATACATCCCAATGTACTCCAACCATTGAAAAAAAAACATTTGAATTTCAGGCTTACGCACTTCCATTTTGTTGTATTTTAATATTTGAGGAACGTAAATTTTAGGACATGAAGTGTTGCTTTAATCATAGGCATAAAGGAAAAATCATTCAGTAATAGACATCATGAAATCAAAAGCATTTATGGTGCTTCGATTTTTTACAAAATTTCCTAATCATGAAAATTAAAAAAGTCCCTAAATAAATCCGATTTTTTCGAAGACCTTTGTTTAACATACATAAAGCAATTGATTCTTATTTCTTTTCACAATTCAGAAATTTAAAAACATCTAATTTCCTCAGGGTGAAATTTTTGATTAGAATATATATTTCAGTAACTTCCTGGGATTTATAAATTTGAGTCTTGAGACTATTCTCATGTTTTTGTCACTGCTTTGGTGTAGAAAAACGGTATTTAAATTCATAATTGCAAAGCATATTGTGAGAAGTATAGAGACACAGAGCACCAGTAAATTTCAAAAATATATTTCATACTTTTTATTTATCCATCATAATATAAAAGAAATTTCAATTAAAATACAAATTTCTGTTTTTTTTCGAATATTTAAAAATATGTTTCTATTTAAATAGTTATGGATTCACAATTTTTCAAGGAAGGCGATAATTCATGAGCATGTTCATCGCCAGTAATTACTGGAAATGAATTTAAGAAAGAAGGAATTTAATCTAAAATATCGTCACTTAACGAATTTATTATTAAAAATGCTTCTCAAAAGGTAGGTACTTGAAAGTTTAACAAGCATTTTCGCAAAATTACATTTAATCATTGTGATTTTTTGTGGATTTTTAATGAACAATAATTAAAAATATTATGCCTTAAAGTAAAATCAAAGAGTTTTATTTCCATATAAATATTTTTCTGTATTGTAAATTAATTTAAGATAAATAGTTTGTTTAAAAATTCGGCTGTTTTTCTTTTTCTAAAAGTATTTTTTGTCATTTTTCTTTATAAGATAATATAACAATTCTTATATTCCGCAATTTTTAAGAATTTTATTACAATTTTTTATTATATTTTTTATTAAATTCATAAATAAATAATCTCTCATTCACATACACACAATACAATTATTAACTTATAGTTCCTAATTAAGAATATTAATTAAAAGTTATAATTGAATTACAATTATTATAAATAAGAATTGGTGATATATATTGCCTGACTGTTTTTCTTAACTTGTATAGCTCAAAACTGTCAACAAAATGCATTTTATTTCTAAGAATTCTCCACAAATTAATTACATATTTATTAATTGCTTTGTAAATATTCCTCAACATTTAGTAAGAAAATTGTTATTATCGAGTAATTTGTTTTCAGCAATCCATTGGAAAAGTTTACACTTAAAATTTGAATTTGATTATTGAATCCAAAAAATGTTGATTTTATGTATTTATATTGTCTGATACAAAATACACACACAGCTAATTCACTGAGACCAAATATGCTTCATATTGTATCTGATGCAACCATTTTTAAATTTTTAGCTTTATGGCAATATCAAGTTCACCGAGGAGGAAGATTCAATATTTCCTTTTCCAGTCATTTGTGGTCAATTGCAAACACCTGTAGTATTTCAGGTACATATGTCAACATTAAATATATATGACGTCGCTAAGATGGATATGACGTCGTCTTCGAGCTCATTTGTCAGTACTTGGTGAAAAACATTGAAAGATGGGTTGTTGTTTAGAAATTTTGTGAGAGAGTTTCACCTATGCCATAAATAAAATCAGGTAAGTAGTAATAAAAATGTCTTAATAGAAGAATTTAATTGTGTATTTAACAAAATGCTACTAGTGATATTTGATTAGTATTAAAAATTTAAGATTTAGAAGCAATACATGAGTAAAATAGAGAATTTGTTCTTCGTTACAAGCAAATTTTCAGGTACAGCTATGTAAGGAAGTGTAGCAACCTAAAAGCATAGGTAATTACAAAACCATATTCAGTTTTAATGACTTACTAGAAATAGAGGTTTAATTTTGCGTGACAGTGAGCGCTTACAAGTAGGCAATGTTGTAAATTGCTTGTGAAGAGGGAAGAAAGTGTTGCTTCGTGCAACACACAATCCTGGCAGAAATCCACGAATCATTGATTTATTCTGAAAATAAAGAAAACCATTTTATGACATTGATAGACATGTTGGCTGAAATCATAAAATCTTTCTGAAACTACTAAAATCTTAATAAAAATATTATAGTAGAAAAATTCACATGAACTATTCCACCTTGTCATTCAAAAGTGAAAGCAATAAGTTTAAAAACTAGAATAAAAGGAATCATAAAATAAAATACATTTATATTACATTTTTCTAAAATTATTTTTGATGTGGCGCAATGTTTTTTACATAACGAGATTTAGGCTTAACATGAGTGTATTTTATTTTCCTTATTAAATATTTTTTATACAATACCTGCAGAAATCCAAATTGTATTGATGTTTTCAAGCTTATTTCAATATAAATAATATGTAATATTATTAGAACATTCTTAATATAAGAAAAAGAAAATACTCAAGACAGCATAAAAATTTCTGGTAGTAATTTTGAAAAATTTAGTAATGGAATACTAGGTGTCGATGAATATTAAAAGTTAGTAAATGAAATGTTGATGCAACAATACGAACGAGTCTATTTATAAATACAGTTACTTCGATAAAAAAAATATTTTACATTAAAGCATTTAATTATTTCTATTTGTATTGAAATCAAATTAAAAGAAATGTTGCCATAATCCAGAAATATTTCTTTAATGGGTTTCCTTGTTTTATTATCTCCAACATTAATATCGCAGTAATTAAAACTATCCGGTACATTTTTTTATAAATTCGGAATGTACACTAAATAGATTTTTCCATTTTAAACTTTTTGTTGATTCGCATCAGTTAACATGCCCTGCAAGGTGTTCACATGATTCTCTGGTCACCATGCTCACCAGATCTCTCACCCATAGAACATGTTTGGTGTATGATTGGACGTTATTTGCAGACTCTGCCACTGCCTCTTTTAGAAAACGTTGTTTGGCAAATAGTTGAGAGGTAATGGAGAGACATTCCTCTAGACGCCATGGTACCCTCGTTGACTCTGTGACTAGACGTGTTGTTCGTATTTCGCTATCCATGGTGGTCTTTACTATTCAATGTCTGACAGTGTATATTTACAATTTATTATTTCAGTTTGAATAAAAATTCATCAGCTAAGTAAAAGACTGGCATCTTCGAGTAATGGTTTATTTGTGTAATATTTTAGGCATTTTAAGCCTTTCTAGCTATTTATGAAATATGTGATACAGATTTTGCAAGAATTTGAGAATAATTTGGAAAGTTCTTAGAGTGAACAGACATTTAATACCTGTGCAAATTCTTAAATTGAAGTTCTATAATTTGGCATTGTGTGGTGTATGCAAATATATTGAATAATTCTCGGAGCATCTTACAACAGACAAAAATTCAACGTGGAAAATAAATTTCACAAATACTTATTTAGTAAATCTTAAATATACTTGGTAAAAGGTTCACGTTAAATGGTAAAAATGAATTTGCTTACAAAAATGGATAATTGCAACTAATTTTTAGCAACCTTCCTTTATATTTCATATACTTTCAAAGCTGACTAAGTATTTAAATGACTAGCATTTTCTGCAAAATGCTTAATTAATCATTTGCAGCTAATCTTTAGCAACCTTAATTTATATTTCCTATACTTTTAAGGCTGTCTAAGTACTTAAATGAATAGCATTTTTTGCAACAAGCTTAATTATTTTTTTCCTTTGCCAATTCTTACTTGATTGATAATATTCAGATATATTGAGACGTAATATCCATGTATGTATAATACAGATAAACATTGAAAATTATGTTCCAAGGAAATGCAAAATAACTCGATTGTAAGTGATTTATGTTAAAACTGAAAAAACATGCCTAGGACGTTTCTCCTTGCAAAATTTTAAATAATTGTCTCCTAAAAATCAAAATAAAAGTGGTGCTTGCTAAATTTTCTTCTTGTAATGATCCATTTATATACTCCAAAGTGTTCGAAGGTAATAATATATTATTACCTCTATGTTTTTATTCTATATAAAATAGTTTATGCTATTTATCAATTTTTATTTATTTTACTAATTTGACTTCTGAGTCTTAGTGAAGTAACTAATGTTTAATATTTCACTTAAAATATTGTGTTATGACTGATTATACCTATTTCAATAAAAATCTTGTTATTTAAATAAATGCAAAATTGCTTGTTACATTTATTACTTCTTGTGTGTTACTTAAGTATAAAAATGCACTCATGCCTTCATACTTTAAATAAATTAAAATTTTTGCAACATTAAGTATGAGACATTTACACTTCATATGTTTATAACTATTTTTATAAATATATGAACTGTAATGAAATAAAATTTGCTTACAGTATATAACACATATGTGAAATGTATACTATATATAAACTGTTTTTATTAAATAAAAATTAATTATTTAAATACATTAAAAGTAAATAAATATTAAGTACTCTATTTTGTTTTCAAATTTCTAAGCTTAAATAATAACTTTTAAGAAAAATCACAATGTATAATTAAACTGAATGAAAAAATATTCAATTTGAAAATTCAAGTTATTAAACAATAAAATTATAAAATACCAAAAGAGACATCAAGGATTATATATTGATTATTACAGCATGCGATTATGCATCGAGGTAAGTGATATAAATTATGTTAATTATAAATCATAAGAAAAACTACGTAATAAAAGTTTAAAAGTGTTGGTAAATTAATAAACATCTCCTGGAAACTATTTGCTAAAAAAACGTCATGTTTTCTCAGCAAATATAATATATTGATAACTAATAGTTGAAAATTTGAAGGAAGAAAATAAGTGAAGAATACACGTATTTCGGATTTCAGAATTATTATTCTTTAATCTCCCTAAAAGTTATGTGAATTTAGAAAAGACTAAAGAAACTTAGGCATGAAAACTAATCAACAAAAATCTTAATAAAAAGAAAATTAATTGTTGAATAATAAGAAATAGGATTCCAATAAATTTAATTTCTAATTTTTAACCATTAAATAATTCATAAGTCAAATGTGAAAACTTAAATTAGGAATTGAAATTGGATTCATATCGGTACACGACAAATAACATAAAATTAGAAGACATAAGTTTTTAAAGTAGATTTCTTTTTTCTCCCGATAGAAAAACAAAAGAGTGTAATCTGATACGTTGAGAAAAGAAATATATATGTATATATATATATATATATATATATATATATATATATGTATATATATATATATATATGGTACAAAAACAAGACATTCAGATATTACAGCCTCATATAATGTTCTACTTGTAAATAACTAACGAATTAATCACAAATTTACAGTTATCATGAAAAATATTCTGTCTTAAATGAAATAAATAAAAATGAGAAAATAACTGTTAAAAATTGTAGCATTTTATAGATCGAATGCGGAATCTTAAGAAAGAGAGTTTTTCTAATTCATATAAATTAACTCACTATTTTTATGCTGATTTTAGAGCTTTGTCACGTATAAATCTAGGAGAAGTCTGTTTAGTGAATTAATAAATCAATTCTGTAGATCAAAGGGAAGAGAAAAAGAAAACAGAAACTTTATTAAAAAATAAATATTTTATGCGTTCCTGAATTAGAAATTAATTTATTATCAGTTAGAAAATAAATGGCTAAGGGAGGCCAAACTAGTTAAAAGCTAGAAAAGCGAGATTAAAAGGGATTTATTAAGTTTACCAACTGTAGAAAATAGTGATAGGTTAAAAATAGGTATTCAAAGCAAATATTAATTTAAACAACAAAATTGAACGATATAAATCTAGATTTATCACAAAAGGAATCAAAAATTTAGTATTCACTACGATAAGATTTTAACATCGATAATGAATCACACAGTTATCAGATTATTTCTACACAAAAGATTGGATACAAGTCTGCAAACAAAACATGCAGGCACTGAAGCTTCTATTCTCCACGTAGAGTTGAAAGATACAACTAGAAGTATAATGAAATAGAAAGATAAAATATATAATAAAGAAAACATTTATAGATCAAAACCAGCAATAAGAGAATGTGATTTATTTAAAACAAGCAGTATAAAGCTAATACTTAACCAATTCATGAAAGGAGATAACATTAAATGTCAAGGCTATTTCCTCAGCTGTATGAGGAGAATGAAATATTGAGATAAGTTAAAATATTAAGTAAATAATTTATAGCTAAACATTTGTGTAAAGTAAAATGTTATCTTTTGAATTAATGTTGAAATGTCTAGCAACAGAAATTATGTACCTACTCAAATTAGTTTATTAATACCAAATAATGTATAAATATAAATTAACATATGTTAAATTGCGCATACACATCTTAGAAAATTGGATATTCCATATTTGAAGAAGAAACATATATATTCCTAAATAATACCAATCATCGAAGAACAATTTGTTAGTTTTAAATTGCGAATTATCTCCAATCATTCTTATTTATACTTTACAAGGCCTGACATTGCAGCATCTATGAGTTTGCTCAATCGAAGATATGTCATGATAAATAATCAGATATTTAAGCATTGCAAGTAACATTAAATAAAATCTATCAGAGAAATGATTCTTACACCTTATACTAATGTTGATTGGACCAAATAACAAGGTAAATTAAGGAAACACAACTCTTCAAAATTAACAATAACTTAGAACTCAGAAAATCGAATAGTGATATTCTATTTGCAAAAGTTAAATTTGTTTTAGCAACCAACATTATTCAAAACATTTAATAGTTTTTCAATCTCGCAGAAAATATGAAACTGAGACAAAAACTACAAATTATATTTTACGAAAATAAAATATCGTGCATTAACTCTTTTTTTTTTAATTAATTGAAAAACATTAAAATCATGACCATATATGTTATATAGCATTTTCTACATGATTTGTAAGGCAGGTAAATAATTGAAATTTTCTATTGAGGCAAGAAATGATATTAGACATTAAACCATTTGGTAAAACTAGCCTTCGAATAACTACAAACAGTACTTGGAGTTTTAACCACTGCATCATTACAGTGGAGTGAAAGAAGTGATTCTCGCTAAAGTTGCATTACTTTCAACTCCAAAGAAGATTTCGTTTCTTTATTAGCAAAACTATTGGAAAAAAAGGAGCACATACTGAGTTTTTCTACATAATAGATCATCTATATACTTCTTAGTGTGGGATAGTCTTTCAAGTTACATTTATTGCTCCCTACATAAAAACGACTGTTGTTCTTAATTTGCAAAATGCATAAAAGAAGTAAAAAAGCGTTGAAGCCAGTAAAAGACAATTATCAATTACTGTAACTTCATTCTTCAACAGTTAATTGAGGGGGAAAGATATAGCTTTATTAATTTCCAAGTAACTTTCAGCTTGTATATACTTCACTGTAAAAAAAAAATTAGTATTTATTTTACATTCTTGCTAATCTCCAAGCTCTTTATACTTCACTGTAAAAAAAAAATTAGTATTTATTTTACATTCTTGCTAATCTCCAAGCTCTTTGGAGAAAAGGTATACTCTTGCTAATCTCCAAGCTCTTAGGAGAAAAGGTACTCTTGCTAATCTCCAAGCTCTTAAAAGAAAAGGCATACTCTTGCTAATCTCCAAGCTCTTAGGAGAAAAGGTACTCTTGCTAATCTCCAAGCTCTTAAAAGAAAAGGTATACTCTTGCTAATCTCCAAGCGACTTCATCCTTGGTACATTCATCAGTGTAAAAAAGGAATCAGCATTTATTTTACACTCAAATATTAAAAGTGAACTTATAGTTTAATGCTCTAACTAAAATTGAATGTTTTAAACTGTTCCCACCTCATCCGAGAATTTTTTTTATTTCTTGAACAAAATCATACTATTCCATGTCTAAACTGAAATAAATAATATTATGTAGCCAATTTCATATCATATTAAAGAGTTTTGCTTGATAATTCAGGTAAAAAAAAATTTTAATTAGTGACAATTAACTCATAATTTATACTGTTTTTATTCAAAGCTACTACTATATAAATATTTTCATGCTTTATTAAATTATTTACAGAACAATATATTTATAAGCATATGCTTATCAAGAAACATAATACGCAGAGTTTTTTTTGAATAAATAGTTGGAAACATTTGCAATTTTTCTATATATTTTTTTGATTTTTTTTTTTGTGACGGATATTTCTTGTTTCAAAATCAAATTTCTTTTATTTATTAACAGTGATAATTATTTTTTTAAAAAATGATTAAAAATTCCAAATATATTAAAAAACGAGAAAATGCTAATGTTAATAATTTTGTTATTCTGATCATTCCTAAAGTTTAAAAAGTATTACAAAAATAAAATTAAAGTTAGAGTGATGTTTCACACACACAAATTTGTTATTTATTATGTAACTGATATAAATGGAAAAATAAAATTGAGATGAAAAGCATTGTAGAATGATAAACTAAGTAAAATTACTATATATTTCCAAAATATAGTATATTTTGTTTACATTCAAGAATTATTTTTGATTTTTATTTCACATTATCTCAAAGCGACAATTAATAAAAATAAAACATTAACACTTCAATGGGATAAGAGGTATATTTATAGGGTGCTGTGCTAAACTACTTCTTACCATATACATTAATTTCATGGAAATATTTATCAAATCTTTTACAAAAAAAATTAAATTCATGTTAATTTCCTATTATTATGATTGAAAATATTTGTAATTTTATTTTTTTTAATAAAACGTCCTAAATAGAAAAGCTAACTTAAGAGGTTTTTCAATTTTATGAAAAATATATTCTCTAGTTAAGCCCCAATACATATTATATAACTACTTTTATTTAAATTTTATGCCTATAAATATTTAGTTTAAACTTTGAAAAGTATAATGTATTGCAGTGCTCCGAATTCTTGCAGCAGTGGTGTAGCAAACGTATCTACGCATTTGAGTCAAGATAGTACGAAGATATCTTGACTTAATATTCGAAACACTTTAATGAATGAGCAATGGACTCAGAATTAGAGAACAAAGAACAAATTATTAATCTATAATTTGTTCTTTAGAGCTTCTAATTAACAATTTTGTGTCTGTGTAAGTATCAAGTAAAGATCTTTACTTATATGTTAATTATGCACTATTAAATGCATTTAACTTTATAGACTGGTGTAGAGTGTCATTGAAAATTGTATCGCATATCAAATTTAAAACGCTTATCACAGTTTACCAATGTCTGATATAATGTATTTGCTAAACCAATAGTAAAGAATATTGCTTCCAAAAGTTCATAAAAAGTTTCATATTATTATTATCAAACAATTGCAAGCAGTTAAATGAAGATACCTTTTTCAAATAAAATAAATTATAAAATATTTTCCACTCAATGCATAGAAATATTTTGAATGAAACCATTTAAAATGGCATATCAAATATATTATATCAAACATATTATTATAAACATATATTGAATAGTTTGAAAACTCATTAACTTTTATTTAAGAAAGAAAAATCTTCAAAAGCAGTTCTACATTTTATTTCAAACAAATATTTCACCCTTATAAGAGAAAACATTATGTTTAGAATTATTATTGAAAACATATATGTTATATTTCTTTATATATTTGCTCTAAAAAATATATAACCCATATTACTGCTTAGATATATTTTAGGTCTCCAATTCTTGAATAGTAGAAAAACTTATATGTATAGATTTCAGCTTTAATTTGCACTAAGCACTACATTATTCAAATATAAAACATAACTTCAAATATATAATATAATTCAAGACATAAATAATAAAAACATTACAAAATTGTCTAAAAGAATAAAATGAATATTTAGATGACTATAGGCAAAATTCTTTTCACAAGCAAAATTTCTTGGAACATTTCAGATTTTAATGCTCTTTTTGTAAATTATTATTTTAGCCTTTGAAGTCACATAACTTTTATCCTTGATTCAGTTAAGGTTATTCCCTTTCACTGTTATTTCTCCGTTAGTTTCTACCTTTACAGAAACTATGATGTCAAAGTAGGAGCTAACACCAAGTGACCCGGCAAACGTACAATAATAAATAAGTCAATAAATAAAGGAGATAACCTTATTTTATGAAGCTTTCCCATTTAGATTGCGACGATGAATCAATGTTAAGCAAAATGCCCCAGGGAAAGAAAGAGATACGAGAAAGTAAATAAACTCACCCTTTGATTTCAAATTAGGAGGCAGAGATCCGATTAACTTCATTTAAGAAAAAAGAAACTTTCAAAAACAATCTTATTGTTAATTCGTTATCTCAATACGTAAAATATGGTTGATAGGTTGTTATAATTTAAGCTGAAAATTTTTATACGGTTGGAAAATAATTATAAAACTTTCATCTATTCTTTGTTTTCCCAGTTGGGAAAATAGTTTACTCGACTTGTATAAAAAATAAATTGTTTCCTTTTCAGGAACGCACGGTAGAAATTTTTCTTTTCCCAACTGACTTTTATTATGTTTATGCCTTAGGGTGAATTAAAAAATGATTACTTTTTTTTACTGTTTCCACAAAGAGTTATGCCAATATCTTTTGGTCGATAAATTAATTTTATTGAGAGAATATATATACATTTTTTTCTCTTATTTGTGAAATGAAACATTTTGTTGTTTAAGTTTCTTTACTTTAAACCATTGTAAGATAATATTTGTTTTGAAAACGTTTTTATGACAAATATATGTATATATATATAAATATATATATATACATATATGTTGCCGCATAGAGAAAGCCTACACCAACGAGCTCAGTGGCCCCGATTGGTCAAAGCATGCAATCCAAACCCAAGGGTTGTGGGCTGGATACTAGACACGGCTGTTGTATCCAAAGTATGGATTTTTCTTAGTTATTGTTTTCTTATGTTTTCCAACATTCTAGACCTTTCTTTGTTATATTAATTAGTTGTTTCTCGAATATTCTGTTACTGTATAAAAGCTCATACCCACTTGTCCTGGCCCCAACTTCATGATCTTGTAAGGTTACAAGTCGCTACTTCCCTTCAATAAACTTGTTTGTTAATTTAAAGCCAACGGTGTGTTCAGTTAAATCTTCGTGACAATATTATAAAATATAATTTTCATTTTGCTTAATGAAAATTAAAATTTTATTTAACAATCACAATTAGTTTGGTGGTATTTCGCGCATCATAAATGTTGTTACTAAGTTGCAACAAGATATTGAGATATTGAGGAAAATAATATTTTATAAAATAAAAATAACTACTGATTTTAATAAAAGTTAAATATGTAAATATGTCGTTTCCTCGTTATGTGTTGTTTGTAGCCTAAAATCATGAGTTACCCCTGATCTATATTTAATTTTTTTTCTAATATTCTATACCTTCTACACTGCAAGTTTGAGTGTGCTTTGTGATGCTTTTCAACTCAATTCGACTAGTAAAAATTGTACCCAATTTTTCTACTTTTTGCAATTATTCTACTTCTCTAAAGTGAGGATGATGTGCTAATTTATTTACTTTGTATACAGTGAATTGAAATGTGTAAGAGGTACAGATTACTGAGGTACAGATACTGATTACTGAGAGTGAGAAAATGCATTATTCTGAAAATGTTTCTGTATGAATTCTCAAACCTAGCACATTCATCAAACTTAATTGCTCTTATTGGTAAAAATTTACCGTGCGGTCACCCTTGGCGATTTTCAAAATGTCGCCAACGGTGACCATATGACGAATTTTCGATACTAAAAAAAACGGCGAGAGGAACATGGCTGAAATAGTAACAAATCTTTCATACATAGTTGGTATCTAACAACATGCTCAACGAATTTTACAAAATTAACAAAAAACGCAGATTTTAAGCATCAATAGTAAAATAATAAAATTGATATGTTAAAATTATCCATAAATTTTTTTGAGTAAATTTTATAATGAATTTAAATCGGTAAATATTCATGAAAAATTAATGACAAATAGGGTTGCCAAAATAATAGTTTGCTGGGTTTCCAGTAAAAATGTTCGCTAAATTTGGTGCCAAAAAAATCCAAGCAACGTCAAGTGTGATCGTACAATAAATCTGATCTCTCTTATTCTATTCTAATTTATTAATCCAATTTTTTACTATAGATGGATTTATATTTTTTCTTAATCATAAACATTACTTCTTTTTTGTTGCCTTTCTATGTGTGTGTTTGTAATAATTTAAATTCACGATTATTAATTATTCATAAAATATCAATTATTTTCATTAGTTGCTTTCTTTAATCTTATTCTGAGTATGTTGAATTCAAATTTTTAAATTGTATTATCAAACTTTTTAACACTGAATTATTTAATCTACTGTAAGAAATTTCTACCTTAAAAAATCATGTATCTGAATGTAAAAAAAAATCAAAACCGCTTCTCATTATCATAAGTATCATCTTAATTTCTTCCACATGATAAATGGGAATTCTTTTCACTGTTTAAGTATTCAAATAATACTCCGAAAGAAAAAATAATAAAACTATACATTCGATGATTTCTTAAGTAAAAAAAATACATTTTTAAAAAGAGGAAGGAGCTTATAGAGAGTTAAAATAAATACATAAAACTATGTCACTTGGTATATTTTTCTCTAAAAAAACATTTGCGAGGATAAAAAGAAATAAGTGTTTTTTTCTTTTTCTCACTTCTTATGCAGATTTGATTATTAATGTTCTTTTCCTATTTTTAGAATAGTGCTCATAAAAGATTTTTGATGTAAATGATTCTAAAATAAAATGAGGAAAATTACTTTCAAAATCCTAGATTGCTAACTTAAAATAGCGAAAATATTATTTTTGATCAAGATAAATGTAAGAAGTGAATATATAATTTAGATAATATTTGTAACTTATGTCTCAACGCTTATTTATATTTGTTTCATTACTTTTTAATACTACGACTCAATAATATCTGAAATTTAATTTTATTCATTAATTATTATATTTACATATCAAAATGCCTAAAGTGAAACCCTGTTTTACTCAAATCTGTTTGGCAGCTGAATGTTTAGTGCTTTAGATATCAGAGCATAAGTTCGATTTTTACTTCGTGTGTGGATGCCTCTAGGGATTCAAAATTCCTGTCCGCACTGAGTATTCCATTCAAAATTAGCTTCGTGTGCAAAGAGCACCATAGAATGACTAGCCTAACAAAATTTGTTATACCTATAAAACAATTTATATATATTTAAAGATAAGATATACAAATTGTTTTTTATAGGTATAACAAATTAATTTATCAAAGAAAAACCATTATATATACATGTAAATCTTAAGATATTCAAGGAGTCCACTGGTTTAAATATATAGTTATAGTTATATTAGAAAAATTGCTTATATCATGTTTATTAATAAAATAAGTATAAAATTTGATCCGAATCAATTTCATCAAAATTATTTTAATTTTTCTCTCATAAGTTTTTACTAATGTATATGATAAGTTACTCTCTGAAGTAAGTACTTCTTTTGCCCTCAATGATATCAGTATGACATACAATAATATTTTACCGTAAGTATTTTAAATATAATAAAATACTTAATAGACATAATATACTTACTTTAAAGAAATATTAATATCCAATTAAGTAATATCTTTTTAAGTTAAGTAAATTTGATGCACAATGTAAATTGGTAATAATATTTTCAATATTATTACAAAAGGCTAACTTCTTTTACATTTTCGATTTGCAATGAATGAAACTTTTCCCCTGAGAGATTTTGACTACTCCTTTAGATGATATTTCTTTCAAAAGATTATTAAATTAAACCTGGTGACAAAGAAACTGTATTTATTAGACGTTAAAATGAATCTTAGTCGAATTTAAATGCAGAAGCGCCTTAGTAGAAGGCTTTTTGCTGGTCTACCCTATTTAGTGAGAATTGTACAATTCTATTCCAAGTTGAATTCTTCGATAATGACATATGTTTTAAAATGTGCAAAAATAATTGCTTAAAACATAATGAGGAAACAATTACCTAAAATCAAGGATGATGATTTTCTGTAAGATTTCTTTTTCTTTTTATCTAAATTCAAAGCTTTACTGTTTCATAACATCTTTTACAGTGTGGTATTAATAATAATTTTTCCACACTGATTTTATATCCCAGCCATTCAAAAATTCAAGGCAATTATTAAGCTGATTAGCATATAAAAGTTTACTTGTTATCTTCAATGGAAAAATTATTTCCCATTAAACTGATACAATGAAAAATGTTGGTTATTTTTCAGAAAACAACCACATATCATATAGTGTGACACAAATATTCAAAGACAAATGAAATTACTAAATAATGATTTTCCTATAATGGAAACTGTAAAATTGTTATATATATGTATACTATAATTTGAGTTAGTAAGGAAGTAATATAAAGCAAAGTACTATTTCTGATTTCTTATTAATTTAATAATACATGAATTGTTTATATAATCTATAATTAACAGAGAAATAAATGGTTTATTAATTTATAATTTAGAATTCTTAACAATTTTTACATTTTGTTCCAATCACTTAACAAGCAATGTTCAATATACTCTTTTGGTAGTTTCACGTTAATCGGAATGGAAGATCCTAGATACCATTACACTGACTGTTTATCAACAAATGATGAATATTCTATTTCTGCTTTCTGTGTACTCATGTGTCGTCATGGGCGTTTGGGATTTTACTGAATAACTCAAAGACTTTCGTTATTTGTCTCACGTTATTTGGAGTGAAAGATTCTAGCAATCATTACAGCGATTGCTGGATAACAAAAGATGAATATTCTGTTTCTTCTTCCTGCGTACTCATGTGTCGTCATGGGTGTTTGGGATTTTACTGAATAGCTTAAAGACTTTCGTTATTTGTCTCACGTTATTTGGAGTGAAAGATTCTAGCAATCATTACAGCGATTGCTGGATAACAAAAGATGAATTTTCTGTTTCTTCTTCCTGCGTACTCATGTGCCGTCATGGGCGTTTGGGAGTTTACTGAATAGCTTAAAGACTTTCGTTATTTGTCTCACGTTATTCGGAATGAAAGATCCTAGCATTCATTGCAGCTACTATTGATCAACAAAAAACGAATATTCTGTTTCTTCTTTCAACATACTCATGTATCCTGATGAGTGTTTAGGAGTTTACTAAATATCTTAGAAACTTTCGTTATTTGTCTCACGTTATTCGGAATGAAAGATCCTAGTAATCATTACAGCAATTCCTGAACAACAAAAGATGATTATTCTATTTCTTCTTCCTGCGTACTCATGTGTCGTCATCGGCGTTCGGGGGTTTACTGAATAACTTCTATTTGACTTCTGAATCCGTATTTTACCCATCAATAAATTAAAAATGTGGTTAAGAATTAATGCGTAAAACATTAAATAAATTTAATATGTCAAATACCATATGACGTATGAATAACGCCTGTAAACATTATTTACCTGTTACTATAAAAAAAGTTAATTCCATACACAACTATCCAGAAATACAATTATTTTACTGAAATAAACAATCAACGTGAACTTAAGTGCATGTTCTTCGGAATGAAAAGTCATACATATGGTTTAGGAACGTTAAATAGTTGTATTTTTGTTTAAGTATCTTTTATGAGAGATGTTTCGAATTTTTCTATTCCTTCTTAAGGTATATGTTAACATAATTTTCCTAATTATGAAAAATTCTTATAAATGGTAACAATCATTTGTAAATTTTAAGATGTTTTACCGCCATCAACTTTTAAGTTATCCCCAACATGGGTAAAAAGCAATTAGTGCCATTAAGAATTATGAATTTCCTAATGGTTTTATTCAGTAGACTTAAATTACTTCCACCTTAAATGTAGTACTCATGTAGGATATTCTTGATTTCATGATTTTTTTCTAAAACTGTTACAAATAAAATGTAGGTTTGGATAATTTAAATTATAAAATTGTTCCCCATGACTAACATATTTTAAATCAAATTAATAATATATATATATATATATATATATATATATATAATTGAAAGAAGTAATATGATACATATAATTTGAAGTAACACAATACTCAATATTTTAATAAAATATTGAGTATTGTATTAAAATTGTTTATGATATATTAAAACTTATTTTTACATAAGCCAAAGTAAAATATTTTACGTGTCATATTTCTCTTAGAATATTAAAAAAGCGTTATATTTTATCAATTTACGCCAATGTAAATTCAAACATTTAGATTAAAAGCATGTAAAAGTAAAAGAGAAACTTCAATATACAATAGCAATCTTGTTAGAGAACATTCAAAAATGCATTTTTAGTGCAAAATTATTAAAATTCTTTTATAATTTCATTCTTTTTAATGCAGTTGCTCGGATCATATTATTTGAAGTTTTATTTCTTTGAATTATAACATTTAATTTTAAATTTTTAAATTTAGATAAATTGTCTAACCATTTTAAAAACCTTGAATAAACATTTTCTCTGTTTAGTTAAAAAAATCACCTAAAATATAACATTTTAGATGTTTTTAATAGTAAAAACATCTAAATTTTTTAATATCTCTCACACGTAATAAGACCACACAAAAAGTTCTTTGATTAGAATAAATGTTAAATCATTTTTGCTCAAACCATAACCAAAACAAAAACTACATTTATAATAAGAAAAATCTAAGGACTGAAATAATATGAATGGATTAAAGTCAAAATTATGTCCTCTCTCTCAAATCAAATACACAAGTCCCTCCTTCAAGGTGCATTGGTTTAATTGTGCTTCAGGTAAAGTAAATTAATTTTTATATCTTCATTTCTTTGAAATATGAAAGGTCTTTATTTGAATTTCTTTTTCTTAAATTTCTTTTTTCTCTTTTATTTGCTGCTTAGTTTTAATTCTCAAAATGCGATAAATAATTAACTCTATTGTAAAAAAAAGGGTGCAGTAATCAATTTAATAACCTGGTAATCTTATTTTGTGTACCTTATTAATCTGATGCAAATCAATGCTAAATGAATAAAATGTCAAGGCTCCCAACAAACACTGGAAAACTTGACAAAACTGCTGCCTTGATTCGAAATCAACAGATGGATCAAGGATTAACTTTATTTTGGGAAATTGCTTGGAAAACGTTAATCTCACTTTATTTCTTTTTCTGATAAACAATAGGATAGTTATCAAGTTGAATAGTAGGAAACAAATACAACCCTCTTTCTAGTATGATAAGAGGAACGACAATAAACTGTTAGTATTCACATTTGGATAAATATTTTTATAGTTTTGTAAAACATAATTTAATTCCTTTTTTTTTTCAGAAAGAAATTATGTAGCATTTAATACACAAATATTTTTTACATTAAATAATTAAAATATTTAATTTCTCTCATGTCAATGTTTTTCCCATATTCAATTTAATGCATAAAATTGAATTGGAATCTTCATTTTTTTTCTCTGATAAAATGAGCTTTTTTATTTTATTTTTTTTATTTTTTATTTATTTATTTATTTTTTTTAATAAAATGTATGTTTCTTATTTTCGGTAAGCTCATTTATATTAATCCAAATTGTTTTGTCTTTCTATAACTAAATGGATAAGTTTTTTTAGAAACATTTTAAAGTTATTTCAAATATAATGCTTTATTATAAAGTCAAACTTGTTTTCAAACTTATACTAATCAATATATTAATATTTGAGTTATTTTATATATCAATCAATATTTTTCTACACTTCAAAATTTATGATATTACTTTTATTTCCAAAATTTTATAAAATAAAATCAACTTATAAGTATGAAAATAAATTAATTATTATTTGTATATCCAAATAATATTTGGCAGACAAAAAAGAAGAATCATTTCTAAAGAATTATTTTTCTTAGTGTATATAGGTCACACATATTTTTAAATAAATATTTATTTTAAACACTCATGACACGATTATCAAAATATATAAATTTATGTCAGAAACATTATGAAATCTAATTTACAAATTACACCTAACAAATTAAATGTAATCGGCAAACAATGAAAATTTTAAAAGAAGCACTAAATTTCATACTAAGAACAAAACAGAAATATAAATTATTTAAACAATAGAATCATGAAAATCAACTAAACAAAGAAATAAGATTTACATTAAGCAAAAAAGACAAATTTTTGAGCTCCAAAATTTACATTTGAACAAAGTAATATTGTTGAATAAACCATAAAATGTCTAATTTAAAATTTTAAAAAAATATCAAGACTTAATTATCAAAGTAATCTCTTTCATCAATCGAATACTTTGGAAAATCAATCTAATCTTCATAAATCTAAAAGTCAAGTTGAAAATTTTTTCCCCCAAATTCTTCTGTAAAACTGATCATAATCTAAATTAAGGAAAAGATAAGATTATTACTTTGCATGCATTCGTAACAAACTTTTTTCTTGTATTCGATAAAGTTTGAGAAGAAACACAGTTATCTCGTATGTAAAAATAATTTGTTAATTCTTCCTTATGTATTTGAGAAAAGTAAACTTGAAATGCGATCGTTAATGCGAAAGCTCTGATGTTTCTTCTAATAACTATCAATCCTATTTGTGCTTTGTTAATTCCTTAATAAATTATTCCGGACACTCTCTTAATAATAGATACAGTTACTGAGATTTATTTTGTCTAGTTCTTCATTAAAGAAGCTTCTTTAGGTCTGACTCAACCAAGATAAGTTTATAAATTTAAACAAATAAACTTATTTCACAATCGTAAAACTCATGAATAAGTAATTAAAACATTTCATTGGTACTATTGTAATGTTAACAAGAGTTATAATATTCTATCTAATTGCCTTAAGTCATGCTTGTCTTTATGAAAAACAATACTATGAAAATAAAAATTATGACAAATATTGCAATGATAACTCAAAATACAGGGTGATCTGTTTTAAAGTGACAGTGTTTGGAGCGAAGTGTAGCGAGATCTGATAGCCGAAATGACACCAAACTTGGTATTTAGACTAATCAAGACATGGAAAAAAGGATCCCTTAAAAACAATTTAGTTCTAAAAGTCACCGTTAGGGCAGAAAACACGGATATCAAAGAAAAAGGCAAATGCTGTGAAAAAGGCAATGACAGTGCCAATAGAGGGACTATAAAAGCAAGTGGTACGAAAAATAATCTCAGCTGAAGTGAATGAGCTCCAGTGGCCATGCCTCTATTGTTACCGGCAGGTGCGTTTATGTTGGTAGAGTATCAAATTTGTCTATTCTAAAGGATACTTAACAAAGAATATTCCTCGTAATATGTTAAGTAAGGCTGTGAAAAACGTTGTCACAGAATGTAAGGTGTTATTTCTGAGAACGGTACTCACATTGAATGTGGTCTAATTCCTCACAGGAGAAATTAATGTAGTAAATAAACATTAATAATTTAACTATACGATTGTATGTGTAAGTATTTTTCTTTTCTCACATTTCATGCATTGTAAAGCGCCACAAAATGCCCTAGCAGTGATTTTTGGAACTAAAATGTTTTTACGGAATCCTTTTTCCAGTGTCTTGATTAGTCTAAAAACCAAGTTTGGAGATATTTTGGTTATTAGATGGCGCTGCAGGCCACTCCAAACGCTGTCATTTTAAAAAGGATCACTTTGTACTTTAAAAAAATCCCATAACTGAGCAAGAAAACTAGATTTTATGTGAAAAAATTATGAATTTATGTAGTTTAGGAATACTTTTTAAATCTGCTTAAACAATATGGCAAAGATGCTAAATTTCGTTTATAATAATAATTATTTTTGGATTAAGAAGCAATAAATTCAAATTTATTCGAACTTCCGAAAAAGTTTACCCGAACTGTTAATTTTATTAATATTGTGCATAATCGCATAATAATTACATCCTATGTTATCTGCATAAGTAATATCATTCATATCATTTAGTAATAATGTAAACGGTATGTGAGCCTGTTTAATTTATTTTTCAAAACATTCAAACTTTAAAGCATTCAAAAGATTGTTTAAACAACCTTTTCCTTGTAAATTTTTTCTAAAAACGCAAAAAGAAAGTAAAGTTTGCTGTCTATTTATAAGCTAATTTTCTGTTGAAGCATGTATTTGTTTCATAATCTCAAATTTCATCGAAAATACAGTATTAAATTAAAATATCTTAAAAACATGCACAAAAATTCGATCATTCCGAAGTAATTTCTTTCCAAATGTTTTACAAAGAATTTTTTGAAACAGGAAAATAAATTCTCAAATAACTCAACCAAAACGTTTTTAAAATAAAGAGTAGCTACTGCAAAAAAAATATTTACAAAATACCTAAATACAAAATAATGTTGTTTCTTTATACTTCACTTCATGATGAATTTCTGGAACACATTTTCATTTCTGTGTCTGTCATCACAAAAGTATTGAAAAAACTGAAAATAATTTACAATGAAATATTGATTTTAATATATCTGTTATAGTGTCTAATTTTCTTTTTTGAACAATATTAATCTTGTAATACCATAACCGTATTTAGTTGACTATCTTTTTTTTTTTATTAAAAAAATATTCAAAAATATGTCTTTAACAAAGTCATCAAATTTTATTGCACGCTTTTCTTAAGATTATATATTTTATTTATTTTAAATATTTCTTTTTCCTTGTAACATTACTCTTATTTACATATGATTATATCAAAAACAATTTACTTATTGATATTGAATACGAATTATAAATCAGTAATTACATCTATTGTTTTTCTACTCTAATTCCAAGCAATCAATTTTAACAATGTATTAATAGGGTAATTTTAGATTTAAAAAAAAAATCTAGATTGATTCTATGTTAAAATTCTGTGGTTTTAATTTCAAATAATTGGTTTTTCATATCTTCGTAGTGTACAGTTACTGACATCCTTTTTACTCTAAGAGTATATTTTTACTACTATTTCAAACTTAATCAGTGATTCTGACAGTAATTTTGAGATCACAAACCTCATCATATGACGTTTATTATAAGACATTTTAATATTCCATTTGACGCGCTTTCAGAAAGGCATTTTCATTCATAGGAACCAAATGTGTGTCAAAAAGAAGTTAATCTGAAAAAAACTTCAAATATCCACAAAGTTTGATTTTGCCTGTAGAAAGCAGATACTCAACATGTGCATTTACAGTTTTTCAATAACAGTTGGGATTCAAAACAGCAACTTAGAGAAGGACCAAAAAGCTCCTAAGCATCTACAACGACAGATATCCATGAAAAAGAGCTATTACACCATTAGACTCTCTTATTCAACAGCGGTTAAGATTGAATCTAATTTTCCACCCTAAAATGTTATGATTTTATTTAAAGCAGTAAAAAATCTTTCTCTGCAAATAAATATCACATTTAATGGTGTCAAGAAACCTCTTTGAATGTCTTTAAAATAAGAGCATTGTTTGCTCATACCTTTTCCATGCTTTACGACCAATCATTAAGTTGAAGATCGTGTACCATTTTAATCTGCAAATCTGGATTTAAAAATGCAATTCTTTTACAAGAATCAATAGTTCTACGCTAAATATATCCAGGTTATTACACTTATTCAGTATAATTTCCGGGAAATATTTAGCGCAGAACTGTTGTCTGGAATTTAAGAATATTCAGGAAAAAAATAACATTTACATGCCTATATTTGAGAAAGAAAAATGAGGCATGAAATATTTATTTAAGATAAATTAATTGAATGGACTTTTATGTTCGTATTGGGCAATGAAATGTATATAAAAATTTGATGATTATTTTTCAAATAATGAGCTCTGTAAGTATTCATTTAATGCAAGTATTAAAGCAATAAAAGTTTTCTTAAAAATGAGAAATAAAAGTCCACTGCCTTGATGTCTGTTATGAACAACAAAACAATTGTTTCTCTCATAATTATCAAACAAAAAAAATACTTTAACTAAAAATTAAATGTTTTTTATTTGAAGTAGCTTATTAGTTTTTAATGACGTTTAAAGTTCTTTTGTAATATTTATCAAAGTTAAAAAAATTTCCAATATCGCAACAGCATATTTAACATTGTTAAAAAAAAATTTAATTTGTTGCATGAAAATGCATTTAAAATGTTTTAAATGCTATAAGTATAACCAAAAGCTTTAAAATCACTTAAAACGTATAGCAGATAATAAAAGAAAATTATTAAATCTGTTTTAAATTGTTATTTGTATATTTACTACTCCTTGTCCTGTCATCATTTTTAGTCAAATTTCATAAATAACCTAAATTCAAGAAATGCGCTCGTTTAAATCTAAGAAAACATCAAAAGAGCCCGAAAAAGGAGCATGTGAAAGTTGTCATCTGCAATTAGCTATTTTTCACGACAGTAAGGCGTCACAATTGTCTTAAAAATTTGCATAATTTGAATATTCAAAGAAGTGTAAAGAGATTGTCAAAATAGAGACTTACACTTTATAGTTCATTGGGTGTGTAATCAATTTGAGGGAATAAATTTGCAAAAAAAGAAACATCATTCCAGCTGTCTGTAATTCCCTTTTCTACGTGATTCATTAAAATAACACAGAAACTATTCAAATAAAAGTCAGTCATTTTGGATTTCTGGTATTTTTATTGAATTTAAAAGTAATTTCCCGAAATATTTTTAATTTAAGTCAGTGGACATGTAGGAAAACATAAATATTAGTTTTAAATATTTAAGAAAATGAAATTTAATGTGTGAAAAATAAAATTAGCAAAGAAACAATTATTAGCAAAGATTTCAACATTTTAATTAATAATTTTTATGTGAAAAATAAAATAAAGTAAAATATAGCTTATCTAAGTAAAAAAATATAATGATTTATAATCACACACATATATATATTATATATATTACTTAAAAAATAGCGATAATAATTTCATGGTTAACTCATTTACCTACAAAAATAAGATTATTATTCCGTTGTATTTTTTCCGTCATTAAATTAAAAGCATCTGTTACTTATGACACTTGGACAAGTGAAGCTCACTACGCCTTGGCTATGCGAATTTAAGTCAATAGAGGTGTCTTTCGTTTTAATCAGAGCACCACGCAGGTGAAAGTACGCCTTTGCTCTTTAAAACCTCTAATAGATGGCACCACCAGAGGATCCACTCACTCAATTTTGACATTGATCTGAAGGGCCAGGAAATTTTCTCCAGACCATTGTACTCATGGTAACTGCTCAATGACCGACCATAGGACTTTCGATTCCACAGATTTAAAGAGCTCGTATATCAAATGTACTCGGTGAGTCTTTGGCGTCATTGGGAATAGAATCCCGCCCTTCCGGATGGAAACCCGATGCCCTAACCACTAGGTTACCTCGATCCTAAAAGCTTTTACATATAATATGACGACTTCTGTTAGCTTTGAATATGCTATGTTTCATTTCTATATGCTATGTTTCATTCCTATATCTATTCATTTTTATATCGTTGATATAATCAAATCTTAGAAATGAAATGTAATAATAATTCTTCTGTAATTTTTTTTGTCATACTGTCGTCATTCTGGAACTCTGCTTACTTCATGAACAAAGACGTGGAATTCTTTTAGCATTACAACTAGGTGTCGAAAAAACTTATGACATCGAATCCAACTCTTTGTTCATTCCCACAATCTTAACTTTTATTGAGAATGGCACTTACGATTTTCAAAATAGTGTAATTTTTACTTTGTACTGGTAACGTATTTTCAGATTTTTACTGTGTGAAACTTACACAATACATCTCAGATTGGAAATGAATTGGAATTTAGATAAAAAAAATATTTGAAACTTTTAACTTCGCAACTAAAGGGAATTTTCTGTCTCTTCTCACACCTTTCGACTAGTTTTAGACTAATTTGTTGGTGATAATTCATATCATGCTACAAAACAGCGTTTTGAAGTTATCTAGGTGAGCAGTAAATAACTTTTATAAAAAAAAATAATAATCGTTTTTTAAAATCACAATTTTTTTAATACTACTGGCACTAGGAATTATCTGGATTGGACAGTAAGAAGTAAATACAAATTCACACCAATTATTTTAGTGAATCTGTTTAATATAATTTGAAATATCAATATCTCAATAATACATGATATAAATTTTTCGATAAATTTACTTTTTCATGTTATTTGATAAAAATTCCTTTCATATTTCCCGTTTTGAGATATGTGAGCCTTTCTATTAAATATATAAATTATTTACGAACATTTTATACGTTTTATTCCAATTCTAAAAATATAAATAAAATTGTTTCGAGTGAATATGTAGCATAAAATATTGAAATTAATAGGTTCATTATGTAAATACAAATATTCAGTATAATTAAAGTAAGATCTATTTAGAAAAATGAAAAATTTTAATGAATTTTATAGAAAATTTATATTCTAATATTTTACAAAATATAATCTTTAAAGTAATATAAGTTATTTTGTATTTTTTTTTCATTTTAATTTCTTTTAAACTTTTATAACAAGAAGTTTAAAATATATAGACATAATTTTTTTATATAAAAACTTACAGATAATATATTTTTTAAGAACAGTTAATCGACACATTTTTTAAATTAGTCTATATAATTACTTTATTACGTCTATTTCTTTTTCCCTTTTCTTTCTTTCTAGTACATTATTTAATCTTCTATATTTGTTAGCTTCATATATGTTCTTATATATATATATATATATATATATATATATATATATATATATATATATATATATATATATATATATATATATATATATATATATATATATATATATATATATATATATATATATATATATATATATATATACATATATATATATAATATATATATATATATATATATATATATATATATATATATATATATATATATATATATATATATATATATATATATATATATATATATATATATATATATATATATATATATATATATATATAAATAAATAAGCAAATGTTTATTTTAAAAATAAAGTCATCGCCATAATTTACATTTATATTTGCTTTATTCGTATAGCTACATTCGTGTCCATAAATAAAGGATAATGCAAGTTCAGGCAAAGAAAAGGACAGAAGAACAAAACAAATGTGACTTATTTGTAAAGTCTATTTATTAAACAAAGGGTGAAGAGCAAAAAAGAGGCTATATGTTTGACATCATTAATAAAAATTGTGATTTTTACATCCTGGAGCAAATTTAAAAGATAAGAACCTATTTATAAAACCAATATAACATGGTTGGTATGATGGTTAATACATAATATGCCCCCCCCCCAGACGATGCAATACAGGGTATACAACGCTTAGGCATGTTGAGTATTAAATTATTGATCTGATATTGGGAAATATTACATTATTCATCAAACAATGCTCTCCGAGGTTCCAGTAGACTTGTAGGAGGGCTGAAATTCATCGGCTAAGCATATCCCACTCATGTTCTATTGGATTCAAATCAGAGAGTTTGCTGGCCAGTCCATACGGGTGATATCCTTCGATTAAAGGCATTCGTCTACAATGTTTGCACGGTGAGTACGGGCGTTGCCATCCGTAAACAGAAATTCTGCACCCATGGCACCCCAAAACAAACATACATATTGTTCCAGAATGACATCCCGATAGATGTACTTATCATGGTTACATTCTGAAAATGCAGGTTAGTTCTGGAACCCAGAATAATTCCTCACCAAATGAGCAATCTTGCACCACCATAACGGTGTTCTCTTGGTGGTAACGGGTACCTGGTCCTCTCCATATGAAAGTCCGGTGAGAATCAGACTGAAGGCTAAACCTGGACTCGTTGGAAATCATCACACAAGACCACGATTGTGGTGTCTACATGCATGCTCTCTACTCCAGGCTAACCTCAGGCGACAATGAGTTGCAATAAGTAGAATTAATCTGACAGGCCTACGATCATATAGACCAATGTGCCCTAAGCGTCTGTACATTGTCTGCAGTGAAACTGTCGTACCAGTAGCTAAAGAGCACTGACGAGACAGGTCTGATGCTGTGCTTTATCTGTTTCTTTTGGTAGTAACTGCCATTCGGCTCATTCGGCGTTGTAACTCGGGTGCGACCTGTGCTGTAACGTCTACTCTCTTTCTATTACCATCATCTTTTAACCGTTGCCAAAGCCTGGAGATGACACTCTGGGCGAATCTAAGTTCCTCGAATGCTTCCAGCTGGGTACGTTCACATTTTAGACGGTTGATAATTATACCACGTAAAACATTATCCAAATGCTTTCTTTGTGCCATAACTATGTGGTTATTGTTCTGAAAGGCTTTTAAAATGCATATGAACAATTTTATTTCTTTGCAACCATTCTTTATATACCACTCTCTTACACTCTCGTCATTGTCACGTACTATTGGGGGCATCTGGTGATTTTTTATAATTTGTATATTATTCTTCAATATGTGTGTGATAATTTTACATGTGAAATTTTTATTTTAGAGCTCAATTTTTGTGTGATTCAGAATTGTTTTTAATTTATGGGCATGAGTGTATTTCTTTTTAAAAAACGATTTTAACACTTGTTTATTTTTTTTTAAATTTGCTTAAATTTTATCTTCTATATTTGCGAAAATGTTTAATTTATTTTTTAAATATATCTCAAATACATTTATAAGATGTATTCACAAATATTTAATAAATCTTAAATGAATCATATTTTTCTTCAATAAATTAAAACTATAACCTATTTTTTTTTTTAGTTTTAAACAAATTTGACATTTAAAGTATATAAAACTTATCAATAAAAATTGGAAATGTATTATTAAAATGAAAAAAATATAAGTAAGTAACATTATTGTTTTCTTTCCGCATAATTGTTTAAAACTTTTCTTTTTAAGTTTTGTTAAACATATAAGGAGTTAAGAGAAGTTAAGAAATTTCCTTCTTAATTTACAAAGTATCAAGAATATATTTAAAAATTAAAATAGCCTAATTTTGCTTCGATTTTAACAAATCTTATCTTTTATAAGTGGTGAATAAAATTGAATGCTGTTGATTCCAAACTATTTATATGCTCATATCATGGGATTAATGATCTATTGGTAGCAAATAAATTGCATTATATTAATAAATATAATTATAAAAATAATGAAATTCAAATTAAAAAATTAATTAAAACGCTTAAAATAAACCATCATTATAATTAATTCAATTAAGAATCTGTATAACAATATATTTGACTAACTGATTTACTTAAAAAATGGAGGTTTTATTTGCTTATTAAATATATATATTAAGTTATGCTTTTAACATTTCTTAAATCATTTTAACATTTCAAAGTAAATCATAATTTTAAGATTAATTTGGAACATTTAAATCACGAAAAATGAATATTTACCATGAATAATTTTATTTTATTTTTACATTTTACTAAATGAATAATTATTGTTGCATTATTATGCATTTATTAAGAATTTAAAATATCCTATTATCTGTACTATTTTATTTTTATGTAATCAAAAATTTTATTTTGAATATAGATTAGTTTATTTAACAACAATATAAAGAAATATGTATGTCAAAAATGCTTAGGATATAATTGTAACAGAATAAAGAACATTTGCTTGTATCACATTTGAAAATAAAATAAAATTTCATAGCATTATTTTAAAATCATATAAAGCAAATTAAATTCGATATACTATTGTAGAGTCAATAAAAAGTGAACTGTCAAAGGGTTTTGGACACTAAAATAAATTCCTGCCCCAGGAATTGCAGCTGAAACTATCAAATATTTCAAAATAAAATGTCTTCTAAGATGAACTGAATCTATTGTTGACAAGAGATAAATTTCTATCTCAAAATTTCATTTTCTTAGAGACACTGAAACAGCTATTGGGGCTAAAACGAATTACGTATCTTGCGAATCGTAGAAAAATGTAAAGAATTTTAAGTGAAAATCTGATTGAAAGTCATTTGAAGCATTTATTGCTTGCTACTTTTAGTGACCCAGAATCAGTTTCATTGCCACATTCCCATTTGATTAGAAATATCGATTTCGCACAACGCTTCAAATGTATCGATTATTCTATCAAGTAGATTCCTTTATTTTTTTCTTTGCTTTCAATTTCCCATTTTTCTCTCTTCTTTTTTTCTTGTATCTTCGCAGTCAAAAGGTTTTAAAATATTTTATTGAGTATCGCATTAGATTTATTTTTATCTATTTGATACTCACATTTTAAAGATTCTGATAATTATGTTATAAGATTCAAAACAATTTGAGTTGAATTTTTCTAAAAGAAGTTGATTAAGTTTGGAAATTGAAATATTAGGACGATATTAGTAATTTTATTACATTTACAAATTAACTATATACTTTACTAATTCTATTGTGCTTTACTATCTAAGGTATATATAAATAATACTCTAAGGTTATCAATACGGAGAAATATTTCATGCAATTACATGAATATAAATTTCTTATGCTTTTACATTTTTTAAAGTCATTGCATTTATTAAAAATACGTAAAATAGATTATTAAATACATAATACTACTAAAATAATTATGATATTTTTATGTGTGTGTGTGCTGCTTATTTCTGTTATAATTCAATTTATTTTATTTAATGATTTGAACAAAAAAGTTGTTGTATTTAATTATATTCATCTGAGATTACATTAGTCGGTTGGTTCTCATAATATTAACAATGCTTATTATTCTTACTAATCGAGTACAATTATTATTAATTTCATTTAAAAATCACTGATAGGCTTTAGAGAAAGATAATTTTTTAGCTTTATACAACGTATTATGGTTTTTCTAGATTATGTAAACAGAGGAAAACATATACAACACTTAAAGTTAATACATTTGTTATATTACACTATTTAAACTAACAATAATTTAATACTAGTAATGAGTTGCACTAATAATTTTAGTAGTTGATTTTTTGTTTTGTGTGTGTCTATAATAGTCGTAACAAATAAAGTCGTGAATTCTTATAATGGATTCTGCACATACTACTCATAATAAAAAAAGATGCCCGAGTCCAAGAAAGTTGGACTTCTACTTGTTGGTCTACGGGATATATTACCTCCTACCACCTATATATATATATATATATATATATATATATATATATATATATATATATATATATATATATATATATATATATATATATATATATATACATTCTCAAATTACTATCTAAATACTTTTTCTTAAATTACTAAAAAGAGAAAGAAATTCAAAACTGTAAAAAAAATCTTATTTCGATTTGATTTAATTTCTTCTACTTTGAGAAAGAAATGATTAAATTTGAAATATATATATAATACAATGAGTTTGTAAATAAGAATATTTTGGAAAAATTTTCAGTTATAATAACAAATTATCGTAGTAAATATAATTTAAAAAATTATAAGTTTCCAAGCAAAACATCATTAACAGGAATTTTTAAATGTTATAATTTCTTATTTACGTTTAAATAACTGCCTTTCTGAGACTTCAGCTAGAATAATATTGTAACATAACATTATGTATGTGTGTGTGTGTGTTTGTGTGTGTGTGTGTGTGTCTGGGTGTGTGTCTGTGTGTGTGTCTGTGTGTGTGTGTGTGTGTGTGTGTCTGTGTGTGTGTGTGTGTGTTGTGTGTGTGTGTGTGTGTGTGTGTGTCTGTGTCTGTGTCTGTGTGTGTCTGTGTCTGTGTCTGTGTGTGTCTGTGTCTGTGTCTGTGTGTGTCTGTGTCTGTGTCTGTGTCTGTGTGTGTGTGTGTGTCTGTGTGTGTCTGTGTCTGTGTCTGTGTGTGTCTGTGTCTGTGTGTGTGTGTGTGTGTCTGTGTGTGTCTGTGTGTGTGTGTGTCTGTGTGTGTGTCTCTCTCTGTGTGTGTGTCTGTGTGTGTGTCTCTGTGTGTGTGTGTGTCTCAGTGTGTGTGTGTGTGTGTCTCAGTGTGTGTGTGTGTGTGTCTCAGTGTGTGTGTGTTAAGAATAAAAATATCAGAACTTTATAAACAATGTTTGAATAAAATTATTTGATAAATAGATAAGAACTGTTAACTATAAAAACAATTTATTAAATTGGCCATATTAATTAAGGATTTTGAAAATGTAATGTATATACTTATATAGACAAGTATTTTAAGATTCAATCTAAAAATGCATTTGCTCTGAGATTTGTATCTGCAGAAGAAAACACTCAATTGATGAAAATGCCATTATCAAATGAGGAATTTACTTTTACTAACATATATTTATTAACATAATTTACTCTAATAGATATCTAAAAAAATATCTTGAGACAACTGAAAGCATATTTATTTTTTTACTAATGAAACACATAGACTTTTCCTCCTTTTAAATGAATTAAATTATCAAAATTGATTAGTTTAATAATTTTTTTCATTTCTGAAAAAATAATTCTTGCCATTTTTTTAAAAAGCTCTTACATAGAGCATAACTAATGGACATTTTGAAAACTTATAATGTTAAAAAGTGTATTTATTTCATAAACAATCATTAACAAAAAAATTGCAAGAATAAAACTTAGAACTTCTTAATTAGCCATGCATAGATTTAATTTTTGAAAAAAGAAAAACTTATTAATTTTTAAATAATTTTGGGACCATTACTATAATTAAATAAATTATAAACATTGATAATTATTCCGATAGCTCATTTTAAAACTTTCTTAACTAGTACAGGAATTATTAAAATTTGCTTAAATACTTGCCTACTGCTGTAGAAATAGTAACTATGGCTATTTGTAACTAAGGCTATAAGTTTAGTTTTAAATATTCTTTAAACTATTATATTGACATATATTATGCTTGAAATAAAATTTTCAAAGATTCTCTAAAATAGTATACAGTAGATAGTCCATTTTGTTTTTAATACAATATATGTTTACCAAAGAGAAAAATAAATTTCAATGTCAATAGACTCCTGGTAAATTTCAAATAATTCACAATTTTATTCTGCGTATTTTACTTTCACATATTAATGTATTAAAGAGACAATATATGAGAAACATATAAAAGAATTAACATCATATTATCACACCACAGTAGCACAAAATCTTTCTTAAAATAGTTTTATGTACACCATTGAAAGGAAGTATTAATAAAATATAAGCACAACACGAAGTATAAAATACTATAAGATTCAATATTCTATAATTTTTTAATCTTTCACCATTTTTTTTCCTAAATATACTATAGAATTTGAAGGCAAAGGAAACCTCAAAACAAGTTCGAAAATTTTTCTTATCCTTTCTTTCTAATCGAAGTCAATTTTCGGAATCCCGTTACTTCATTTCCAGCCTATAGTAAAAAAAAACGAAAAGAAGTTTCCATTCGATGATATTCCAGGCCTCAAAATCATATCAGTTTTGGTAGCTTATCTAAGATATATATATTTGTATTAAAACATTGCATTCTAAGAAAAGGAAAGACATCGTAAAAAATGATTCAACAAAGTAGTAAAGACTACTAAAATCAATATCCATTCATCTAAATGCGAAAAATATTGATTATTGATTTTCTCCAATTTCATCTGTTGTAACTATTACATGTTATTGGTAAAATTATGGTGATAAAATATGCAGCAGTAGTAAAATAAGCAATAATATTTGTACAGTACACGTGTATAGCATTTATACAAGTATAAAAATGAAAATTTGATAATACTGTTCTGGGAGAAATAGAAATAGATGGACAGCAATTATCATAAAATATGAAGTCAATGAAATAATGAACGAAGGGAAAATATAAATATTAACAAGAAACGCAAGTTTTATCCACAATACTTTATGTTTACAAGTTTCATACTCATTTATACCCAAAATTTTATGATACATGTAATAATATAAAAGTAAAAGCATTTGGCTTTCATAATTAATTCAGGCATTTTTATAGCAAAGCGTTTTACTTTTATATTTCAAACCGTCCAAAATGTAAATATGCTAAAATATATATATATATATATATATATATATATATATATATATATATATATATATATATATATATATATATATATATATATATATATATATATATATATATATATATATATATATATATATATATATATATATATATATATATATATATATATATATATATATATATATATATATATATATATATATATATATATATATATATATATATATATATATATATATATATATATATATATATATATATATATATATATATATATATATATATATATATATATATATATATATATATATATATATATATATATATATATTTCTAGAAAAATATAAATTGTATAGTACCTATTTTTAAAAAAATTAATAATAGGACTAGAAAATATAATGATATAAGCAAAATAATAATATTAAATTTTAAAAAATATAAATATGTATGTATGTATATACGATTGTTCTGGAAATTATGGTGGTAAAAACACTCAAATATGTTAGATATGTTTCATCCGAAATATAATATAATATTTGGATGATCGCATACATTTGCGTTTGTTAACTCGTCACAAAATGTACACCTGTCATGTCATTGTTAATAGTTAAAAGTAATTATAGAAATGGGCTCTTTAGGGACATTTTCCCTTATAACAATCGCAAAAGGAATAGTTTGTGCAGATGCCAATTGTTAGTTGTGGTATGGTTGTATTCATTATGAGAAAATATTTTTTGTAATATGGATATGGAGATGAACAAGTTTTATATGACTGCAATGGATCCGTATAATAATACGATAAGACAGTTTCAATAGCTGTTATCAAGTTTCAATCTATCAATCAAGTTTCAATCAATCAATCAAGTTTCAATCAAGACAGATCAATGGCTGTTCTCTCTTATACCCATTAATTCGTGTAACTATTCATTGATTATATATGACCAGGAGATGTCTTTCAGACGAGGACTATATTCACAACAATTTTTTTTCAGTCCAACTTGAAAATGTGCCAGAATGAAATATGTTCTCTTTTACAAGATTTTAAAGTTGCACATACCAAAAATTTGCATGAAAAATACAATTCAAACTATTCAAAAAAGCAATATTACGTTGCTGTAAATAAAGTATGTTAGTAATTCTTAGCTCATTGTCAATGCCATAAAATTGCATTTTCTTCTAGCATGTCATAACTTTCAACCGTGGCTCCTGGTCTAAACAGCCCTCCTGTGCAAAAAAATGATAGTTAAGAGACAAACAAACTAAATCAGCCGAACCTGTCGTGTCTTACAAAGATGTAAATTACACGCGAAGCTTGCAATATTCCTCTTTCGGGTAATATTTTCATGAAGAGTAATATAGAAAATATGGTCACATGGCACAAGTAATATAAAATACTTTTTTACGTTTTAAATCTTATTCTCATGTAATTTCTTGCTTGTTAAATCATTATTTTAAAATATATTAAAAAGTCACAGTGTGTTAGTTACTGAACCAGCTGCTTTTTTTTTCAAATTTAAATCAAGTATTTATAATATTTAAATTTTGAACTCGTAAAAAGAGAGAGAAAGAATTTATACCAAATATAAAATTTTCTATACTATAAAACAAAGCTTCAAATATGTACTTTTGCTGCTCTAATCCTTAATAAAGTCTAAAAATAACATGAAACAAAATAATATATGTGATTATGCTCAATTTTGGTTACTTCCTAGATCACAAGAAAATCTTTAACTGATATAAATTTTGAATAAACTTTTCAATGGATAAAATTATGACCAACCTATTTAAGAGTAATCGTTGAATAAGTGGCCTTTAAAAATATACTTAATGTTAACTTATGTTACATACTTAACATAACTTTAGTGTTAAAGTGAACATACTATAGTTGCCTTTAAAAATGTTTTTATTTCATAATTCCTTGGTTACTGATTTGCCTTATTAGTTAATTATCAAGAAACATATAAGTGGAATTAAAATCCTTTTAATTTATGTCTATCACATAGCTAATTTTATTAATAAAATTTTTGAGAGCAAATTTCCTTTAAATTAGTGTGCACGTTTCAAAAGAACAGAAGTGTTGCATTATATTAATATGAAATGATTAATCTACATGCTTTACTGAAGTTTAAAATAAAAACAAGAATACATTTTTAAAAGCTTCCTTAAAGTGTAGTCCGTAATTGTAGTGATTTATAGATAATTTGAAAAACAAGTTTGGGAGTAATAGTTAAATTATGTGAGTTTACAGTACACATATAACTTTTATCATTGCACTTTATTCAACGGGTTTCCAGTGGAACTATTGTACTTGTTCTCGTGTGGCAGCTAGGCTGGCAAATTGGGGTGCGCTGCTCCACTTTTCCAACTAAACCGCATTTAGTGTGGAGTCCGACTTCTTCAGTACACACACTTGACATAGGGGCCCGTTTATAGGGTAAGCAACCATTCACGCACAAGGAAAGGACAAAGACAGGATAGAGAGAGAGAAAGTACATCCACGCCTGAACCGGGATTCAAAACCAGGAACTTCCTATCCGTAGTCAGGCACGCTGACCACTAGACAAGTTGGCTGGTAACTATTGCACTTAAATTGTAAATAAACACATGAAAAGCTCTTTATGTATTTTTGATTTATTTGTGAGATAAATCGGTGATATTTGGATGGTCGAATATCTTTCAACTATATATGCCTTAAGGTTCTTATGCACCTGTAAAGTTTCAACTCTGCAGATAATAAAAGATAAACTCAAAACAATTCATCCAAAATTATATAATTACATAAATTCTTCATATTATAAAATGGAATATTATCTATATTTACTTTGCCATTAAATTAATGATCATTGAAAAACACATTATTATTAATTTCTTATTTGTTTATATTATTAAAAATATGAAAGCGTCTAATGTCATTTTTTTTTTTTTTTTTTAGAAAATATTACAATTTACCATAAAAATTGGATACATTAAGCTGAAACAAAGGCAACAGTAAAAATTTTATTGAATCATTTAATTTTATAAAAACAGTTGTTAAAACACAAATACAAGTTTTAGATTGTCGGCCAACTTGTCTAGTGGTCAGCGTGCCTGACTACGGATAGGGAGATTCTGGGCTCGAAACCCGGTTCAGGCATGGATGTATTTTATCTCTCTCTATCCTATCTTTTTCCTTTCTTTGTATATGAATAAGGTGTGAATGGTTGCCTACCCTATAAACGGGGGGGGGTTCATATGGCATGCGTCAAGGTGCGATGGTGGCCCATCCCCTGTGGTGCACCCGGGGCAATGACTCGGCGGCAAAGAAGTCCCTGTTTCTGGCAGGTTCCTTGGGTATAAGGGGACAATACATCCCGATATACCCCGACCATTGGAAAAAAAGTTTTAGATTATCTTTAATAAGCCCAGAAGTATTAAATAAGAAACTTAGATTTACAATTATGTATCGCGAATTCAACGAAAAAATAGTTTTTGTAACAGAGTTTCTGTTATCCTGAAAATCATATTAATTTTGATTTAAAAAAAAAAACATTCTCCTTAAGAAATTATATTTTCCTGGTTTTACTTAAAAATTGTTGTGTGTGTGTGTGTGTGTGTGTGTGTGTGTGTGTGTGTGTGTGTGTGTGTGTGTGTGTGTGTGTGTGTGAGCAATAAATAAACAATATTTCTTAAATTGAAAGAATATTTGAAAAATTAAAATTATTTTCAGCTTTTTCTTCAACAGTCTATTCTGTAATGTGTTTACTCAATTTATCTACTTCAAACATTCTTCATTGTTTTGCCATCTGAATGTATAATTTAATTTCCTATGTGACTCTGCTACCATTCCAATCTTTAAGTAAATAAAATTCATGTTTAGATAGAATTTTTTATCAACTTATCACTTCCTTCCACTGAATGTAAAATTAAACATTTGGTTTTTAAATTGCCTTTTGAAATACTTTTAATACTACTTTTATTCATTAAACACGTTTCTTTCATCATTTATATAAACAAAATCTTCAGACTTCTAAATAAAATAAATTTAGATTACGCGATGGCTACGATTATGAAAAGGATTAAATGCATCAAATTATACTGTTAATTTTATGCATAGAAATACTGCTGAAAACATTACTAAAATTTTCTAAATTATTTTTAAAATTTCTTTTTTCTAATTCTTACAAATGCATTTGCTAAAATTAATTATTTAAACTTATTATTTAAATTTAATTAAAAACAACTTGTATCAAAATATAGTTAAGATTCTTATAAGCGAATTTCTGCATAAAAATAACCAAAATGCGGCTTTATATATTTATATAAATGTTAAAAACTTATTCTTATTAAATTATTATAATTTAATTGAATTGAAATAAATCAAATAAAAACATAAGCAAAAATAGCTTAAAATCTTTATTAAATGGTTTCCCAAATTCACCATTTTTAATTAATTTTAAGAATATTTCAACTATGACTGAGTAGTAAAGCTTCAAACTATAACCTATAATATGTTTTCAAACGTATATAATGACTTATTAAATTTAATTAATATGGTTTAAATAAGTTAGTAAACACAAATTGAAATTGATAAATTAAGTAAAATATATTTTTTTTAAATTTAAAATATTCGTATAAAAAGTTGATTCAATATATTTTGGTAAGAAATTTTATATCTGATGTAAAGATAGTGTGTTTTCTCAGGTAAACAATAATGCGTATTTTGTTTCTTCAAAAGAAATCTTTCGGCATGACTTCATGAAATCCCTAGGTTTTTTTTTTTTTTTTTTTTTTTTTGAATGTGTATGACATGAACCCGAAAGAAAAGTTTGCAACATCACATATTTTTGTTAATTTCTTATGCAGCTCACGACTTAGATTGCTGCTGAGCCGGCACTTCTGCCATGTTTTTTTTATTCATTTTTTTCCACACAATCATTGATTGTGTCATTGGTTATGATAAATATCGCTTCCGGAATACGAATTTTCCTTCCCATATTGGTAAAAAGAGTCAGATTTTTTCTTTTCGATGTCCATTTTTGTCTTTACTTCAGTTCCAAATGAGGGTCCACTAGTAATGAACTGCCGAGAAAGATTTTATTTCACCTGGCTGAGAAAAGATTTGCTTTTCTTTACATGTTCTTTTCATTCGAGGATATATTTTGGATGCTCCAAGGAAAATTGTGTCTTCACAAGCGAAAAAGAAAATATCTGAGTATGATGGTTCCTTAAAAAAGAATAAATGTAAAGATTGTTGTTGTTGTTTATCCCAACTGGTGTGACAGTAGCATCACACCAGCTCCTTGAATCCATGAGATTTCAGCCTCTCCAGAACCACCCTCGGACTTAATTCCACATCAACCCTCTCACATAAACACACTGAAGAATATGAGAGGGAGAAGCCAGTGTCTCTTGACATTTGGGGTAGAGAAAAATGTAAAGATTAATTTAGAAAATGCAAATCGAGTCTGATTGATTGAAAAAGAAGCAAAATGTTGAAACCTTTATTGGCACCACAAATGACAACTATATTTGAAAAGAAATAACAGCTTCTAAGATTCTAGATAAAAATTCACTTCATATAGCCGATGAGGGTTCATTATAAAAATAATACATATGAATACATTTGAATAATACACATAATACATTTCTTAGTTCCTCGTTTTAAAAAACAATGAACTAAGAAATGTATTAACGATGAATGCTGTAATGTATTAACGATGAATGTTGTAATGTATTAACGATGAATGTTGTAATGTATTAACGATGAATGTGTATTAACGATGAATGTTGTAATGTATTAACGATGAATGTTGTAATGTATTAACGATGAATGTGTATTAACGATGAATGTTGTAATGTATTAACGATGAATGTGTATTAACGATGAATGTTGTAACGATAAACTAAGAAACTTAGTTCATCGTTTTGAAAAACGATGAACTAAGAAATTAAAAGAAGTGGTGTTACAGAATTCTGATTGGTAAAATAAAATATATTTTGTATTTTATATAATTAAACTTCTTCACACACATTTCTAATATCATTAAAATTTTATCACTTAAAACTATATTTTTAGTATTCCTTGTAAAACACTTAACATATTCTAATATTAGTTTTGATTGAAAATACACGATCATTAAAATGATTTCTATAAAGCTGTTGTAATTAATTAAATGTTCTTTCACACTATGAAATGTATTTATAAAATTTGATGTAATTAAGAATATTTCTCTAAATGTTTTTTTAATTATAAAAAGTATTCGGAAAACTAGCTATTTTGAAATGGTTTCTTATTACCGTGATTCTGATTCAAAGCTATTTTAGATTTTTTTTTATTTTATTAAAATGATTTTTATTTTAATTAAAGGACGAAATCTCACGATTCTTTCATGTTTAAACGTTAAAAAATGCTGTGTTTCCTTCAATGTGGTGCTTATTTGCACTATAAATTTATTTTATTGTGATTTGTAAAATAAATAGGAAGTTTATATGGAAATCACAATAAACATCGCCTATATTGTTAGTGCTCAAACATGTTAAAAAGTTATATCTCCAGTTTAAAAGATTCTGTAGTAAGATGTGTTTAATGACTTAAAAATCTTCAGCTATTTATAGATCCTAGTTTATATCAAGAGTGCCTAATTTGTTTTAATTCTGAGAGTAAAAAATTGAATTTTGAAAGAGTTACATAATGTATAGTTTGATTGTCATTGTTTTCAGCAAAAGTACAATATTATTTCCTTTTGCATACAATTTAATATTTCGCTATTACGACGTTTTTATAACATACCATGTTGTTGTTGCTTATCCTCTAAATATATCTAATGCAAGTCAAATTAACTCCAGACAGTCGTTGATTGCCAAAAAACTTATAATAAGAAAGGGATTGGATGTTAAGTTCATCTTAGAAAGTCTGAGGGGGAGCCAGAACATGATCTGGTGAAACTGGATGGTTGGAAATATTTTTTACAAAAGTTAGGTAATTTCTTCTGCCAGTATATCACAATGGAAATACTCTAAAAGATAGTACGCATATTATGTTTATGAGCTTTTTCAATAAGGAAATGTAACCTCAGTCTTATAAACTTAAATGTATTTTCAATATTTCCAACACACTTATAACTTACTTTTTCGTACATTTTTTGTTTCATGCATTTCTTCTTAACTGATATATCATACAATATAGCTGAGAATTTAGCGATAGTAATGCTTATGGTATAATCCTATCTGTAATTTAACCTATTACTGAATTTAAGTTTATGCAGAATTTCTGTCTAGTTTTTAGTTTTTCTAGTCCTTTTCCTTAATTACAGCACTTACTGTGAGATGGCGTTTTCTTTTAGAAATTAAAATAGTTTTGAAATAAGGTATTGAGAAATTAGTTAAATTTCTCAGTACGCTGGGAATCATATAGGCAATAAAATATTACTTCCCATATTAAATTTTTCTTTTATCAAACATTTTCTATCAGTACCGCTCCATATTATTTATCCACTATCTTTTAAAATTTACTGCTTACTAATATTCTGTATTGCGTGAAGAAGATTTCATTTTAATAAGCAATAAAATAATCTAAGATACAAACTTGCATCTTTTTTTTAACAAATGAAATAAAAATTATAACATTTATAGAATATATGCGTTTTCTTCTTTTTAAGTTATCAGCAATTAATGTTACAATTTGAATAATTAGAGTCATAAAACAGACTTTTAGAGAAAAAATTTTCAAAGAAAATGTTTCTAATGTTTCTTTTTTAACATTAATTGGTTAACAAATTTGTTTCAATTACAGTTGATGAAACCAAAAATAGTATGCAAAAGAAAAAATAGGTTTCCTCAGAATTTTCAGATAAATATTCATTTCTATTCATTTTGCATATATATCTATTTATTTTACATATATATCTATTAATTTTATATATATCTATTTATTTTACATATATCTATTCATTTTACATATATCTATTCATTTTACATATATCTATTAACTTTTTGATTTAAATTTTTTCTTATAATGTAAATTACTGATAAGAATCAAATATAGAAATACTTATGATAAAATGTACTTGATTTTTATTTAAAATAAAGCGAGTAAAACATTTATATTGTGCTTCACGCATTTGCTTTATACCATGATTAATGGTATACTTAGTTTACTTTTTTATTGATTTAAGGAGTAATTTTTATTATAAGCACAAGGGATAATTAGATCGGATTCTACAATTTAAAGTAGATTCCAAACCACAACAATATATCAATCCATGAAGGGAAATGGATTTACAAACTGCTAAGCCGAAGGCTAGAGTTCAAACCATTCATCAGATAGTTTCACGATTATATGTCCAACCAAGACTTGTGGTTAAAAATAACTTAATCCAAAATAAAAAAAAAGCTTTCTACTAATGTTTAATACCATTAATGATTTCTATATTTTTTTATATATAATTCTGTTACATATGTGTTATTTAATATGAATTAAATCTTTGAACGTAAGTGAAATAAACTCCTACAATTTTGATAAATTATTCTATTAAACAATCAAACTATTCGAAAGCTTCTTTGAGTATTTTAACACATTTACCTTAAAAAAGGAATTATTTTCTATAATAAAGCATTTATGTGCTTGGTTAAGAATAAAAACAAATTCATAATAAAAACAATACAGGCATTTATTTAGAAAGTAGAAACATAAAATGAGCTCTAGTTGTTAAAATGTAGCTAAAATCGAATTTAAGAAATTCCATGCTAATAAACATGGTTTTATAACTGCAGTTCAATTTTAACTGTCATTTCTTGATATATAAACTTTAATAATGTTATCATTTTAAATTATTTCACGCAACATGACTCCTTGTGACCTTCAATAATTTGATTTAAAATGATAACAAAAATATGCATATACACTACTGGCCATTAAAATTGCTACACCAAGAATATGACGTGCTACAGACGTGAAATTTATACGAAAGGAAGAATGTGCTGTGATATGCTAATGATTAGCTTTTCAGCGCATTCAGACAAAGCAGGCGCCAGTAGCGACAACTACATTGTGTTTAAATGAGGAAATTGTTCAGCCGGTTCCTCATACACATATTGCATTTAAACGTTGTTGCCTGGTGAATAGTTGTTGTGATGCCTCGTGTAAGAAGGAGAAATGCGTACAGCACGTTTCTGACTTTGATAAAGGTCGAATTGTAGCGTACCGGGATTGCGGTTTATCTTATCGCAGTATTGTTGCTCGCGTCGGTCAAGATCCAAAGACTGTTAGCAGAATATGGAATCGATGGGTTCAGGACGGTAATACGGAACGCCATGCGGGATCTGAACGGCCACCTATCACTAGCAGCCGAGAAGACAGGCATATTATCCGCATGGCCGTAATGGATCGTGCAACCACGTCACGATCTATGAGTCAAGAAACGGGGTCGTTTGGAAGACAACAAGTGTCTGCACGAACAGTTCGACGACCTTTACAGCAGCATGGACTTTCAGCTCGGAGACCATGGCTGCGGCTTCCCATGACGCTGCGTCATAGACAAGAGCGCCTTCAATGATGTGATCAACGACGAACCTGGGCGCACGAATTGCGAGACGTCATCTTTTCAGATGAATCCAGGTTCTGTGTACAGCATTATGATGGTCGCATCCGTGTTTGGCGGCATCGTGGTGAACGCACACAGGCAGCGTGCATTCGTCATCTTCATTCTGGCCCATCACCTGGCGTGATGGTATGGGGTGCCATTGGATACACGTCTCGGTCACCTCTTGTTCGCATTGACGATACTTTGAACAGTACAGGTTACATTTCTGGTGTGTTACGACCTGTGGCTCTACCCTTTATTCGAGCCCTGCGAAGCCCTACGTTTCAGCAGGATAATGCCCGACCGCATGTTGCCGATATTGTACGGACCTTCCTTGATACGGAACATGTTCAGCTGTTGCACTGGCCAGCACGTTCTCCTGATCTTTAACCAATACAAAACGTCTGGTCAATGGTTGCCGAGCGACTGGCTCGTCACCAAACGCCAGTCACTATGGTTGATGAACTGTGGCATCGTGTCGAAGCTGCATGGGCATCTGTACCTGTACATGCAATCCAATCTCTGTTTGACTCAATGTCCAGGCGTACAACTGCTGTTATTACTGCCAGAGGTGGTTCTTCTGGTTACTGATTTCTCAGGATCTATCCAGCCAAATTTTTTGAAAATTTAATCACTTGTTCTATATTTCTAGTATAATATATTTTTCCAATAAATATCATTTTGTTATCTGCATTTCTTCCTGGTGTAGCAATTGTAATGGCCAGTAGTGTATTTATGTCAATATGTTTATCAATATCATATTTCATGCAAAAGTCTATAACCATGCCAAGGTATGACTGTCTTCTATATTATGCTAAAATAATTTGTGCACTGTAAAATTAAAATTAAACAACTGAATGAGTAAATATCGTATCTAGATCATGAATAACTATCTTTTTAGGAATTCATCATAAATATACCTTAACAAATAACTTTTTTTATATATTTTTAGTCACTGGTAATTAATTTCATGCTATTTTGCTTTAAACATTTTAGCCTTTTTGGTTAAAATTAGATTAGACACATTTCATACCCATTAAAAGAAACAAATTGTCTTCAGCATAAATCTAATACAACATTTAATAAAAACTTTTATTAAACACTTAATAACAAATTGCATGTACTTATACTTTGAGACCCACTTTTTACATTTTGTATAAAATATTCACTGACTATTTAATAATGAAATATATACAACAATTAATAAAAATATGTTGAATTCAAGGAGATTAATTTCAAGTTCATTATATTAGGCACATATATCAAATAGATGAAAAATTAAGAATCATCGTACAGCATTTTATAATACCTCGAATATCATATTTCTAATAAAACTTTTAATAAATTGGAGCAATATTCATGAGTAGCAAAAAAAGAAACATAAAATGGCATTTAACACTTGTTCCAACAGACGTACTTTAAAAAAATAGAAAATGTCTCCTCTCAATTCGGTAATAGATAGTTTCAAGCCTGGAACCCATCGCTACAAACAATGCTCTCTCCAAAATGGGCTATAACTTCAGTAATGAATTGAGTATTGATATTTATCAATAGCATATTCAATATTTTATTCAATTAAAACTGTACATAAATTTTGTATTTCTTCATTAGATATTGTATAATTACTGTTTATAAACTCATAATCATTTCAGAATTTTAACACATTTTATAGATAAAATCCCAAGTATAAATATGTGAAAAGACACATTTTTTACTCAAATTTTTCCAAAATACGTAGTTTTTCTTAAAAATAAAAACAATAACATATGTATATTTACAACTTTATTCGTAGTCTAAACAATTAATCTAGAAACATGAAAACACATAATTAATAAAAAATAGGATTATAATTTTAAACTGGTATGGTAGAAGTCAAAATATTTCTTATAAGTATGAATACTTATTATCAAAATATGATATGCTTTTATAATTCAAAAAAGCATGTCAATTTTTTAATGCTTAAACCATGTGCTTAGCAAACCATAGTAATTAATTTATAATGTTAGGGAAAATGTGTTTATAATTTTTAACTGGAGAATAATCTGATAATTATCAAAATATTTTTAAAGATATGAGATTATCAGTTTTAAAAATATGATTTTCTTTTATTATTTAAAAAAGCCTATCATATTTTGATAATTGATATTCCTATCTGTAAGAAATATTTTGACACTTACGTATTTATTCAACAGTTAAAAATTATAATCCTATTTTTCCTAACATTACAAATTAATTAGTATGGTTTATTATGCAAATTGTTTTAATACTCAAAAATTGACGAAGAATTTAAATATGATCAAAAATAATTATTAATATAATACGCTAAAATTATTACATAAAAAATTAGAGTCACAAAAAATTCTAATAACAGTTTCGTAAAAGTATTAATAATTTAAATTAACGTGCAAATAAAATAAAAATTACTACAGAGAAAGATATAAGAAAAAAGAATTTATATTTATCAAATCTGTTTTAAGATAAAATCAAAACTATAAATGGATAAATATTTATTTCTTTATTTTTCCTACAATGGAATAAATTCCTACAATATTAAAGTGAAAATTTATGTAATTATGCAATTAATATTTCATGTGTACAGAAAAAGATAATATACATATCAAATTATAAATAAAAATTTCAAAATGTATGCCAAACCCAAAAAAGTAGTAAATTTCTTTAATTGAAAACGAGGTAAGAATTAGTATACTACGAACACAATAAAAATAGTTGGTGATAGGAAACTCAAAGGGGCAGGTCCACCGAACCCTGCAATTTTCAACTTTGCATTTCTCATTGCTCACCGAATACATTAGAAGAGATTATTTACACCTCGATTAGACGTTACGCAAATTCCCTTCATGGAGTCAATTAATAATGAAAATTGCGGTAGAGGGAGCGTCGAGAGCAGTTTGAGGGTTCTCGCATGCTGCTACCCGTTCGTCTTCCCAGCAATCCATCATTAAATGGGAAGGGGATATTTGAAGGCACATTGCGTGAAGTAGTTATTGACTTTATTACCACTCTGCCTTTCTCTGTATATTTTATGAATTAGGAAGCAAAACGTTATTTTTGAAAAAATGTGCGATTGTCAGATCTTTAAAAGCAATTTTTATTATTTAGCAAATTATGAATGATAGAATTAGTTTTTTGGGTTTTTTTTAAATATGCGTGTATTACTTTTAAAGCCATTTTTCAACAATTACATATAGATATTATATGTTCTGCTTTACACTTACGCGTTTACCATCGGGACTTCTAAGTTATTTTATAGATTTACGAAGATTACGAATTTACAAAGATTATGAAATTTTTCCCACAAAACTTACAAAAAACAAGTAATAAAAAATGAACACAACACTTGTGTTATTAAGGCGATTGTCTGATCCTTAAAAGAAATTTTTGTTATTTAGCAAATTATGAATGAACGAATTAGTTTTTTTAGATAATGCGTGTATTACTTTCAAAGCCATTTTTTAACAATTAGGTATAGATAGTATATATTCTGCTTTCAAATTACGTGTTTACCATCGGGATTTCTAAGTTATTTTATAGATTTAGAAATTTAAGAAGGTTATGAAATGTTTCCTTCAAAACTTACAAAAAACATGTTGTAAAAAATGCACACAATTCTTATGTTACTAAGGTGATTATCTGATGTTTAAAAGCAATTTTTATTATTCAGCAAATTAAGAATGAACGAATTAATGTTTTTTTTCTCAATATACGTGTATTACTTTTAAAGCTATTTTTCAACAATTAGATATAGATATCATATAGTCTACTTTGCAATTACGAGTTTACCATCGGTACTTCTAAGTTATTTTTTTTAGATTTACGAAATTTACGAATTTACGAAGATTATGAAATTTTTCCCTCAAAACAACTTACGAAAATCATGTATTAAAAAATGCCCACAACACTTATGTTATTGAGATGTTTTATAGTATATTTTCTAGATACATTCCTGTGTTTTTCTGATACGATTCGTTTAAGTGAATATGTTTTTTAACTAATTCAAATTGTCATTTATTCACACATTTTCCAATGGATGTTAAATTTATTTATCATTAACTAAAAATTTAAGAAATGATTATCTACTTAAAACAAAATCTGCATTGGTAAAATCATTGCCATCAATCATTTTATTGATATAATTGCATTCAAACTAATGAATTTTGAAGAATAATTTTTTTGTCATGCGGTAATTTTGCAATTTATTAGTAAAATAAAATTGTTTTCTCCTTTACATTAAAAAGCAGTATTTGGAATAATTTAAAAATAATATGCATATGTGCAATTCGACATGTAAATATATATATTTGAAAAAACAGAAGTCATTATTTTCATTTCCTTAATAATAAAACTACAAAAATATTAAATAACATAAATAAAATTTTTTATAAACCAATGATTAACTACAACCAATTTTTTAATATTAAATTTGACTAAAATTTACTTAATTATTCTTTAGAGATTATAATAAGTGGTCAATCATTAAATGCATAAAGGAAAATGCTGTATAAATACAAAACCATTGTTAATACTGAATGTTAAATTAAACAAATAGCTGCAAAAATAATGAATGAATAATTTACTTAAATATATGTAGTTTTCACAATACTGTCGTCTCAGTTATAGTTGACTAACACAAAACTCACTCTTTTTACACAGTCCATTTATAAAACTTTAACATTCAAACATTAATTTAAAATTTAATTTAGAATTTTAAAAGTTTTATATTTTACATGACCGCGGAAGTAGGAATTCCACAACAAAGGGCAACTGAAAACAGACCAATGAAACCATCTTCTCTCTACGACATGAAAGCTCCATCCTGTTTCAAAGTTTTTGACCCTGGCAGATAACGAAACCAAAAGTTCTAGTTCCTGTTAACTACCGATTTTCCCAACTTTTCTCCAGTTTCCATTGCTGGACACTGGCTGGCATATGAAAACTACGAAGAACCTAAGAAAAATAAATGCTTACAATACCACTTTTCCTAGAGTGCTTCTCTTGCGTTTTTCTTACCATTCCATTATGAGACAAAATAAAGCAAGAATTTTGAATATAATTAAGTAATTTTTTCTCAAATACTTGAACTTACATTTTTTCCTTTACTTATCTTGCTTTAATAGAAAAATAACTTATATTCGGCAATTGTAATTATAATTTTCAAAAAAAAAATCAATTGATTAAAAATTTACATTATATTTGTTAAATCACGATATTACACACAATGTAAGGAAATCAAAACCAATACAAATATAAAAAAATCACAATTATGCAAACATGATTCCCATATACATTATGAAAATTAAAAACTATATTTATTAAAAAATAAATAAAAATAACGGCATAATATTATGTAATATTAAATATAAATATTATGATATCAGGAAATATTTTCCCATTCTTTCAATATTCAAAACGAACAAAAATACTTTATCACCCTCATAACTCTTGATAAGACATTTGTGCTAACAATATTAGTCCCGGTCATTTGAACTATAGTTTCATGACAGCAAGAAAGAGTCAGTGGTTATCTCAATAATCTGGCTTTCTTGAAGATGCTTTCTGTAAGATATTTCAAAGGATTGTGATTTTTTAGTAAATTTATGGAATTTCTGTTCCATGCTTCAAACTTATCTAAAGCACAGATCACGACGTATGCTTCTCTTTCGATGACTTAAACAATTTAGTCTGCATTGAAATTAATTTTTGACTGGAGAGGATTATTGGTTTAAGATTCCCATCAGTGTCTCTTTGCATTGAACATACCTCAATCCTAGTAAATGAAGCAGCTGTGTAGATTTCAACTTGCTTTTTTTAATTAGGTGTTAACAGTGAAGTAACAACACATAAACTGTCTTTTAATGAGATGAAAGCCTTTTCTGTTTCTTTAGACCAAGGGATACCAGGTACATTTTTAGGTGAAGTCAGTTGAATCCTTAACAATGTTTGCATAATGAGGTGCATATTCCCTATAATAGTTAAACAGTCCTAATGCTGATCTTAAGACTTTCTTTGTTCTTGGTGATTTAAAATTTTTGATTGCTGCTATTTTATCAAGATCAGGCCCATGTTTTCTGGATTCAACTACATGACCCAAATATTTTACCTAGATAACGCAAATGTACATCTTATTAATGTTTGCGTAAAATTCCATTATTTTAAGGTTTCCAAGATCACTCTTATATAGTTCAATTGTCCATCCTAACTAGGTGAATAAGTTACATCATCCAGGAGACTTTCGATAAAAACTTTATGGGATCTTAAGATGTGAATCATAATCCACTGAGATGTAGGAAAATGTATCTATTTCTTAGGAGAAACAAAACTCGGCTTTCTTGATCCAATGGAATTTATCAATATCCCTTGATGATTTCTAGGATTCTTAGATATTTTCTTCTAGTAGCTTTCACTTTTCTTTCATTTTTTTCCACGGGACACCTAGTGGTACAGATTAAATTTTACCATAATCTTTATCAGATTCATAAATTATACCCATGATATTAATCTGCTTTATGTTTTTTAGCTTATTTTTATGCAGACAACGGATGTTTCCATGGATTATTTTACTGTATAGGAGTGTGATGATTTGTGTTCAACAATTTTACCCTGAGATTTTAGTTTATCAGTGAAATCTGGAATTAACCTGATAACTTCATCCCCAACAGATAATTTCTTTCATAATGTACATATTTTCAAAGTTGACTTTAGGTATGTTTATGGAACATTCCATACCATTCTGAAACGATTTCGAACCTTTTTCAAAATTATCAGGGATTGATTCATCAATACCTTGAGACAGAACTTCATCTTTCTATGTGGATTTTAAAATAACAAAATATCCAACTGGTGAATGTCCATGAACTAATAAGTGTGGTGAGACCCCAGTAGTAGCATTTGCCACTTGACGATATGCCCATAAGAGAAAAGACAACTGCTTGTCTAATCTTCTACATTGTGACTTTATAGAATGATTTTACAGAATGATGAAACATTGACTTCAATGTGCCAGTCCATCTTTCTATCAATCCGTTATTCTATCAGTAACTTCATGTAGAGAATTTCGGTACAGTCCTTAATCTATATTCTACTACATGCAAAATAAGTGGATATGATATTGCACCAATATTCTTTAATAGGAACATGAGCAAATATTTCAGTAAATTAAAATTCTTTATTACCTCATTCCTTAAAAATCAAAATATTAAAACAACTATGGGGACACTAATAGGTAAGTTTAAATCTACAGGGTGCCCCAAAATAACCACATAAACTCTGTACGGCTAGATTCCTAGTTGGGAATACATAAAAACTGCCCAAGGAAGGGTTCCTGTATGATCCATAGTTTATGAGAAAAATATAACAAAGTCTGACGTCACAGCCGGTGCAAGAAAAATCACTTTATTGAACATATCAACAGCAGTTTATGCAGAATTTAAAGCAGATGTTCAAAGTGTCCATCGCGCACGTGGAGGCAGGCTTCAGCATGCCGTGGAATGACTGTCATCCCAAGTAGCACCATCGCGGGATCCACCAAAGTGCAAGCAGCATGCAGACGAGCAACTAAGTCCATTGATGTTGTCACTACGTCTCGATACACCAGTTTCTTGAGATGGCAAGACGCAATATACGGGGTGAACGTTTTAAACATTATCGTCTGGAAATATGCAAATAATGTTGATATGTTCAATAAAAAGTGTTTTTTTCCTTGCACCAGCAATGACGTCATTCTTTGGCTTTCGTATTTTTCTCATAAACTATAGATCGTACAGGAACGCTTCTATAGGCAGTTTTTATGTACTCCCAACGAAGAATCTAGCTGTGCAGAGTTTATGCGATCGTTTTGGGACACATTGTATATTCAGTTATATATTTCCGAAATTACTTACTTACTTTTTTAAAAAATATAAAAAAGATAGTTATTATATTCACATTTACAAATTCTGTGACTAAACTTTTTCTTTCCTAAATTTTTTACGAAATTATTTTCAACTATTATTTTTTATCAACTTTTAAATTTGTTCATTTTCATATTCATAAATTTACTAACTGGGTTAATTAATTTTATTGAATTGTTTAAGCTTAATAGCTGAGACATTTATTGTCATATGTACTAACTTTATGATCATCACATTTCTACGCGTATCAGTATATACTTTTATTATTTCAGTAAAAGTTTTATCTGGAAGAAGTATAGGAGAGAAATATATAGTAGCTATTGGTGTAATTTGATTTTATTTCCGATGTTTTATGGCACAAACTCATTACGATAAAGCATCTCTCCTTAAGAGAGTTTATTTTTTTCTTACAATCTACAGTTTAAATAGCCTTATTTCTAAAAATTGCCTGTAATATCCCAATTACGGGAAAGTACATTTTTATTAAGCTGTTTGTAAAAACCTAAATATTTAGAAAATTTAAAAAATATTTTATTTATTGAAGAAAATTATGTTATCTAATATTTTTATTTAAAATTTTGTTTTATCCTATGACAATAGTATGCCATGCAATTTAGGAATTGCATAAAAATTAACCCTTGTGTCAAATAAAACTTAAATTTGATTGATAAAATTTTATCATAATTTAATAAAAAGTTTTTTAATATCTAGAATATCATTTATTCTGTTTTTAAACGATACAAGATAAATGTATTATTTATTTTTAATATACTATTGACTTAATATTTTTTTATTTTTAATTTACTATTTACTTAATACTTTTTATTTTTAATATACTATTTACTTAATACTTTTTATTTGTTATATCTAATATTTTAATATCTAGACTATCATATATTCTATTTTTAAACGGAACAGGATAAAGGCATCATTTTTCTAGATTATACTAGTTCTGCTTGAACTAAATAAGTAAAAAAATAATTAGGGTTGTAAACTAAATGATTTTTTATTCTAAAAATTTCATTTATTTCAATTTTAAGAAACATTTGTGTATTAAGAATCAGAGTATAGAATAACAATTGTAGTTATAGTTTTAATGTCTTCATTTACAAATACACGTTCTACAATCTGATATTGAAATTTGCATTCATTTAATTATATTTATGCTATTAATATAATGTAATATAAACTTAGATAAGTCATGCTGAATTCTAAACACATGAATTTCTATAAATATGTAAAGAACAGATATTGAGGAGTTTCTGATTGATAATTGATTTTTCCCACACATTTTTAGTTGTCAATACAACATGTCTCATTTAAGTAAATATGGTAAAATGAATGAGGAGATATACAGGTATTGATGATAACTTATAGTATTTAATTAGATATTGTTCATTAGTGATATATATATATATATATATATATTTAACCATTAATCTCATGATCTGAATATTAAAACATACGAAGGTATCATATTTATAACTGAAAAAGTAATTAAGAATATTAAGTACACTGAAAAGAAGAGACTTTCTTGATGAAAAACTATTGATGATTACAGAAGGCTGAATATTTTCAAACAAATCCAAAAATACAAATACCGAAAATATTTGTGTATTCTTCATTGAAAAATTATTTGGCACAAACAATAGATAATGTTACGCTTGAAAGTTTCTAAAAAGAAAGTTCAAAGTTTGTTAATAATATCCTTAAATATCTTCATTCTTTTGAGAAATACAAGGTAAATAAGAAAGTTCTTTCCATTTTTAATGACTGAAAGAACATGACTTGTAGAAAGTGTATTCTATTGTTACTCATCCAAGTAATCATCACCATCTGTGATTTAATTCACATTTCAGGCTGCTATTTGCTAAAAGGTAGACTCATTAAGTTGTAAGAAATTACATACATATTTTTTCAATATTACGGATTTATAGATTTCAGAAAGGACTCTTAAGTGTTCAATGAAATACGTTGAAAAGAATACTATAAGGAAAGAGTAAGTGATCTTTTGGCTTCCTGCAAAGAGGATTTCGCTTTAACATATCCTGAAAAATTTACTTTTAAAACTATCATTTAGACTTTCTTATGAAAATGTTAGGGCTTTCTCTGGTGTGCATGGTGAACTTTTTCCTCTGCAGATTGCTTTAATGGAAAAGGAGCAACAATACAAGTGAAGTTGCAGTATGCTGGCCGACTACTGTTGGACTATGAAGAGAGACACACCTAATGCAAAATGCAGCAGATCATCAAAGTATAGAATTTTTTTAAATATGAAAAATATTTAATTTTATGATATTTATATTACCAGAATATTGATTAATGTTTCCTAAATATTAATTCTTTCATAGCTTTAAAAATGCATCACTAAAAGAGATCCACACCTGATTTGGAAAGTCTGATCACATACTTGAACTTAGCAGAGAAAAGTTAATTTCCGTTTATTTAGTCTTTATGACAGAAGAAAAAGCTTTTGTCTGTATATCAGTGTTATTAATTTTATCAACTGAATATTTCTTTCCTATGAATATTACATCATTTTTTACTTTTTTTCCTAATCCATCAATTGAGAAGAATTTCACGCATTATGTGAAATTAATTGTTTCCTAGTATATTATAATTAATAAAATTAATTTAGGCATTCCAGCCTGAGTGACTGAAAAATACTTAAATACATTGAACTAATTTTAAGATTCATCATTAATTAATTTAATACCACCTTGTACCTCTATATAAAATATTTGGAAGAATAAACTCTTGCCTAATTGAATCTTCAATCATTACAAGTACAAATAATAATGATAACTTAGAGATGATGTTTTAAAATATAGCTATATTTCAAGTAGCAAAAGATGTAATATATTTGAATATGGGTTATATATAGCCATCCAGTAAGAAATTTCATTGATATTGAGGCATATGTATGTTTCACAAAAAAACTATTAAAAAATTTCAAACTAGTTTTCTTATCGATTGACATTCATATAAAAAACACAAACATAAATCTACATCCATCTACCATTGTTTATTAGTGACCCATTTAAAATCTCTGACAATTCTAAAAGCTTAATCCTAAAACTTCTCCACAAAAAGCCATATAAACTGAAATATTGTGTGAATAATATAATTTAATCATATACACTGCTAGCATTTAATTATATACACCATAGCACAACACACTGAGTATAATGCACCATCCAGTGTCTGCTTATACCATACGACGTCGTTTACAGCAGAGCGATCTGTCGGCAAGGTGACCATTGTTTCATCTACCCTTGACACATAGCCACAGACGTATTTCATCGCACCACTGGCGACGGAGAAGGATGTGAATGGAAGAATGGAATGAAATTGTCTTTACTGACGAATTACACCTTAGTCTGTAACACCACGATGGACCCATTCGAGTCTGGAGACACCGCGGAGAGAGGATGCTAAAATGTTGCGTTTTGCACCGCCACAATGGTTCTTCACCGGTTATTATGCAATAAGGCGGTATTGGATATTACTCTCACTATCCTCTTTTACGCATTGCCGGCACTTTAAATTGCCAACGATACATCTCCGAGGTGTTGGAGTCAGTTATCCTCCTTATCTTTAGGGCATGCCGATAGTCATATTTCAACAGGATGATGCGCGACAAACGTGGCGCGCAATATACAAAGGTTCTTCGACAATCACCAGATTTGATGGCTTCCTTGGCCGGCTCGTTTTTCGGATCTTTCACGGATAAAATGTGGTCCATGATTACTCAACGATTGACCCAGATTGTATCCCCGTCTTTCACACCAGATCAATTTTGGAAACGTTTCGTACATGCTTGCTCTGCTGTACCCCAAGTACATGTTCAAAGTCACTTTGAATCAATGTCGAAGCGTGTGGTAGCGGGGATTTCCAACAATGGCGGATAATCTGGCTACTAATTTTGGCAAGAACACATTTCACAGAAATCTATAAATTTCAGGATTCGATACTTGTTCCGATTATGATCTATAAAATAAATTTTGTTGTGATATCTCTTTCTTTTCTTGTGGTTGCAGTGTAAATAAAATGCAAAATTAAAATTGAGGAAAAAACTTCCATGTTGCTAGTAAAACCATTTTGATAAATGTTTTTAAATGTTGTTATGTAAATATATATACTAACAACTTTTTTATAATTACGAGCATATAGTTAAATATTCCTCAATTTAATTATTAAAATCCATTGTCATTTAGTTTATTAGTTCGTGGGTTCGTTTATAAATCCTAAGTGAACGTTTGCAATGATCAATAATAAATTTTACTCATTGAATGAGTCCTCAAAGGAAAAATTAAAAACATCGAGTGACAAATTAATTAATTAATAACTTTAAATAAAAAAAGAAAGAAATTATCATTCGAATTATACAGTCATTTCCGTTTTCTCTTGTTGCAAATTTGTTTTCTCCTTTTATAATTCACATCAAATCACACAAATTTCAAGTTTTATCGAAGTTAATTCGTAACAATTAATAGAAAAGCCTTTTGTCTAAGTATAATAATCTATTCAAAGATTGCTTTATTTGCCTATTATTGATATTTCTTGTGCCATGATCTCATATCATTCATAAGCATTTCACTATTTTCATTGTCTAAGCAATATTGCGGAATTATTTTTATTATGCTTGATGATATATTATCTGATATCTGAGTGAGACAGAAAACAATAATGCGCATTCATATCACGATATATATATATATATATATATATATATATATATATATATATATATATATATATATATATATATATATATATATATATATATATATATATATATATATATATATATATATATATATATATATATATATATTAAACAAGTAAAGTTTTGTAGAAAATAAAAACTCAGAAAGATGATTTGGAGTGTTTGTTCCTAAATGATCATTTTTTGCACACGAAGAATAATTAGACCTGAATTCATAACTCAAAATCTATTGCCAAGAATATTAATTTAATGTATAACCAATTGAATATATATGAGCATTCTTAAATGGTTACTGTTTAAGAATATTTTATTTCTAATATATGATATTTGAGTTTCATTTGGTGAAATTAATAAATTTTTCATTTCTTTTCGATAAATTAAATATTTTCGGCACGTTCTTAAAAATATTTTATTAAACTCAAAATATTTGAAAATCTAATTAATTTCATCGCAAAATATGTATCTGAAATAAAAAGTCTCTGTAGTATTTATATCCCCTTATGATGGGCTTTTAAAAAAACATAAATTTAATGAAATCCTACATGCTTCGATTAAAAATATTTTTATAAATCTATCAGTCTCATAAATTTTTATCAGTAAGCTAAAAACAGAAATCAGTCTTAAAATAGCGCCTTATCATTGTATAAACTAGGATTTTCAATATTCGATGGTCACTCTAAAATATTTTAGATACATGTCGATTTTCAAAATTATATTCCCTCAATTTTGAGAGTGCTATAAGTTGTTTTTTCTGCCATCATTGAATTTCTACAGGCGGATTTTTCAAGCATTAAATGCTTTAAGCTTTTCACTTCTTAATCGATGAAAAAAAACATTCCAATGCCCATCAATGACCCATTTGGACTAAAAACGACATCCAATTCACAAAATTAAAAATTGTCAAACGTCACAGATAAATATATCAAGTTAATTGAGAAAACATTTTATCGCTCTTATGTGCGTTTCTGTATAATAAACTCTATCAATTTTCCTGCATGCGAGTATTGTGTATTGTAACATTCAATTCTTGAAGACATTTGATAATGTGCTAACTAGTTACAACTGCCTTCTGCCCTTTTAATTTGATGGCTGTTGCCTTTCCTACACTTCAGAAAAAAATATAGGACTGATAGAGCTATCAAAAAGTATTGTTTTTCTTCTTTCATGCTTTCTTTTCACCGTTGTGGGCATGAGGATCACAAATACATGCTATTCTTTCTTGATATATTAAAAAATCAAAAATAGATTAATATTTTTACAATCAATTAAAATTTTGAAACTAGTATAATGACCTCTAATAGATATTTAAAAGTTTCTTTACTAATTTTAACGAATCTTTCTTTGTTAATGTCATTTAAATTGCAAGAACTCAAAAAACACACACAACTATTCTTCTTATATAAAGTTTATAAGTAATTCTACATGGTCAATTTAAATTTTTCTGTATTTTTTATGACCAACAATTATTTTTATTAACATTTTTCGTGTGGTAGAGGCAATATAATTGATTAAAAATGATAACGGGCCTTTTGATACTTTTATTCTCAATAGAATTACGATCCCTTCTGAAATCATGTAAGCGATCTAAAAACAGTAAGGTGCAATGAGCCTTCATTTCAAATTGCAATTGTAGACATAAATTCATTTTTCTTGACTTTTAATCCTACTTATAGCATAATACTCTTTTCTCGCCAACTCTGTATTTCCTTTGGAATAAATGTTTCTTACGTTTGCTTAGCTAATAAAAAATTATATTCTGATAAAGAATATAGTTCAAGTTTAAAGCAGTTAGCTTTTAAATGCAACCGATAATTTTTCGACTATTTTTCATCATTAAGTGTCACAGTATTTCAAATTGATCATAATATCAGTATTGCAATGACTTACTTACTGTAATAACAAAAATAAAGAGAAAATTCAATTATAACAACAAAAGTGTGTTCATAAATTTGATATTATTTGCATTGTTCAAGATATCTAAATGTTAATAACTTTAATATCTAAGCAAATAGATTAAAATTACTAAATTTTTATCAATAATTTCAGAGGAAACTTGAAACTTATTTTGATTATTAAAGTATATATCCTTCTCTTTTTAACCGTAATAACCAATCTGTCTAAAATAAATTTTGCAAATTTAGAATTAAGACTACCATTGACAATAATCTGGTCATATGTATTGTATCAATTTGTATTGTATATATATATGCTTTTAATATGAATTAAAATCAGTAGATTGGTAGATTGATTATAGTAAAGTTTTATGTTTTATTTGTGAAATAAAAACTTTAGCCATAAAATATTGGGAAAATGTTTGAGATAATTCTGTCATTGATTAAAAAAGTAAACTTAAATTTCTGTGTAAAATCATTTCATGCAAATATCTCTCTATCATGATGAAAATTTTTATTCCTTCTCATCTCATAAGTCTGGGTATTAACAGAATAATTTGTAATCAAAAAGCATGAAAATTGCTTTAGTAATCTTCTCAAAAATTTCCTTTTCAGATGAAGGCATTTTCTCGACATCTAACACAATAATGTTGATGAGTGGGATAAAGTTCGTTATTCCTTGATAGGAGACAGTTTTGTCTTAAAAAGAATGTTCAGCCAGGAAGAAAATTCGTTATTTACAACTGAGTTCTTTTCTAGAAAGTATTTCAATAGCGGTGAAAGAAGGAAAGTAAATGTTACTTTTAAGATATTAAATTAATGGAGAAATGACATGAAAGTCGTATGAATAGCGCAGAAAATTCTGCTGAATGTCACATCATAAAAATATAAAATTAGACTAAAATAAAAGCAACGAATAATATTAGCTTTTAAGTTAAAAATACCTAACCTTGTATATGTTCAACAATTAACATAATATTAATAAATTTCGATAAAAACTATTAAAACTATAATTTTAAAGCAATATGCTTAATTAATAAAAGCATTTATTGAAACTACAATTTATAAAATAATGTAACTCTTATTTGGTAAATGTTTTTAATATTAAGCAAAGTTCAAAGTATTTTTATAATTCAAAGTAAATATTCAAATTTATAGCCATTATTATAACTTAAAATAACTTTGTGCATTGACTTCATATTTACTTCTTTTTAGTTTTAAATAACTTATTTTAGTACTTTATATGAGTTATGAATAAAACCAATTTATATAAAAAAAAGTTAAGAAAAAATATATTTTTGTATTTAGGAGGTATATATGCAAAGTACTTATACAATTTTCATATTGATTATTTCATAAGCCATACTTTTTCAGATATAAAACAAATATTCCAATTTTTAATAAAGAGTGCTTCAATAAGAATAAATTTTCTTATAAAAAAGAATGTCAGAAATAGATAAATTTAAGATGAATTAATATTAAGTATTTATTTCGTGTATGAACGCAATATTTTTTCTAGTTGAAATATGCATATTTCAAAATTATCTAAAGTAAATATCTATATTTATAATTACCTTAATACACTTAATCACCTTAGTTGTAGTGTTCACAACTAGCTAACAAAATACGTTGTCATTTCAAAAAAAGAATCCTTTTAAAATAAGGCAGTCTGCGAGCAGATATCCTTGAAAACATATGTTCCAGTCAATTTGGGATGTTTTCAAGATAGACTTAAATATAAATATTGCTTACATTTAATGCAGCAATTTTCTTTACTTACATATTGAAGCACATAATATTCTTCTAAAAATATGGTTTTATGTTCATTTAAGCCAGCCTAAACTTGCAACCATCAATACATATTGACATTTAATTTACTTCCGAAATTTCTATAGCTTTAAAGATAATATTTTTCCAAATAATTCACATGTAACTTCAATAATAAAGAAAACCCCACCTATATATATATATATATATATATATATATATATGTGTGTGTGTGTGTGTGTGTGTGTGTGTGTGTGTGTGTGTGTGTGTGTGTGTGTGTGTGTGTATATATATATATATATATATATATTATTATATATATATATAAAATTTATTATATATAAATTTATTAATTAATTATAATTTATTATACATTTTCCAAATAAAGTATATGTAGACTGATTTTTAACAAGAAATCTTACTATACGCCAAATATGCATTCTCTTATTTTCTCTTTTCTCCTGCAAATTGTTAGCCATATTATATAAAGGTAGAGCATATATAAAGGTAGAGCAATAATTGTTATTATTGCTCTACCTTTTAATTAATTCTGATCATGAATTCCGATATAACATAAAATGTTGATAATCGAAGATATCAATTTGAAAACGTAAGAATTGATGAAATTAGCTCCCACCTAAAGTTATGACTGGTAATTGAATGACACTAGGGATAACTATCCAAGTTTCTTATATCTCAAAATATCCACATAATTGTAAGTTAGGGTTAAAATCGATCTCTCATCATGCTTGAAAAAAATGATTGGCAATTCAGTACTTAACAGTTCAAGAAATAATGAATGGAATCCCATTTTGAGTGAGGATACTTACAGTTGCCCAGTATTCCACTTAGCCCGAAGAGAACTTTCCTTTAAAATACATAAGCGAAGACGCGCGGAGGCTCTGTAAGGCCTAGACAGCTATTGTTAAACAAAATTCCTGAGATTATTTATTATTTTTTACCACTTTAAATGTATTTTCTTTAAAGAGCAGACACTATTTGTACATTAAAATGAGTTATTAAATAAATACTTATAATTTATTTACATTTTTTGCAAGTTTGTCTGATGTGTTCTTTCCAGATAACTTTATTGCAATTAACACAATATATTGTAAACTTTTTTGTTTAATTTTTCATTCATGCATTTATAACAAATTTTTCTTCGGCTAGATTTTTTTAGTTTCTCTTCGTGTACCATTTAGTAAATAATATTTCACTAGTTTTTGTATCAAATTTTAGAGGAAATGATTCAAGTGTTCTTCTGTTTCGAATGTATTAATTTATGAGCTCTATAGCAAATTCTTTCATAATGTTTCCTTGACTCTTGGTTATTTTTAATCTTTACTGCAAAAGGAAATATCAAGGCCTGTTTCATTTTTATCACAGTCACTTTTTTTATATTTACATGCCACCAATGAAGGAAGTCTACAAAATATGAAAAACCAATAATCGCTTTGATTTCTGACATTGTAGTTTCTTTGACATTGTAGGTTCATCACAAACTTTATCAAAATTAAATTCTACGAATGCATGATCGTGGAACTCAACATGCATGCTTGATGGTCAAAATGACAATCATTAATTTAACTCTGACCATATTTAGAATCATAATGGGTTCATATTAATATAACTTTTTCATTATCTGAAAAAATGAAAATATCGAAACGCACATGTAGATTGGTCGAGTTGCAACGAAATCTTACAAGTGCTAACATTAATGTAGAACTTGTTTCAAGGCAACCTAATCAAACCGTGACAGATGACTGTAAGTTTTTATCACCTCTAGGGGAATAAGATTACATTAATGGATCTAAATTACTGATTTTGTGGACAATTTTCTATTATTATTTTGGAGTTCTATTATCTCAAAAATATTCAATTTCAAATCAAGGGATTTAACATTACATCTTTAAATCATAAATCCTAACTCTCTTCAAGCTGATATTATGGTATATTTGAACATAGAATTTTTTATTACATTATGAATGTTTTAAATTCTGCAGTATATCTCATGAGCAAACTTTTTAAATTCTGAAATTAAATAGGCTTCCGAGCATATTTGAACTACAGTATTCAATGAAAGTTTATATTTTTGTTATTTTTCTTTCTAAATAAATATTTGTAAATTATCAAAGCATGTTATTCAGGAAGTAAATATCAAAAGAATATTGAGGTAAAAAAAATGAACATTAACATTCATAATCTAAACTCATTATACCTGTAGATTTCTACATAAAATATGAAATGCCTTTTAAAAACTATGATGAAAATCATAGAACAAATTATAAAAATTATGAGCTGGTTGCATATTTTAATTTTAAAAAAAGTTCTATTTTATTCTCCACCATAAACTATTTTGAAGAAACCATATCATAAATTTAGGATGGGAAGGAAATATCAAAACAAACTTCAAGAATCTTTTCCTTTTCATAGGAAATGGAGTCAGAGAAAGAGATTTAAGAGCCTCGTTATTCCGTTTCATGACATTGAATGGTAGGCCACAAAAGAAAAATAAGAATAAAAGAACAACAAAAACTGAATATAAAGAGTTCTGAAAGTAGAAAGAAGGCTCACATTTCTGGATATTTCAAAACACCAATGTCATCCAATGTAACCAGATTACTTTTCATGTTTCGTCTATATAACAAAAACAAAATATAATAATATAAAAAAGGAGTACATACATAAACATATTTTATAGAAATTAAAAGAATAGGAAATATCTGTATTCATTTAAGTTTTCGCGTAATATGTAAGATTTACAGATTATTTTTTAATATTAACTATATATATATTTAAGTAATTTAACTAACACTTTTGACTGATCAGCCAAATATTCAAGACTACACTCAGAATTAAAAAAGGAAGGTAATTTATAAGGCTATGTAGATAAATGTATATTCAATAATCTAGTATAGAGTAAATTAGTATAAAACTGGCCTATGTTAAACTTAACATCTAATTTGAAAAACGTACAGTAATATACAATTATATTAAGTGTTAATGAAACAATTACTAACTGAAAAATACATCGTTATATAATTATTTCAATCAATATTAGTATAGTGATTATACATAGTAAGGAAACAAACGCTTAAATTTCTGGTTACCATCAAAGAAAGTGAGAACAATTTTTTTAATAATAACGTACTTTCTAAGAGTGTTATACAAATATATATGGAAAAATGTTTCATAAATACTTTTAATGTTTTAAACCAAATTTATTCTTATTTTCAACACTATCAGAATATTGAGAATTATGGAATTAAAATGAGAATTATCTACCAATTATTAAAATTACTACAAAGAAATATCTGTAAAAAAAATATTTATTAGAAAAATATATTGTTTCAGAAACAAATCTTGAAATGATTTAGAGGCATAGATCTTGGGAAATCAGAATTATTAGATCTTTCAAGTATAACAGCACTTGTATGCCTAGGCATTAAGTCAAATAGAGATTTAAGAGCATGTACTGGTACTACTCCCAGTGAAGATTCAGAGTGTTGTTTCAGTTCAGTTCATCAACAATAATGACCGGTAAATGGGAACGAGTTTGTCATTGGACAACCATTGACCGAATGTTTTCTAATGCTCAGAGAACGAACTGGTCAAGTAAACACCCGAATATTTTCTGAAACACTAGATACAAGTGGTTGAACATTATCCTGTTCAAACTAAGCTTGTCCCTGAAAAGAAATATAAGACTAAGCTTTAAGCCTTAAAAAAAAAAACAGAAATTAAATGACTACTGCTCTATGCGCTATAAAACCAAGCAGGTGATTATCGAAAAATTTTGTTGCCTCAATAATTTTCCCTGTACCTAGTCAAGAGTTTGCCTCTACAAGTTAGATAGAAGCTGCCGAGTGAGAGACATTATAATTTAAAAAAGCAATGTTCAAAAGAATACCCCAATACTTGATTTGGTAGTCCTGAAGTATTATTTCATCTGGAGGACAACACGACCAAGAAATGTTTTACACATCCATATCAGACATTTCGTAAACACTTCAGATCTTCGGTTAAGTGGACATTCGAGCTCATTATTTTACAGTAATGAGTACCACTCCCTAACCAACAAGATCACCTCAGTCTTGTTTAATTCGCTAAAATCATGGGGCTAGTATTCTTTTATAATTACAAATGATGTCTGAAAGTAATGAGTAATACTAAATTAGTGAGAATTCCTGTGAAATCCATGAATGATAGCTCATTTAAATAAACAGAATCTCCCAGATTCTGCTATTTTCGTCTTATAATGATTTATCACTCTCCAAGCGTATTTGAAAGAATTATACACCTCGATAAGGCATTTGTCTAACTCTTTTATTCCCTTAAAATAGTTTAATTCGAATTAATATTGAAAATTACTAAGAAGAAAAGTATCAAGAGCAGTTTGAGGGGTCAAGCATGAAAGTTGCATTTCCTCAATATCTTTAATATTCATAAATAGAAAGGGAGTAAAATTAGCACTGACGTGATCTATATATGAAGAACATAACAACTATGGTATTATTTTCTCTTAGTATACTTCTAAGCAATTTGTGAAATCAGCACAAATTCCTCCTACTTTACAATTTATAATGCATGAAAACTCTTTCATAGTTAAATAAAGCAAACTTTCCGTTTATAAAATTACTATCAAGTTTTTCTTTTTAAACAGATCAATTATTTTCCAAGCACATTTCAACAGGTTCAATTATCGATACTATTCTAAATAGTAATTACTGTTGATCAACAGAAAACATTTTTATTTCCCACTTAAATATCTACCAAGTTGAAAGCTTAACATACGGACTGTCATGCCACACATTCATTTTTTTTAAAGATCGTAATGAAATTAATAATATTATAACATTTTGTATTTTGAAATTGTTCCTGAAAATGAACAGAAGATCCTAAGAAGAGACTAATTTTGTTTAAAATTGTCTTTTAATTATTTTAGAAATTAGCTTCACAATAGTATAGTCAAAATATATATACTGTTAACTAAAAAAACTTAAATTATCTCTATTCTAAATTAATCTAATATGTATCCAAAATTTATTAGTCACACATAATAAACGAAATTAAGTTACTTGTTTTCAAAATCAGTATTAAATGAGTAATTATAATCAAGACATACAGATTTCAAGACAATTTAATGATTTTAATTTAAAAAATAAATGGGACTAACCATATTTAAAGTGATTATCGCAGATAATAGATGTTTTTGACCTAATTGTAAATGTATGGAACAAATTTTTGTAAAATCGGTGCATTTTACAATGAGCAATTTAATTCCTTATATAGTATGTAGATGCGCATAAAATTTGTTTGCTTATGTATGATGAATTTATATCAACTTTTCATTGCTTCTTTATTCAACTTAAGCTTTTTCATTGATTAATTTAGAGTTTTATATGTACTTCACTAAATTATGTTTAACCAGATATGTATTTATATTATTAGTAGTTTTTTATGAGAAACTAAACAAAGCATGGCATTTTAATTACAAAAGAATACATTCTAATTTTTAGGGTCAAACTGGAAAACTAACGACTGACAAACATGAGATTATGTAATGCATTTATTCTGATATTAAATGAAAATTAAGAAGTAAATAGAAATAATTAATATTTTATTAGCTTCTTTAAAATAATATGTAATTCAGAGGAGATCAGATACGTGATAAAAGTACACAAAGTGAGAGCAATAAGAAATAGAATCATAGTATTGAAAAAAAAATTTAAAAACTTTTACTACTGTAAGAAAATACCTATTTTTGAGAGGCAAAAATATTTATTTTATATCTTCACAAAATGTTTGTGAAGATATATAGAAAAGAGTACGTGCGAAAAACGTAACAATCAACATAAATAACAAAAGCATATATAAGCAACATAATAAGCAAATAGGCATGATATGCATGAAATATGCAAAAAGCATAATAAAAAACATATGTAAGCAAATAAAAGCAACATAAATAAGAAATAATTTGGGCAAAACTTTTACGTTATACACTTTTTAATATTAGATTATATTAAATTAGATTTTAACACAATTATACACATAATTTTTAAGTTACAACTATAGTTTCAATGTTTAGAAATATTATAAAAAGAAAATAGCTTGTGTGTGTGTGTGTGTGTGTGTGTGTGTGTGTGTGTGTGTGTGTGTGTGTGTGTGTGTGTGTGTGTGTGTGTGTGTGTGTGTGTGTGTGTGTGTGTGTGTGTGTGTGTGTGTGTGTGTGTGTGTGTGTGTGTGTGTGTGTTATAATTCTAATAGATGCATTTTATTCCATATGTAACTGTATCTTTATTCCCATCTATTGATAAGATATGGAAACTTTATGATCTTGTGGGTGGAAAATCCAACAAATGTGAATTTCTTTTTTACTTTCTCCAATCACTTTATTCGGTTTTTTTTCTTTTTCCCATTTCATGTTTCTTTTGCTTTTCTGTAGATTATCGTAAGGGAATGAAGTGACGAGACTTTTAAATCTGTTTCTCTGACTCTGTTTCACGAGCAAAGAGAGAACAACATAGTTTTTTCGGGGTTTCTTAGATTTTCCTATTTTAGGACATGATAAAATATTTTTCCAAAAAATAATTTATGATCACATGGGAGAAGGAGGAAAGTTTGAAAAATATAAAGAATTCTAAGTCATTTTTATACTGCTGTCATTACTTACAGATTAGATTTTGAAAAGCATTTCTCATATTTATTACTAATCCATAGAAATTCTGGTATCTATTGAATAAATATTTATTTTATTTTTATTTTGATCATCACACTATTTTTTCTTTTCAAAGAAATATATATATATATATATATATAGATATAGATATATATATATATATATATATATATATATAGATATAGATATATATATAGATATATATATATATATATTGTGCTTGCTGTGAAAGATTTAGTTTGTTTACCGACAGAATGATAGCAATATGAAACTTTTGTACGAATGTGGATTTCGCTGAAATGGATCTGATATATGAAATCATTGATTGCAGTTCATTTAGCATGTTTCTAAGGAGACACAACGATTGTATTCAGAATGTTTCTACGTTCCACAAACTACCAGCTCACCTTTTTGCAGTCTCTTATAAGAACTTAGCTGACAAGTGATATTTTAATAAAAAAAGCTCAGAAATATAAGAGAACTTTTAACAAGATGAATATCAAATGAGACTGATATAGAAAACTTCCGATGTCATCGTCAATCAGCGAGCTATCATCAATCATAATGACATTCCCAGCAATAATATCTGGCGGATTCTCGTGCATCTCATTAGCAAGAATCTGTGACCAACAGACAGAATGTACAGTAAATTTAGAACCTAGAATCATAATCTATTAGTCTTATCATACATATTACGTCAACATCTGATAGATATAAGTTATCTGATCTTTGTAAAACAGCAAGATGAAAATTGCAAAGATCTTGTTCATGAAATTATGATCTTGGATTCAAACATGGAAGATGATAATCTCATTGGACTTGGAAATGTTTTCTTGTTATATGTTACGTTATGCAAGTTAAAGTATACATTTTGGACACATGTTTGAAGTTCTTTTCTCAAATGTTTGGCACAGCTAGCGACAAATATGTAAAATGGTTCAACCAGGATACTGTTATGTTCGGAAAATGTTTCAGTTGAAGATGGAATATATGTATGCTAATTGAATATGGTGATGATCAATTCCACGAACCTAACAAAAGATGCCTGTACGAAGACATGGTCGATCCTTTTAAATGAATCAAATATTTTTTGCTTACATAGAATCATATTGCTTCATTGTGTCTTTTAGGACAGAAAAATGTTAAAAATTTCTTGTGCAGTGTTATTGCTCTCAGTTTGACAAAAGAGGTAGATAAGTAATATTATTCACTAAATGCTAGAATGATTTATTGTAGAATAGTACATTTTCTGAGAATAATTCTGTGGACGATACTGCTGATTTTCATTTAGAATTTTGTGTTTATTGTGTAAACTTCACCTTATTAGTACATCTAAAAGGATTTGTTTCGCAAAACATCACTGTTTCAGAGACTATTCAGCTTAAATCTTATCTTGAATTATTGAAAACTGGTTCATAGTCCCTTTGAATTCCTATATATCAGTAGAAAATCAATATTTAGATAAAATCTTTTAAGAAAAATTCATCAGACTACAAATTGGTATTTTCGAATCATTATTAAAAATTATACCCATTTTAATCAATACTTCAACAAATACTTCAAATGTATAGCAGTCATCAAATACGTTGATGTATTTTCTTGCCATTTCAAAAATATGAGATTTACCATTCGAAAGTTTCATGTCTGTAAGATAGTAGCAACCTGCAACCAAACCTACGCAGAATTTGTAATATTCTTAAGTTAGCCACTGCCTAGTTGTGATGATTTTTATTTTTCTACAAAATTCCTTATAGCTAGGCAGAGACAGGTATTTGGTATTGTACAATCAATTCTATCCGTTTTTGCAAATAAAGTAGTGGAAAATACAGAACTAATTTCTGTTTCCTTTTTCTACTTAAAATTATCGCTAATGCAGTTTTCTTGTAACGTTTTAAATATTGGGTATAAATCTACAATTTTATAAATAACAAACTGAAAAGAAGCAGAAAATTCAAATATATTTCTTTCGAACAGACACCGACGAGTTGATAACAAAAATCAGAAATTTCCTGAGTAAATTATCGATTCGAGTTATTTAAAAAACGCCAATACGGTTCTTCATTTAAAACTTCATTTCAAACTGAAAATAAATAAATTGTGAAGTTATTGAAAATTATATTTTCATGCATTCATTTCATACTGTATATTTTATACAACTAAGTGATTTTTAGTATAACTTAACTTGATATAGGAAACTTAATCGTAGCAAAACTAATCTTTTACATTGTATTAAGCAATAAATATTGACGAAACGTTATATAGCTGGCTTTGAAAGAATCTGTTTCCCAGAAAAATCATTAGCAATGCTTTTTTTCTTGTATTTTGTTCCTTTCTTGAATTAAATAAAATTTTGTTATAATTTTAATAGACAATAACATTGTATTATCACTAAGACTTTTAATCAAATCCTAATTTTTGAATTAATACTATGCATTATTTTCTTGTGTGTGTAATTTAATAATTATAGACATGAAGTAATTATAGAGACATGTTGTATTTACTTTGCATAGATAATATTTAATTTCATACCTGTGTTATATAATGGAATCTCAATGAGTATATCATAACTTAAATAGGAAAGAATCAACATAGAATCATAGAAAAGTTTAACATAACATTTAAACGTAGACTCGTATGTGGTGCTTCTGCTTGAAACTCTGCAGAAGAAAATAACTTTAATCTTATCTTGAATTCATTGGTTATTTTACCCTTATAAATGTTCGATTGCGGAATGAAGGTCATGGGATTCAAATCAAATACAGCGATTCAAAGGAACTTGACAAATTTTATTGTTTTATTTACCTACAAAATCTATTTGAGTTGATTTCCTGAAAGTAAAGAGTACTTTCTCATTTGGATAAGAAATTCAAGGGGATAAATTCAAATAGGATACAATTGATAACATATCATTAATTCCTCCTGAACGCTCATTAATTTTTGATTTTTAAGAGTCGTTTCTATTAAACTCATGACGGCATAAGATTAGACTCAAGTTAGTCGAACTGCACAAACTCCAAGTAAACCCTTTGTAATTACCTATTTAAATTCGAATGAATTTCGAATAGATACTAAAATAGAAATTTTTCAATACTTCTGTAGTTAAATATCAACTAAAGCAATTCATAATTGATTGATTACTCAAACGGAGGGATGCTTCATTGTTAATTAATAATTGTTTGATAAAATACAATTAGTAATAACTAAGAAAAAAACTTTTCAAAATACGTTATTAGTATCTGTAATTATTCCTGCATTTATTATCTCTGCTTAATAGTGCTTAGTTCTACATACTGAGCCATTTAGCTCAATATTTATCTCAAATTTACTGTAAAATATTAATAATGTACATTTTTAATAAAATTAATAACACAACAATTAATTTTAAAATTGTTGAAAGTTATTTAATGTGACTTTTTTGTATATTTTTAGTAAAGGAAAATAAATTAATATTGCTCAAAAAATATTGAAATTATGTGATTATTTAAAAATTATCGGACAAATGGAATATATATTTTAATAAATTATTTTCTCTCAATTTCTTCCTTATATTTTTTCCACAAATAAACTTAAAATGATAAAAATACTGATATAGGTTTCTCACATCATTCACATAAGATTCTTGTGATAAGATTAAATACTTTTTGTTTCGTTCAAATTAGTAAAAATTTATAGTATAAGTTGTTTATGCAGCATAAATTAAAAACAATTACGTTGATTATTTTCTGCTGTAGGCTTGAAGAATACCAAGTTGCAAGAATTCCATTTGCAGATCTTAATTACACATAAATGTTCGAAATATAATTTAAAAATTTCTACGAAAGAATATTAGTCAAAAACTCCATTAAAGTTTAACTGATCTTAAGTTAAACTAGGATTGGTTCACAATATAAAATCAACTGAAGATTTTACTTCAAGGGTCCATACATGTTAAACATTATTAGAATTTAATTAACAATAATTAATTAACAAACATTATTAGAATTTAATGACTACCTGTTATTGTGGCATAGAAGCTATCATATAGATATTTGTTATTTCTAACGTCTACATTGTTGCTAAATTTAAACAGCAAAAAATGTGAATTAAACTTAAAATAAAAAAACAGTAAACTTAAAATGTCACAAGTGCTTATATTTAATAGATAAATGTTTATTTACAGTATTGGTTCATAATCTTTTAATCCATTAAACATTCTGCAGTTATTCAAATGAATTAAAATCAAGAAAATGCTGTTATAAACGTAATAAAATATTCTAAACTTTTAAATCATATTTAAGTTTTAAATTTCAAATAGTTGTTGTTGTTCTCGTGTGTCAGCTAGGCTGGCAAATTGAGGTACGCTGTTCCACTTTTCCAACTGAACCGTATTTGGTGTCGAGTCCAACTTCTTCAGTACACACACATGCTATAGGGACCCGTTTATAGGGTAGGCAACCATTCACACCTCATTCACACAGAATGAAAGGACGAAAATATGATAGAGATAGAGAAAGTACATCCATGCCTGTACCGGGATTTGAATCCATGACCTCTCTATCCGTTGTCAGGCACGCTGACCACTAGACAAGTTGCTCGGCAGTTTCACATAGTATTTTCTTAAAAAGAGATTAGACTGCTTCACTGTAATAACTTAATTGCTATTCACACGTAATACATATTGAAACAGCATGCTTCAAGAAGTGCGGATTCAAATTATTTCTCTCAGTTCTATAAGTTGTTAATGATAGACTGCTAAACTAATGGAGAGTTTTCTTGTGAAATCCCCTTAAATAACATCTGATACCATATTTATGCAAAGCTTTTCATTATTAATTTATCCATAAAGAGAATTCTCCGAATAATCAATCGAAAAGAGTAGGTAAATTCTTCGAATGCATTCCATTAATAATGAGGTGTGGTATGATGAAATAATACAGCTGGAGTAACTTTTAGTGCCTCGTTTCACACTTATTTCTAAGTGTATTTGGAACTTTTTACGGAGAATATTAGAGTTCATTTAAGTAGAGATTTTTATCTTATGGCAAAAAATTTAAGCTTATCAGAATAATTGTAAAAAGATTCTTATTGTTTAAAAAATAAGATACTGCGATCTTAAGCAAAAAGTTTTGGATCAGTACAAATAATTCATACAGAATATAAAAAATATTAAACTTTCTATCAATTTAGCTGATTTATTTTTGATTCAACATCAAATTAATGGTTTCCTAATCTTATGGCTTTAGTAATTCAATCAGAAACTAAAGATGTTTTAAAAATAAATATACAATCATTATAAAAATATTCTGATCAAAAATAAGTTATCTGAAAATATTTTTATCATATACAGTCTGATAATAAGGTCAATGAAAATCAAGGGCGCAAAACTTTCTCCAATCTTTTTTGGTGCAACATGTCCAATCTTGGATCTTGCGCCATAAAACCAAACAAACGTCTCTTATCTTTTTGGTAACGAAAGCTGGAAAAATCAACTTGTAATAAGTGATTAAAAATAGAAGAATAAATAAGCAATTGAGAATTTTTTCGCAGATTGAAAACTATAAGGAATGGTTCAGTAATACTAGATAGATTTGAATATTTGATATGAATTAAAAAATAATATTTTTGATTTCAAATTAAAATTTAGTTTATAAAGTGTTTTTATTCTAACATTTAAGGTATATAAATCTTTAAATTTGGATTGTTAAATCTAATTAAATTTATAAATATATATTTATATATATATATATATATATATATATATATATATATATATATATATATATATATATATATATATATATATATATATATATATATATATATATATATATATATATATATATATATATAATGAGATATTATTAAAAAAAACATGCTTTCACAATAATCCTAAGGCTTTGCGAAAAACAATTTACGCTTAATTTCTCTTCTTTTGATACCGAATGTTTCTATTTTACTTACTTTTTATAAAGTATTTTTCGAGTGAAAAATTATCGATTGTATTTGAACGAATTTCATTAATTGTATCACTGAGACACAAAATGAAAAAATATGCCCCCATATTAATCGTAATAAATATAATAATAATACGAATTATGAAACACATTTTGTCTTTTTAAATGAATCCATTTAATGGAATATAATGGTAGAATAAATATTTGTTGAATCTATTAACATTATTTGTGTGAGTTACAGAAAAAATGTGTGCTATGTAATTTGTATAGAAATTAAAAATGTTAACCTGAGAGTGTTGAATTTATATATTACGAGATTTCTACACAGTGAACTAAAAATATTGAACAGGCAATGAATTTTTTTCAAAGGTACTACTTCATGAAACTTATAAAAAATGAATCATCTTATAATTAAAAAACAAATTTACACAACCTAAATTAAAACAGTAAATAATGTTGAAAATTTTTTTATAATAATCTAATCATAAACTAATTGATTTGAGAAAGGTATTGTTCCAGAAAGGGAGAGAGAGAAAACATTATTACTTTACTTTAATTCGACAATAATTTTAATTCAGTAAAATTAAGTAGCAAAATATTTTCTTTAGATTGTTTTCTGACAGTTATTAAGATCACCAAATTTCAAAAGACCACAATATCTTACTTGAATATGGCTTCTTTTTGCCACTCTAAGGCTCTTTTTTGTATAGAGTGCAAACTAGGCCAAGATTTATGACTTAAAGTGGATTCCAAGCAGCTACAAACATCTCCATTTATGGTGGAAATTAAAACTACCATTAATTTAAAAACCGAAGTGATAACCATTCAACTGACCACTCAGCATGATAAATCTAGTGTATTGCAAATGGAGCACATGTGTGATTTGTACCATTTTCAGGGTTTACTAATCGAGTATGCCATTTCACTATGAATAAGATATTTATTTAAGATTTTTCAAAGAAAACGCAGCAAAATATTTGAAATAAATGCTATTTGATATAGATATACTATTTCTTCATAGTAGCCCAAGACATCAACGCGCTTCTGTTTACCATAGTTTCATGGGAGTAAACCTGCACTATCCAATGGGTCCTTGTACATTTAATATCAAGGATATTGAGGCGGACTTCCACGCCAAGGAGGCTAGGAATATAAATCCTCCTCTCACGACTACCACTTGCTTCGATGCAAACGCCGTCGCAAGGCATAAGCTCTGCGGGGTACTACGGAAAAAAGTATGCCTACTGGAGCTTAATCTTGACCGTGATATCACCTCTACCATCAGCAAAATGCGACTGGGCACTTGATGGATATGAAAATCATGCCCGACGGGTCTAGAACCTACGCAGAATGCAAGCACTGCACGAGAGTTCCGCTGGATCCGAGACAACTCTTCAACTGCATCTCTGTTGCCTCGACCCTCTTCAGCATCGACCCCAATTGCTGCCATGACACCCTTCATATGGAAAAAGCTGATGATGTGGTCAAGGCACTGCTCCATGCCTTTGCTCCCATATGACTTGTCTTTTTTTCCTTTTTTTTTCACTTGTCACACGACAACAACAACATAGTAGCCAGTCACATACTATCCAATCATAAATGCTTTTAAAGTTCAAAATGACATTCAGAGATGATACAGTCAAATTCTATGCTCTAAGTCAAGTTTCAAGTAAATTTAAGGCTGATAAGTTAGAATGCTTTTATGACAAATGTTATCTTGGAAATACGAAGAAAAATATAAATCAATATATTGTCAACTGGACATGGATTTCTGATTCATGTCATAAGAATATAACAAAGGTTTTCTAAATAAAATACATATTAGATCTACTTGTTGATTTTTTTTTATTTTTTGTGGCTTATTTCCATTTTAGTTTTGACATTTAATTTTAAATTTTAATGCTTCGTGTGTATTTATAGAATATGTGCTTTTAACAAAATAATACATGAGCATTCAAAATTATATTTTATAACTTTATCTGACAGTTTCAAATTCCAGAAATAGAGATACGCTAAAAAAAATTTATATTTATTTTACAAAAGTTCTCTATAATGTTCATATGTGCCAAACAACTAATTCCTAGTAAAAATTTCAATAATCACTATTGTATGACTTTAAATAGAGTCAATGATATTTTTGCATTTAGAGGAAGACATCTTTAAACTCTATTAAATATTGATATAAAATTATGGGTACTTAGATAACAAAATAAAAATGGAATAAATTATCTAGAATCATTTAACATGCAATTGTCGGTCGTTTACTCAATTTTCCGTTTTCTTTCTCTTTTCTGAACTATAATTCTCTCATGTCAGCAGAATATATAATTTAATTTTCTGTATCGTGTTAAAAGTTCCATTTCTCTTCTCACCCAAAAGAAGTTTATCTCTAAAATTACTCACTAGTTCACTTACACTGATTAAAGTTTAACTACAGTTCCGGTTTAAAAATATCCCGTTCCGTTCAACTGAATAAAATTTATTTTATTATTCTATTGATCTTTGAGCACTTCCAATGATTTATTTTGAAAAAGAAAAGCTAAGATAAATAAATTGATAGATATTTAATTTCACAGTAAATCCTCAGAAGATTTTAATACATAATCCTCATAAAAAATGTATTATACCAAATTAAGTAGGTGATACTCAATATGATAAAATAAATTGAGAATTTGCTTTCATTTTAGGCTTTTCATTTTTATGCTTAAAAGTTTATTTGCATGTACCGTACATGAAGTAGAAAAATAGACAGCGCAGATGTCATATTATCCTTTCGGCGAAATTTCTTTGATGACTTATAAAAATTCGCTCACTTTATATACTCAAGTTAAAAAAATATTTATCAGTTTCAAAATCTGTATAAATATAAAAAATTAATGTTTATTAATAATGAAAATAGATGTGAACATAAATTATCAAAACTAATAAGTAAATAAATATAAAACTTGAACTTGATCTTTGATATAAACATTTGTGGTTACTCCTTGTGGACGAGAATTTATTCGATAAGGAGAATTTATTTGATATGAGTTAAGAAAAAATTTCTACAGTTTTTATAATCTTTTGATTAAAAAACAATTATATTCCTTTCAATGAAAATTATTTTTTTCTTTAAGTTTGTTTTACCATTTTTAACTACTATTTTCGAATATTTATGATCTTTTATTAATATAGTATAATATTTTTGATACAATATTGAAAACATTTTTCATACTGAAGATGCATACATATTACCTAAAAACAGTTTAATTTTGATAAAACCATTTTACAATCACTTTATATTGAGACATATGAAACCTAGTAGTATGATAATCAATTCATTGTACTTGATAAGCTTAAATAGTACACAATGAGATTGTACCAAAACTTTAAATACTTGCTAATTAGTGCTTTACACAGAACATTTTAAAAAATGATCTGCATAAAACTATAAACAATTGCAGCTTCTTACCAGTCTCTTCTATTTGATAATAGCATCAAAATAATAGATTTTAACATTTTTGTAATTTAACTATTTTAATAATGTAAGAGAAATTAATAAAATTTCTGACTGCGAATAAGAAAATATTTCCAGAAGTATTTACAGACTAGGAACACTCAAAAGCTGAATTTGCAGCCTTCGTTAATTGCAGATGTAGATGTAATGAAAGTTAATTCATTTAAACATCACCCTTTATTTAATAGTTTCTATTAAATTGTAATAGAGTATGCAAACTTTTTGAGGCATTGGTTTGACTATGATAGACAGATATCATATTTCAATCACAAACATGAGAAGTAGACCAATGAAACAGTATGTTGCATTCTTTCAATATCCTCATAATCATACATTGCGAAGAGTTGGATTTTGTAAACTAGAAGTCAACGAACTATCAAAGAATCGATTGACATCACAATTATTTATAAAGAGAATAATAAAGAGGAGATAGAGTTTTTTACGGACCACAAGCTTTTCAATTCATCATCTGGAATGGAAATGATCGATATAAAACACTAACTGTGCTTCTGTTACATTTGTAGCATTTTGTGATACAGATGATACATTACAAAATACAATATTTAACAGGACCATTCAGTTATTTAAAGAAAGAAAAGAATGACAAGAATAATTGCTTCTAAGAATGAACAATTGCTGTCTCACATCAAACAAGAAAATTTAGGAAACAGAGAAAGTTCGTGATTTCTTTAAAACTTTTCTTGTGAAAAAATGCCAATCGACATATATATATATATATAATATAATATATATATATATATATATATATATATATATATATATATATATATATATATATATATATATATATATATATATATATATATATATATATATACATATCGACTGATTTGTTGATGAACAGTGTATTCCCCAGTTGTGATAGATCAACATTTTCTCTGCTGAGAAATATAGTTATTGATAAGAAAAGCTTATCCATATGTAACAAATATCCATCAAATGTTCTTTACCTTGTGTAAGAAAAAAATGCAGTGTTTGGGAACTATCATAAATATGGGTACTCAGTTGGCATTACTTTGAATTGACATTTTTCAGTTAATTTTGGAACAGATAATCTCGGCTATGCAACATAAATACCTGGATTATATCAATATCTAAGGGTAGTTTGCTTAAGCAGTTCCAAGATGCACTTGTAACTTTCTATTTTTTTTTATATAAATTAAAATTTCATACCCTAAAACTTATTTTCAGATTATTATTAATACGTTTTGTTGCAAGAATTTTTTCTATAAATTTATTATGTTATATTTTCTAGTGGAAACCAGTTAGAGAACATTTTAATATTATGTGGATGTTAAGAGCATTTTAAAGTAAACCGTATACTTAATTATTGAAATCCATTGTTCGCATTTCACATTTATTCTTCTACTCCTTCCTAGTAATATGCGATGTTTTTATTACAATTTAATTATAACTTCTCTTTTTCTTTCTATATTTATGATTTATGAACTGTTCCTGAATCCCACTCATTGTCTGTATATATACATACATATATATATATATATATATATATTTATATATGTATATATATATATATATATATTTATTTATATATGTATATATATATATATATATATATATATATATATATATATATATATATATATATATATATATATATATATATATATATATATATATATATATATATATATATATATATATATATATATATATATATATATATATATACAAATTTAAATTCCTAATCTATTCCTGTTTTGTAAATAAAATAACTTTTATTGGTCTTTAACTTAATCTTTTGTAAATTCATTATAAATTTATGTCGTACATTTATTCAACCTAACTGAATTACTATGAAGGAAATATTTACCAGTCCATTACCTTACTACCTAATGAAAGTGCACTGTAAATGTCAAATGGCAATACTTTAATTTCCATAGATTTTCAAATTGTCCTTCACTCTCTACCACATTTATTGAACAAATTAGTTGACTGCTGAAGACTATTTTAGACAATTTATAAGATTCTGTTTTATTTAAGTTAAGCATTGAAATCTTCATGTATCTAATATTGCATTTAAAAACATATTTTAAAAAGTTTAAAAATATTAAATTCCTATATTACAGGATTTTTTATTATCCAAACACAAATTTTATGTTTCGGAGAAGACATGAAATGTAAAATATTTTTTTTTAATTTATGAAATGTTAGACATTATTTTAATTTTGATTTTATGTTATTCTATTTTATATGGATTTTATATAATTAATATTTTTTGTGCTATTTATCGATTTACATTTATATGTTCTTGGTTGAAGTGAAAAATATAAAATTAAGAATGGAATATATATAATTATTTATCAGCTTAATTTGCGCATTAAGAATTAAAATATATTTGTTATATTGTTAAGAATGTAAATTATAGCGAATAAATTTTTAAAGTAAAATAAGTAATCGAGAATTTAACCCCTTATAGAAGTTAAGTATTAGACATATAAATTATTTCTAAACTAAACACTCTCTTCTCTAACACATAAAATACTGGACTAACTACTATGAAATCTAATTTTTATTTTTACTGAATAATATTAAATTGCGTATTGAGTATGACTCATCTTTTTCGTTAGTGTATAATTATGCTTGTTGCAACGTTGAAGTTTTCCCTTTAATTTCCCATAAAAATTAAAATATAAAATTCAATAGCTAAAAATATCCCTTAAAATTTATTCTTTTTTAAGTTTTCTTTACTTTCGCACGATCTTACGAAAATGTACTCTCTCGAGATGTGCCACATTTTTTTATCTCTGTACACAAAAAGCGAAAAATATAGGAACATATAAAAAATGTGTATCATACAAAATTGTGTAGCTAAAAATTTCTAGGAAATGCTACAAAAATAAGTATAATATAACATAATTAATAAACATGTTAAAAATTTAACATAATTAATAATTAAAATTTATTGTAACAGATAAATGAATCTAATTAATTCCTACTTAAAAAGGCTTAACACATTTTATAAAAATGTTTCAATCAGGATAATTATTATTAACAACAAACTGTATTATGTAGTTTATATAACACCATATAATTAAGTGTTAGCAAATTAAAGATTTTTCTGTAAAACAACCAAAAGGACACCAGAATATCTAACGCTATGAATTTCAAATGAATTGCACCAAAAATTGTTTTCCACTTGTATCATGAATGTTTGTACTGATTCAGAAGCCGCTTCCAACTATTGCTCCTAGTTTAATTAACCCTACTTAAATCATACATACAATTGATTTATTAAATAATATAACAATTAAATTTTAAGATTAAAAACTTCTCTTTTTGTTATTATGCATATTTTCAGTGTGAGCCTAATATCGTATAGAACAAATAATAATTAGAAATAATTTTGTTAACGACAAAATTTGTGTTGTAAAAAGGAGAAAATCCTTAAAAAAATATTTTACCTACTTATTCTAAATTGAAATAGCTGTGAGAAACTATTGGGTGTTTGGAAAGTAATTTCGCTTTCCCCCCCCCCATGGCTCAACTTTTTTCTGGTAAGAACAAACCACTTTACGAGTGTGAAATCAAGTTACTACCAGAAAGATAATAAAAGCTATTGGAATAGAATGGACAATATGCAATGCATTACGATATTTATTCGCTGTACGTTTTTCATTTTCATGAAAAAAGAAATTACTTTCCGAACAACCCAATAGTTGGTTGTGTTCTATAAATAAGCCGCCACTGAATCAATACGCATATAATTGCTTGCAAAGAGCTGGTTGAAATGATTGATACAAACATCTGGAATTTTGGAGTTTAGATGTGCATGATAGGAGAGTAATACAGATAACAAGTAACACAAGATAGGAGAGTTATATTAAAATGATGAATATAAAAAATTCCTACAAACACACTCGTATAACAATGAATTGTTACATTTAGAACTGTTTCTCTTGTTACTGACTAAATTTTGCCAAATGTCAAAATAAATTTATATCACTAATATCATTTTATTTTTTAAATTAATGGTTCAATAAAACATCAAATGTAGCTATTACTCAATTTCAACTAAATTTATGTAAAACTTATTACAAGTAGATGATATTAAGTTGCCTATAAGACATCTGTTAATAATGCTGAATCTCCAATTTATGCTTTAATTTGAGAATTAAATTGATTGCAAAATGTTTTTATCTATGCTAAAAGTTTTGTAATAATCTTGTCTAAAAATTTAAATTCTTGTTCTATTTCATTAAAAATTCCACTTCATTTGATTTAAATTTATTCTGTTCCCCTTAGTCAAAGTAAATGAAGTGAATTCTAGTCAAACATCTTGAGAATGGGAGAAAAGCCAACTCTAAATGCCAACGTGAATCCTCTAAATTTCCATTGATTGCAGAATTGTCCCTCACGCCATTTCAAATTTAAATAGAAATCACGCGGTTAATGAAGTTTATTTCAGACATCGCACTTTGCTCTTTAAGCAGAATAAAGACTCGAATTTCCTAAAATTCAAGCAATATATTTTAATTTAAAATATATAAGAAAGACATTTTTACAAAAAAGAAAATTGTGTCTTATACACATAAAAATATCTTATCACATAAGTAATTTTTAAGAGAATAAAATTTTTTTTACACTTAATTTGTCGCATATTTTGCATAATAACATTCTGCAAATATGAGAATGAAATATATATTTTCAAGATGTTTGGAAGTCGTTTTTAAATATTAACAAATATTTATAAGAGATCCGCCCCTAAAAGACAGAACTGGAGTCCTGGTAACCTGTCAAAGAAAGGTATCGTTCTCATGAACAAGAGGTAGAAGATTATGAAGCTGGCTTAACTGAAGATCTTCATGCTGAGAAGGTTTAAATAAGTTTAAAATATGTGGAGTCTGACACTCTTCTTTTGATATGGTATTTGAAGAAAAGTAGAAATGCTCGGGCATCAATCTCGTCATTTGACTATAGTTCAAAATTTAGAAAAGAACAGTTGGTTTTAGACCTTCAGTAGTCAGAAATTGGTGATCGAAATTGTACTTCAATTAGCAAAAAGAAAAAATGCTTCATTATCAAATTTTATGAGATGATTAGTTTGTTAGTTACTCAACTGTAGTTTTTTTCTGGTATTAGGGTTAATTTAATATAAATCTACCTTTTCAAAGTGTATTCTCTCTTTAAGACATTTAAGCCCCAAGTGGGAATCAAATTCAAGGAATTTTCGACTGAACTCAGACCATTTCAATCACATGCAAATTTTGTATGTACTTTGGCTCATTTTAATAGGAAACTTTCATTTAGTGTATGACCTTAGCAATTGTCCAGCAGTGTATTTATCACTATTATTGAAGATGAAGAGTTATTTTGTTTTATACATATATTTCGATTATTATGTTTCGAATTATTTAAATATATGCGCCATTAAATAATTAACAATACAAGGGCATCATACTATTCATAACTTATGAAATTCGAAATAATATTTTAATACAGCAGGAAAATGCAATAGTTTCAATTCAAGTTGTAAGTTTTTTCAATCAAATGTACCTTAAGGGCACAAGCAAATTTTTCCAAATCAATCATCAGCTTCAGCTTCACAAGAGAAAATAACAATTTTACAGAAGTTTTGCTACTATATATATATATATATATATATATATATATAAATATATATATATATATATATATATATATATATATATATATATATATATATATATATATATTATATATATATATATATATATATATATTTATATATATATATATATATATATATATATATATATATATATATATAAATATATATATATATAAACATCACATCTAAGATTAAAAAATGTTGCATGACAGAAAATTTCCTAGTTTAGCAGAATACCATACATCAGTATGAAAAAACAATATTATCTAAAAGCTTTGAAAACAAAATTCCTTACATATGATTCAGAGAGTCTTGTCTCTTAAAAAGGCTAAATTACTTCGGACTTATACAAAACGACTGTATTGTAAATACTTACTTCATAAAATTCCATCAAGTAAATAATTTTAATCTTAATTCAAGAAAAGGGATAATTTATTTGTAAGCAACTGGAGGCTAACAAGTGTTGTAAAAATTATATTAAAATGCTTACTACCTATTTGAAACAAATGAAATTTTTCATGAAACTCCAGCTGAGTAAAGTGAAGACCCATTGGAGTTTTATTTGAAATGTGATTTTTTATGATAATGGGTGCTTTTTGTAATGCTTGAGCTCATTATGAACGAGTAATAGGACAGCGCTATAAAGTGAAACATTCAGGATTGGATTCCAGCGATGTTCAACCACGAGAGAATAAATTCCGTCTTTTGCATTCTGCATTCATATCTGTTGGGGATATCTGGAAGTCTTCAAGAGTTACCCTATAAATACGGCTCCCAATTCTTAAAGGACTTTTCCAAAAGATAAGAATTAAAATCTCTTAGTACAACCTTGAATGCTTAGGCTGTCCGTTAAGTGGAGCACTACGCGAGTTTAGAGTCATCCATCTTGACCAAATTTTGAGATAAGTGGTCATTTCTATTTTCTACAAAATTTATGAGGCCTATGTATTTTATCAAATAGTAATATGAAAACTGCTAAAATCAACTGGTAGGGAGGGATATGTATGGTATTTACAGCCAGTGATAAAAATGTTACTTCTGATTTCGGATAAATTTTTGAATAAATATTCTATCAATAAAGAAATATAAAATTTCTAATGTATAAAAAACAGAAAGAAATGACAAAGATTTGTGGTTCTTAAAAAAAATCATTACAAAAATGTCAAATTTTGATTCAAATCCAAAAAAAAAAACTTTAAAAAGTCATTGAATTTTAGACGATCCGGAAAACAATGTGAACTGGATAATAGTATCCTTCATTAATTTATGCATTCAGTAACAAATGCTCAACAGTCTAGCACATTACTTAAGCTTCTCATTAAACATGTTTCTGCTCCAAAGCAACAAGTCGGAATGAACTGCACAAGCATCCAGCGAAGAGAATATTTTTAATTTGCAAGTGTCTTTAAATTGCCCCAATGGTCAAAAATCAGCCGGATTCAAGTCAGGTGATCTTGGTAGCCATTCAGCATTGCAAAAATGACGGATAATTTTTTTCTACTACCAAATTTTTGCCATAAGAAACATTTCTGTGGATTAGTTTAGTGTGATGAAACATCATCCTACATGAAGCTGAAAGTTTCAAAACATACTTACTTGATTTAATGCTTTCATGACTTTGAAATGGAAATGGGCAAGATAATGATCACCGATTACTATGACTTTTCTCAAAGAGATTTGGGACAGAATTATATAAAGAAGAATGATCCAACAATGAAAGATGAAGTTAAACCTTATAAAGATGTCAACTTGGATAACTTGGATGATTATCAATGGCTGTAATGTGCATTTACAAAGAGTCAACATCACCCATTTCTGAATATTGAATTGTTCTGTTCTGAGAAGAGCGCCTCATTTATCCATAAAATCTTTATCAACCCCGAAGATTTTATTTACATTCCTGTTCATTTTATTCAAGTTCACCGTCTACATTTTTGTCCTTTTATTCAGTTCAAGTTCGATTTGGAAACGTTTCTCTGATTGTTTTCTTCATTTGAGAAACATTTTTCAGTATAACTGCTGAAATGAGAATCATTTAGTGATACAATTTTGAACATCAAAATATAATATCGCATTCAAAATCCGTGGAATTGATGGGTGTGGCGCATCCAATAATATAGAAGCTTTCAGAGAATTACTACTACCTAGACTATTCACTACGTATAATTCACAACGGTTTTAACTGCAGTAAAGCAAACTTTCCTTAAAGAGGGTCTTTCATTTCCTATTCATTCCATTTAAATGGCCAATTTCTTCAAACTATTGAAAAATTTCCATATCACAGTACATGCTATAGTGCTATTCTCCGGCTTCAGTTGTTTCATATTTACTGATTACTGATTCACATAGAAAAACTTTCTCAACAGCTATCGTTTAGATGTGTCAAAATCTCTCTCTCTCTTAAATAACTTTTTTGTTTCTAAGCAAAAAAATCAAACTTCTTTGTTAACCCTTTTTTAAAATGGCAACTCTTTAACATTATTCTAGCTTTTCTATACATCTTGTAGTTTAACGTATTTTAATAACACGATAGAGTTTTGTTGATATCCTTCCCTTAATAAATATATATTTATCACTCTTATATCCATCTATTTCCTTCCACCTACATATTCTACATTAGGAAAACTAAGTATAGCTCAAATGCGTTCCGAAAAATTTAAATCTCATTTTTAGAATAGATCCCAGCATTAGAGTCGGATTGTAAGCAAATGATTCGAGTAAAATGTAAAATAGATTCTTACTGAAACTCTTTTCTACTGCTGAAGATATTTGTGCATTTTCCTGAATTTTCTGAATATTCTACGCCAATCTAAACAGAATTGTATTATAGGTAACAATAAGACGCTGATATATTTTTAATCGTTCTCTATAATTAAATAATGTCGAAATTACTAAGGAAAGTATAATCCTAAAACACATTTTATAAATATTTAAAAAAGAATGTTTGCTATACCGTTTAAGTATAAATATAAGAAAAGCAAAAAATCATTAGAAAATATTTATTAACATATTACTTCTGAAAATTTGGTATCTTTAACTGTTGTTGCAGATATTACTTTTGTTCTGTTATTAACAACTATTTTATTATTTCGAAGTGTAAAAATTTAGGTATACAGGATTTTTAAATGAAAATAAAAATTCTTATATAAGCAGTTACAAAATCAATAAATAATAGAAAATTATTATTTTTGATTTGTTTTCATTTACTTATGAATATTTTCTTTTTAGAAGAATTAACATCTTTAAGCATTAAAAATATTTTTAAATTTATAATGTTAAAATTGTATTGGATTTTTATTCATAATTTACTTAAAAAAGATGAAAATATTTACGTACCAGAAATATATCAAATGCTAGTATATGAATTATATTAACAATATAAATCATCAACAAGTTCATCAATACAATGAAACACTTAATAGATTTACCCCATTCCAAGCAAAGTTCGATTTTTACAATTTAAAATAAACTTCGCATATTAAGCATTTAGCTATATATTAGATTAACTTTAAATTAACTTCAATGCTCATCAAAAATCTTATATCACTTTTATTTAATTAATATTAATAAAATATTTAGCTGCTGAAAAATTTAATAACATAAAAAATAGCCATAAATGAGCAGAATAATTAAAATGAATTAGTAAAATTTGTAAAAGAAAATTAACCAAATCATTAATTTCATTATACTAAATTTATTAAAAAATTGTCATTTTTATAGTATTTTCAAAGAATTTAACAAGTTCGTTTTATATAAGTAATAGTATTAACTTTCAAGATTATTACTTATAAATTGTTTTGATATAAAACAGTATATTGAAATTTCTTAAAAAAAAAAATCAATGAAAACTAAGTAATTGCAAAAATAATTTATCCAACACAAATAGAAATGGAAAATTTTGAAAAAAATGTATTTTATTTTCCGAACCAAAAATTTATACTTATTTTACAAAATATAGCTTTTGGAGAACATGTATGCCAATAAAGTAGTTTTGCTCTCAAAACATTTTTATTTCATGAATGTTATCATCATTAGAGCAGGTTATGATTAGTTAAAATCATTAATTTAACCAATAAATCTTTACTCCGTACATTACAATTACTTCATGCTGCTAAAAGTCTTAAAATATAATTATTAATGTTCCAAGGGACTGATATTTTATTTAATATGTATATATATAGATATATATATATATAAATAATATATATATATATATATATATAATATATATATATATATATTTACATATATATGTAATAAAAGTCTATGAAAAAAAGAGATCACTTAAGTGTTCAGTTATTAAGTGTATAAGATAACAGAAAAGTAAATCGAGCACAGTGTGTGTGTCAAAGAAATTATGGCAACCAAGACATTTGCAAATTACATCAATATTCGCAATGATGACAAAACATGGCGATGTCAAATCTATTTAGGTTTTTCTTTGTTGTGTCTATTTGTTAATGTGAAATGTGTATTTTTATACTTAAATATTGCAGTTTTTACCCATATAATTATCCATCAATATTGTTCAAAAGTAACTACTTACTATTATTTTCTAAATAAAAACTTACATTGACTTCTTCAACAGCTTTTAAATTATAAATCACAGATTGCATTTAATGGAAACGTTTTGTTGATGAGTGCATATAAATGTGCATGTCTTGTTTGTATATGCATATACAATGATAAAACATTTTTCATTAACTTCTAATTAAAAAGCGTCTAAATCATAAGGCCTAGAATGGAAACATTCAATGGAAACATTTTGTTTTATACGTGCATATAAATATTAGCAATGCCTTTTCTTGATTTCAAAAAAGGCATCTTTAAAATTCTCCCATCTGACAGTCAAATTTATTCTTCTCTTTCAATTTAATAACCATTAAAAATACTAAAATAAGCTATTTAGTTTCTGAATGTTTAGTTACAGCTTAAGTTTAGATCATTCTTCCGCATAATAGCACAGTACATACATTACTAGAAATATGGTTGTTTATAATAACAGTGAAATATGTGACTTTCAATAATGGCTTGTGAATACTGTTGTGCCCCGTCAAGCAGCCATACTGGCATGAAATTTTCTTTAACTTTCATTTCGCATTTTCACCTTATGTTATAACATTTTGTAACAAAAACTATTGTTGAATAACGTTAAATTAAACATGTATAAAGCCAAAATCAGTACGCCATTGTCATTTGCAGGACAGACTTTCCAGATGCTAATAAATTTAACATAGATTTATTGTGTTTGGTTTTGGCTTACTTTCTCAAGCTTCACTAGCTCACCAGACCAAAAGCAATGCTAAATAAGCACTCCTTGACAAAGATACAGTGAGAATCAAATTTGTAAAGTTCAGTGTATTGCATTGTTATCAGACAATCATATATGGCTGTATAAATAAGTTTTTAATTTGCTGACTCTAAACATTTAAATTTGCCTACTCTTTCTTTCCATATTGGAAAAAAAGCTAGTAATTGAATCACAAATTTATAACATTTAGTTCAGCACTTTATTGATTCGATTTATAGCTTGGAGAGGTGGATTTACGTCAAGGATCATTATCCATTTGTAACCACAGGCCTTAGACAAAACGCCGTCGTGTATAAAATGATTCTGGAATGATTGAATAGTCTAATCCACACATGATATAGTCTACAAAGACGAAATTATATAAAATATATTTCATAGATGATATAATATAAAGGTTAGCCTAACATCTAAAAAGCCTTTAAACGCTTTAAAAGCGCTTTTGGTCTTTAAAAGCGCTTTTGGATCTTTCTTACCGTTCCATCATAGATAATTTGATATAAATAGTTGACTATATTTACAAATTACAAAATTTAAAATCCGAAAAGCTGCCTAGCACCAAATTGGGAATGTTAAAAAGAGAAATAAAGCATTTATCTCTGGTTAAGGGTTGAGATAAAACCTTCGATTTCGATTCTACAGACTTTAGCCAGACTTTCCACTAGGAATTCTAAAATATTGTGTGATTATTGTATCAATGAGCTATTTCAAATTATGTATGGCTGTATGGCTTCTATTTATCTGTTAACAGAAACTATTAAAAAGAAACAATAAAAATTATGCATTTTCAATGAAATTAATAAATTCCATTAAATAACTCTAAATAAACTCCATTTCTCATTTGTAATATAAAAACAATTTATTGCAAAAAAATTATTTATTTTAGGTTAAGAAATCTTATTACCCAGTAGTGAATTGAATTTCTTAAAGAAGTTTGGTTGTGGAATGAAATTATTTAACATATTTTAAGAAAATGGCGGGCATCAAAAAAGAAGTATAAAGTTAAAATACTAATAAAAGTATTACCTTATATGAATATAGGTGTGAAGAGAGAGAGGGAATGAAATTCTTCTGCATCATGCAATTTTCCTCTTGGCACGCCTCATTACTCGTGAAACACATTAGAAGAGTTTACTTGAACCTCAATTGAATGCTAGGAAAATTCCCCCGGGCGAGTCAATTAATATTGGAAACCAGTGTTCATGGAACATCAGGCGCTTTCGTTACTTGAGCGGCCTCTCATTAACAGCTTGCGAAGCGAAAAGGAATAATTTAGAAATACATCGACTGGAGTACATGTTTTCTCTTTATCGTCATGAACGCTTACGTAAAAATTCGATAAGTTATTTCAGCAATTAAATAAGAATTTTATTACAAGACATTTATTTTTGTTTATTAACTTCATGAAAAGCAAACTAAATATATTTTTAAAGTTTTTATAAATTCTGTGACTTTTTGGGTAACTGCGCAGACTAAATGAGGGAACCCTTCTCAAATCTAGGTATTGGGGGTTTTGATGCCTTTTCTACCATAAGATCATCATGCTGAAGCTAAGCTACGTTTATAAATTTTGTAAAATTTTGTCTTGTCACTATACTAATGTGGGTTGGGGAAGAGAAGTTCAGGTTCATGTGAGATCCTGATTAAAAGATATGATTATGAGAGAGATATGTTAAGCATCTTTAGTTTCAATAATTTGTCAATCGGAGAAGGAGTATGTAGTTATCTTGGCTAAATGTGAATTTTTCAATCAATATTTCGTTTAGGTAACACATTTCGATCTCTTTTCCAATACTGAACTGCATTTCACGGGCATTGCATATTGTAATTCTGGTTCTTTCATACATGTCTGTTAGGTGGTCTCTTGAATTTTTTCTAGTTTTCTTCCACTAAGATATATAAATACGCTAATTATCTCAAGAAAGTGTTTTGAGAAGAAAATAACAGGGTGTGACGATCAAATCCCTTAGAATGGCTGTTAGACTATCCTTTAAGTAACATGAAACAAATAATTCATATGCTTATCATGACCAAATCTTCCTTCTTGGAGGAGAATATCCAAGATTATATTCCAAACACTGTTGAATAATGGGAAATTTATGTTGGCATCATTACTTTCTGCATATTTACTGTGTCGGATGATTAGTTGGTATTATCTGGATTTTTATAGACGACACATGAATATGATCCAGTATCTATGAAAAGTTCTCTAGAGAACCAACATACATCCAATTTTGGAATACCTTGAAACGACTATTATCTATATAAACTATCTGCTACATGGTACCAAAACCAATATATCAATATCTTGTTGAGTTCATCGAAATTTGAGTTTTGTACCATACTTTTCAAAGAACAAAATACCAGGTTTGATCTCAGATGCTGTTGGACATTGGGTGATAAATTTTGTGGTTTTTCTTTCTATTAGAGAATTAATATTATTAATTAGAGAAAATCTTTGGAAATTTTCAAGGTTTTCTCTTCTAGTAACTAGAAAATATGGCACTCTATTTATCAAAAGAGATAGCAAAAATGCTACAGATTTTCATATCTTTTAAAACACATTTTGTTTACTGGGAAATTTGATTCGGAGATTCAAAAATTTCTTGTTCTCTCTTTTTTAAATGAATATGTAGTTTTTCTTTCACTAAAACCAGAAATAGTGCTTAAAATTATGCAACATATTATCTTGGTGGGGAACATTATGTTAAATGTTTCATAAAGATTTGAATTTTCTCATTTCATTTACGTAAAACAAGAGAGATTTCAAATATCTCTGAAAAAAGTATTAAATCAAATATTAGACAGCTTGCGAACAGCTCAAAGTAGGCATGAAATTTAAATTTTTACCATATAGAATAATTCAAAAATTTACCCACCGTCGAATAATGGACTTGCTATAATATTATTTAACTAAATAAAACAAACTTTTCATCTTAAAGTTTTAGCAAAATTAATGTTTTCTTAGATATATTTAAATATATGAAGTAATATAAGCAATTTAAAGAACATATTTTCATAGCATTTTCCAAGTATGTTAAAAGATACTATTGAGAATGCACTCAGATGTTCTAATTTCCATTTAGAAAGTCATCTTCATTACATTCATCGTGTTAATTAAGGCAATTTAGAAATGGTTAGACATTTTAATGGTTTGTAAAATCCTATTTTTTTTAATAATATTGTATTTAGTTCTATTTTATGCTATTAGCACTGCTTTGAGCTCCTTTTGCGGAAAATAAAATTACGTTATTACCTGAAAACTATAATCCAAATTGGGAAATAAATTATTTTATTACTAGGAAATTATTTTCCTAATAATTAAATGATATGTTAATTCAATATTATAATAACACACAGTAATATTAAATGTCCAAAATTATAATGTCAGTACATGTCATCGCTAAAATAATCCAGTAATTCACCTTTTATGTTCATTTAAATGTTTACACTATTGAAAATCTTTTACAGAAGTTTGAATCTAGTAGGATGAATAAAATACTCATCAGACCAATAAGTTAGTAGAGATATTGATGTTTTTAATAATGAAAACCATCTCCCCAGTGCAGGATAAATTTTTCATCTGTGAAAGTATATTTTTTAAATGTGTTGTCACGATTTTTTTATCAAGAATCATTCACTTCTTATTTTATTTCCAATGGTGAAAATTATTTTTTAAATATAAATATTTTAATTTTAAATCATTATATTAGATAGTAAATTATTAATTTTACACGTAATTAGATATATAAATTGTTTGGTTAAAATATTTTAACCATTGAAGTTACCAAGCCACTTTGAATTAACATAAGAAGGTGTTAATTTGTTCTCAAGGATAAAGAGAAGAAGGTTCTGATCATGCTTCCAAGAAATATCTTCAAAACATGAATTTGATTTCTTTCGTCATAAAAACATTCTTACCAAAGCATTATATTTAAGACATTTGAAGTCGTCCAAAATGTTATTTTTCGAGACCAAATTTCAAAACGATAAAAAATTTGAAAAGTTAATGAGATTCCCAGAAACTTTACAAACTTTTCAATCAGTTATCCAGAAAATATTACTTTAGTAATAAATTTCTTATTTGTGAAAAAATTATACGATTGCTTTATAAGATGAAATTTCATCGGTTGCTTTATTTACAAGATTTATGTAAAATCAGCAGAAATAAAAACATTTATTTTTTTATGAAAATGATGTTAGATTCAACCTGTAATAAAGTGCAACAATATTCAATAATATCAAATAAATTAACAGTTTATATTTTCAATACTTAAATGACAGAAATTTCGTTCATTTCCATTCAAAATCATCAATACACCTAACAATTCACTTGAAATTGTCTGAAGCACTTTCATGTAAACATTTCAAAGTTTTGGATTTTTTCTGCAAATTTATGAAGCTCTTAGGCGACCATATAGAGAAAATTTAAAATTAAAAGTAACACAAATGTGATCATTACATAAAATATGTTTTCATGATTAGGTTGATAAGTTGGAAAAACAAGATTCGTACATAAGATTATTCATTCATTTTTTAACTTAATGATCAAGAGGCTTAAATTCAACCCAAAATCATAAAGATTTTTAAAAATTGGAATTATGCAAATTATTTATTCCAATTTATAAATTTCTTGAAACTTTCCTTTGATATTTTGCTTTTCAATTTTATCTTAATTACAAGAATAAGTGAACTTTAGATCATCTTAAAGTTCATATGTCATATTAGCAACAAAACCTCTACTCATTAATCAAAATTAGCTAAAGTATTTCTTGCATATTCAAATAATTCTTATTATACACAACAGAAATCTACAGCACACACAGTGTCTTCAAATGTCTTGTGTTTCAATCCTTAAATTTGGTACAAAGTAATTTTTGGGTTAGGGAAAAGGTAAATTTTACGTACATTCTTTATAAGTATTTGCAATTATGTTATAGTTCTGATTCAATCATATTCTACAAAATGTTACACTGATGTTTTAATTTATAACCAAACCACTGACAATTACCACTTGCCATACCACAAATTATTTATAGAAAATATGATTTTATAAACATGTGTAATTATAACTTATGCATACATGTGTATGTATGACTTTGATGACAAATCACACTTAAAATTAAGACGATTAATAAAGTTTTTTTTCATCGTCTACATTTTAACCGTGATTTATTGCCAAAGTATATTTCTTATCATAACAAACAATGTAGTACCTGATGAAATGAAGGCACATAAATTATCATACAGAAAAATTACCAAGCGAACCACAAAGATATTTTATTTCTAATGGCAAAGAAAAATTCAATGTTAATAAAATACAATTACTTTTAGTAAAATACAATTTCCCAAATTAAACAGAATACATAATAATAAAACACAATTCTTCAAATCACACATTAACAAAGCTAAAAATATATGAAGTCATTGCTAATTGATGACAGTCTCTGGCATACTATTATCGTTAGATTTCGGAGTCATAGACAAGAAGTGCCCTACAGCGACAAAAATAGGCTCTGTTCATATTTTCGCTAAGATCACGGAATAGGCAAAATTTGGACTAAAGTCTCAATGAGATGAAGATACTTACTTAGGCAATCATATCAAATGAGTAACCTAAAAGATGCCACTGCATCTCGTAAGGGGTTATCAGGTAAACTAGAGATGTCATCAATTTTCCATTGCTACGACTGAATTTCTCCACTTATTTTCAACTCATGTCTTTATCTAAAATTGTTTTATGTTTAGTTTCATGGTATAGTATAAAATATTTGAATATTTTGATTGATAAGCGTTTTGCCCTTTCAAATCAAGAGAGTTCACCTGTTTCCAAAGACATTTCGGCAACCAGGAGTCCATTGTATTACAATTTTCTAAATTTGAAATATTTTCTAGAAATAGAATATTTGAAAATTTCGGTTGCACAAGCGTTTTGTCTTTTCAGAGCGAGAAAGTTCGCCATTTTCCAAAGACATTACTATAACCAAGGGGTCCTTTGTATTACAATTTTCTAAGTTTTCTGCTGTAGATGTAGGATGTATTCCCGACATTGAGGAACCTCTGATGAGATAGATATTTGCATAGAGCCAATAACCTGGCTCTATGCAAATATCTGGCAATAACCATTGACACTTGACTGATTGACTTGAGACTGATAATAAGACAGTATTTTCGAATTTAAAATTCCGGGTCCACAATTGTTTCAGGGCAACTTTAAAATATTTTACCTTCAAACCCATTCTGATTTTTTTAGCAAAGGTATAGATGAAAAATAAGAAAGAATAAACTCCTGAGCACACAAATTTTAGATCCCTATAGCATGATCCATCAGTGTATACATGTCTTCACTTAGGCATCGGTTATTTAAAATTAATAGCTTCCAGGGCAAGACATTTCAGTGTCCTTGTAGATATGTCACCCTTAGTGATTAAATGAACTAGGTTAAAGGGTGTCACAACATGGATTACTCACATTGAAAGCTGGCTTGATGGCGGCTCAAATTCTTGAATTCTATCAGTTAAATCATAGTCCTTTGTAATTGTGTGGACTTTCTGTTGAAAGCCACATTGAGTCAGATTTCAACTTTTCTCATGATAATCAATCCAGAAACGATCTCCAATACAAATCCATTTTTCATACAAGAGTACAACCCTTTCTTTCCTGGCAAATTTTTTGTCAATAGCAACATAACATGGATAGGAGTATATTTAACAGCACCAGTGATTAGTCTTAGATCCTGATCATAAAAAAATTCTAAATTCTTAACTGTTTGGTCATTTGCCATTATACGTGATTCCCAACATTTTAAAATCAAAGGCAATGTAAATGCTTTATAAGTAATATTTAGAATTGTTCGGCCACCTCCCGACGAACTCTTAGCCAAGCTCTTCAAAATATTCAGTCTTTGAAAAGATCATTCTACAAGTGACTATATTTATTTTCCAACCTAAATTTTAGTCAAGTATAACTCTTAGGTAATTATATTATCGTTAGTTGCAATCATAATAACGAACTTCTTTTCAGGACAAAATGTTTGATTGGATGTGATACCCACAAATGAATGTAATTTAATTTTCCTGTGGTTGGCAAAGAGATTGGTTTATGAAGGGGGGGGGCGGGTGTGTTCATGTAAAGAGCGCATGGCAAAGTGAAGTAAGGAGGTGACCAGGAACAGGTTTGGACGCCAGCAACGGAAGAAAAGAAGTCTAGATTTTATGGAGTCGCAGACCGGGGACGAGCGCGTGCAGCTGCCTGAGAGAATATTGGAGACTGGATGTGTGTTAGACCAGTGCCGGACACTTGGAGTTGCCTGCGAAAAGGAAGCAGGAAAAAGAACTGGAGCAGTGCGAGGCGAATTCCTCAAGAAAATACGGGAGATTGGCTGCAGGGGGGAACCAATTTATACGATACTTCTACGGATGCTGTGACATTTTCGCAAAATCCCTCGAAACAAAAAAGGAGGCAACAGAGTGACGCCGAGTTCCTGATTACACGGTGCGATATTAAGCCATTTTGCCCACGTCGGATACTTGGCATCTCCAGATGACATCGTAAGTTTCTGTGTAAATTACTACTAGTATGTTATCCCAAATAAATCTGAAAGTTATTAGTTATGTTATTTCAAATTAATCTGTCAATTAGTATTTTGTTATTCCAAATTAACCAAATTTATTATCATTCTGCTTTCAAAGAACCAGTGTGCAAGCACAGTCATGACGTATTTCAGTTTTATTCTCAACCACAGGTTTTGCAATATATTTTGATGCATTTGCCCATATTACTAAGTCATCGCCAAATACCAAGAAATCGAATCCTGTAATGCTGTGTTGGTCAACTATGTTATTTATGTAGATGTTAAACAGGATGCAGCTACCTAATGATTTCTGTGGAAGGTCGATTTGCAAATTATAGTATTTTGAGTAGTTACTTACATATTTAATTTTACAAATTCCATTGTTCTTGTCTGTTTTTGTTTTCTAATCTACCATCTTTCTAACTGAGTCAGACCAGATCAATTGCTGATATTGATGAAGTCCAATGCAAGAAGTGGACAGTTGTGGATATTCTTCCAGTTCAGTTCAACGCAGTCCAAAGTGTCCTGAATTGAGACGTCCTCTTGTTTTTAGAGCAAAGAAGAAACCTTTTGCTACCCCCAGAATATGAGAGACATTTCTTTGTTCATTAATGGATCTTATCCGTTTTAACATTGTGCTATTTCTTCTCATATTGAGTAGCTTTTTATACATCATTTCTCCCCTTAGCATATGATATTCTCCTTTAATATCAATGAACACTACTCTAAAGATATTTCTTTCATCCAAAACATCTTTCACAATTTGGCTAAACAAGGTGACTTGAATATTAGTTGATCGGTTATTGTGAAAATTATCCCTTTCAGGTGCCAAAAGCCCATATACCTCGAGGTATCAGTTCAGCATATTTACTATGAGTCTTTTCCTCATTTTTCTCACGGTACTTGTGGGAGAAATGCTCCAATAGCTGGTTTTTTCACTCTTATCCTAATCATTTTTTAAAATCGATATTATGACATCCCTTTTTCATTGCGATGGTACAGATCCAGTTTCCTATATCAAGTTGAAAGTAAGTAAGTAAGATAGTTTGGCAACTTCGTTGAAATACCTCAAAAATTCGGAATGAAGATTATCTTCCTCTGGAGCTTTCTTTACTCTTAAATGGTTCATTGCATGATTCAGCTTCCCCTCACTGAAGGGGACATTAAAAATAACATTGTGATTAGTAATATGTAGACTTGATATTTCCTCTCTCAATACTTTCTTGATGTTTCTTGATATTTTGCTTGCATATACTCCTTTTCTTTGGTCTCTGATTCTGTAAATGAATTCTGTATAGTGAACTGCAATATAATAAATACTATATAATGAACTGCTATATAAGGAAAGCTGAACAGTGAGCTGCAATATAATGAATGCAGTATGATGAACTGCAAAGCAGTTCTGATTTCAGTAAGCAGGCTTCTCTCTCTCTCTCTATTATATCATCTCTCTCTCTACATAAATGTCAAAGAATTTAATGCTAATACTTTTGAAAATTCATCAAAGAATGAACTAAATATTTTAATTCCTATTAGCTAAAACTCTACATTTTTTCATAATATTTATGGTACCTCAAAATTTTATTTAAATTTACAAATGGGCCAAAAGATACATTTAAATACTCTGATTATAATAACATAAGAATTTTGGATTAAAACTTAATAATTCGAATTTACTTATCTCTAATCAAAACTTTCTAAATTAAATTAGTATTTAAAATTTCACTGAAACATAAATATCATCGATCGATTAAAATTATTGAAGTAACTAAAGATTTATATAAACTAAATTATTGTCATTCAGGCATGTTAACTTCTTTTACTCGGAAAACTAAATGAGTACAACATAGAAAGTGCCTCAATTATAAAGATTTACACAATGCTATTTAGTCATCTGTGAAAACAATATTTGAATTTTTAATTGTCAATTAATCAACAAACATTTTCCATTGACAATTTTCCGCTACTGTAACTCCAAACTAGTTTGTAATCATTAAGCTAATAAGAAATTACTCTTACAAAGATCAAATGTTAGCCAATGTCTCTGGGAATAAATGCTTCCTTTTCAAATGTGATATTCATTTAGTAAGAAAATTTCATTCTTTCCAATGAAAAATATAAAGATGCAAACAAAAGGAAAAATTACTAATTGGAGAAATAACTCCTTTTCGAAGCATCTAATTATATCTTGTAAATTCAAAATTTAAAGCTTTTTTTTCATTTAATGTCAAAATAAATAGATATAAGCTAAAATTCTAAGAACTTCTCAAAAGATATAATATCCATTTTTATAATTTATAGGTATGAAATTTAAATGTAGAAATTCTCTGCTTTAAATAAGTTTAAGAATGTAATTTATTACCTTTTTTTCCAGTTAGCTTATACTTTCAAAGCCAAGAAAATTCTATTTTATTGGCACTTGCAATGTTTCAATTGAGTATTCTTTTTTTAAGAAATATAAGAAAGATGAATAATACTTAAATTGTATCAGAGATCAATAGCCATGAACCAAAATAAATTGAAAGTTTTCTATTCGTTAGTAACCACCAATATTCCCAAATTTTATAAAAAACAAAAGTGCAAGAGTGCAAACACCAATATTAAATTTTGTCTGCTTTTTTTCTATAGAATGTTGGAGTAGTTTTCCAAATATATAACTGAGCAGAAATTTTAAAACATAATATTAGTTCATACAGTTAGTAAACTCACTGTCAGTAATGACGCAAGATAGATAAAAAGGCATTAAAACAAAACTTATTTCTATGATTATACATAATTTAAGTATAATTAATTAAAAATACATTCTTTTCTAAGAAAATTAATATTATAAAAATACTAATGAATATCAAATTGTAGAACATCAATAAACACTACTATATGTCAAACTAAAAAAGAAAAAAGCATCGAATGTATTGTAAGAAATAATAGTTTGTTCTGCCTCCACATCTCGTCAATTTTATCAGATGCATTAAAAGTATTGCATTCCGGAAGAAGCATTTTGAAAATAGTAACCAAACGTCTAGATACCCTAATATATAAGCATATGATTGGCCACATTAAAGGTCTAAAAAGCAGCTTAATTTACAGTATGAAATACTACAGTCATCCGAATCTGGTACGATAACACTGATCATCCAGCGTTGTTTCTGAAATTCAATTTGTGAGAAGTATAAAATAAAATCTCAGATACATCACAAGTTGCTCCATGTTATGATATCATAGATATTTCAATAGCTATGAAATCAGAGAATGCAGGAATAAAATCCAATAACTCACCAAGTCATTATAAGTGTACAAGATGTGATTCAAAAGAGAAGAGTTTAATATCTATCTCGACGTTATCTCTGTCTCTAAGGTTCAGCCAAAATCTAATCTTCATTGTATCCCAGTCATAATTTTGATTTATAGGAGGGCTTAATATTTTTCAATTCATTCGGACGTCCATCTCCTTTATATGTTACACCATCGCCAAGGTAAGTTTTTTCAATTTAGGGTCAAAGGTCATCAAAGTAATGAATACCTTTGAAACATTTCACCACTTGAAAATGTTGAACCATTCGGAATTCTGTATGACACAATTTAAAAGATCCTATCAATTCAATGAGCACAATGCACTTCTTTCCCATATCATTAGTAAACTGAGAAGTTTGCTTCAACTATCAGTTTTTCGTTCTTTTTTGAATCTACTGATTCTATGTTAGAGTATTTATTACATGTTTATATGCTCAAAATGCACCCATGTGTTGAATGGATGTGAAAGGATAGCCTCAACTTAGCTCTTCTGAGTCGTAAGTAGCATCTAAACAGGACACCCAGTGTTCGGTGGTATAGCTGGCCAATCCTGCCTCCTGGGAGTTTACAAATAAAAAGTCCTAGTTCTTCAAACTAGGCATAGGATGAGAGGGTAACTACCCCTCTCTGGAAAAAAAATTTGCTGACAAGCCACTAATAGGATGTACAAAGTGGACTGACAAATTTGGTAATGGAAACGGACTTCGGAAATGGATTAACAATTTGAATCTTGTACTTGAATTCTTTGTTTATGTTTCTCTCTGGTGCCATGGGACAACTACAGAGTCAATTTTATAGATATAGATTGAATGTTCTCTGTCTATACAAGGGGTAAAATGGAAAGAAATCAACATTATTGATTTGAGAAGATACATTTTTAATGGTGAAAACTCTTTCAAAAATACTCATGATACGCAGTTTGTGATAAAAAAGAGAGGTAAAATGAAAAATAATTTATTTTAGAGCAATAAAAGAAAGAATTTGTATTTTTAGATTTACAGTTAAATTTTTTAACATTTCTTTGTACATAATGCATGCACCTACTAAAGATACGGAGTAAGAACTGATGAGTAAATTTTATGAGTAATTTAACAGGAAAATATTAAATTAATCTCTACATGATGTGAAAATTGTCTTAAAATGTCTAAATACAAAAAAAAAGCAGGGCGATCTTGTTTAGACCAACAATTCATCGGTTTAACCTGCATGAGACCAGCGATTAAAATGGAAACTGTTTATTATGAACAATAACATGCTATTTGTAGTACATGTTTTAACCACAAACGTATACATAAGGAAGCATTGATTTCCCCAAGTGGGAAAACAAGAAATTAAGTTGACCATTTAATCGATAAAAAAAACATCCTCTGATGTTTTAGATATCAGAAACTACGGAGAAGCTGATTGTGATACAGGTAGCTTTTTAAAAGTAATGAAATATTGATATAGAATTTCAAAATCCCGAAATATAAAAGGAGAAAAACAAGAATAATTTAACTTGATAAATTTAGGTAATAAAGAAACTGAAGATAACTGTTGCATACATGTATGAATAGATAGTGAATATAATAAGGATATCAAGGAATATAATAAGGATATGTAAGAATAGATAGGGAATATAATAAGGAATTGAAGGAAAATGGAACAAGTATAAAAAACTGCGATAATTACAACACTGTAAAGAGGGATTAACAAAAAATAGTATGAGGAAGAATGTGAAATTTTGATAAGATAAAAAATAAAGCAATAGTAAAATGAATCACTCTTTACACAAGAAATAAGGAAAAATATAGACCAAAAAAAAGTTGGCTAACAACAAAAAAGAGTAAAGAAAAAGGCCCTGTAAAAGAAAGGATACAAGAAGTTGAGAATCTATCTGTGGTGGGGGACATCCACTGAATGTATTCAAAACTAGCTTCTTTGCAAATTACCAATCAGTAATTTTTTGTCAAGGAAAAAATATGCTGGACAAGAAGTTGAATTTCTTAAAGGATAAGCTGAGCATATTGAAAATTTATTCAATAGAATTTCATTGATTGGATAGACAGAAAATTATCTGGAAATCCAGGAAGAGAGTGACTTTGATCCTATAAAGTTAGGAGAGGTTGAAATTGCAATTAGGAGGTTGCGTAGTGGCCAAACTCCTGGAGAATATATGATTTGCCTAGAATTACTAAAATACGTTAGTAACTATCTTTAATTTTGTGAGAAAAAATTGATAAAAAGTGGTCATGTCAAGTGAACGGAACAGTACAACAAAATATCCTATTTTAAAGAAAGGAAGTATTTTGGAATTCAGCAGCTATCGGGAAATTTCTCTATTTAACTTGACACATAGAATCTTAAGGAAATTATTTAGCCAATAGACTTAAACCACTGATTGAGAGAGAATTTGGGAAACTACCGTTGTGGGTTTAGGCGAAATAGATCAACTGTAGATGAGATATTCTGCATAAGAAATAACCCAGAAAATGAAAAGGCTATAACTATATACCAACTTAATATTCATTTTATGAAACCTTATGATTCAATAAATAAAGTAGAGGTGATAAAAGTTTTTTATGAATTTAATATCACCAAAATAATCATTAGACTAGTAAAAGATGACAATTCCATCAACTAAAGCCAAAATGAAGACTCAAAATAAATTGTCAAGAGAATTCAATATAGTGACCAGATTGAATCAGGAAGACCTAGACATATTATTTACATTTTCCTAAGTTTGATAGGTAGAAGCAAGAAAGCTTTAAGTTAGTTATTTAATAAGTTAGTTATAGAGGCTGATGTTTTTGGATTATAAATCAATATAAAAAAGAACGATATCGTAATTGCATTGTAAAGAAACCCATAAGATACAGAATTTAATATAAATAAAGAAACTATGATTGGAAAAGTACAGAATTTAGGTATTTGGGTTCAATTTTCATAGAAAATAATGAATCATGTCAGTAATCAAACAAATGATTAATGCATTCTGATTAATGATTAATGCAAATTTTTTTTGCATTCAATAAGCAAATAAGATCTAAGACGATAACACGAAAAGACAAAACTAATGGGTTATAAAACTGTGATTGGCTGGATAAGGTTCTAGGGGATCTCAAGAATTTGAAAAAAACTGTTTTGGAGTTAAATTGTTATGGAGGCCATCATTTACGAGATTTGTACTGTTCTTTCTTTGTATTGCATTTCTGATTGCTAAATATTTGAAGGACATTAATGTCATGTCTTATATTTTGTTTCATGTATTTATGTTTCAGTTCACAAAGTAAAATACATCGTATTTATGCTTGAATCCTTATCGATATGGGAAGTTAAAAATTAAAAAATAAATAAAATTTATATGAAAAATGTTAAAAATTCCAATTATAATGTTGTATTATTTTTAATACTAAGAAATTTATTACAGGAATGTATTTACTCTTATGCGTGTATGGATTGAAGATGATGCAAAAAAATTCATATTTTGATCTTTCATTTTGTCTAAATAGAAATTTCTTTTAATTTAAGAATTAAAAATATTTTATTTTGATATTTTTTTTAATTTTATTAATATGTAGTTTAAAAATAGCTGTTGAAACGAATGAAAGATTTAAATGTACCAATTTGAAGTAACTTTAAAGATATAATTATTATTTCTTATTTCGTGTCTGATTTGTGTTTGTCAACTACCTATTTTTCACAGATTTTGTAATGAACTAATAATTTATAAAACATTCCAAAATTTCCTTCAAATTTATTCTAAAATTATTTGGAAGCGAATTTATGACAAATACATTTGACGCATAATATTATCTAAAAAAATATATTGTTTTTGACATTTGAGAATTGCAAACGAACAGAAACTATTCCAGAGATAGTTTTTCTATATCAAATCTTGGTTTGCTTTTTAGTAGATGTTATTGATAAGCTATTATTTCTGATAAGAATAAAAACAATACTATGTTGATAGCATAGCTATAAAATATTGATAACGTGGTTCAATGTTTATTAACTAGTACAGAGACTCATAAGGAAAACACTGATCACTCAATAAAAATATTCTTAGCTTATTAATTCATTACGCGAGTTTATCATTACCACGCGAGAACTTTATAATGAGTTTTATGAAAATGTCTGAATTTCTTAATTGATCGTGATAATACTGGAAAATAGTGGAGCCTAAATATATTATATTTTGAATGAAATACCAATAGATTGTATGTAAATTTACAAACATTTTATTTTCAATATTCTCCTAAATTTGAGATTCATTTTAAAAGAATTATTTGAAAATATCGTATCATTTACGAGATAATAAGATTAATTAATTATAAAGTGATTTTCAACTATGATAAACAAAGATAGGCAAAGGCATATTTTGATGACTTACTCTCTTAAAAACAATATTTAGAATAAAGTAAAAGAGTGAATTTTTCACCAAGATTTGTGGAAATTCTACCTTTATATTAAAAAAATGTCAGCTAATAACTATACTATCTTTTCAGTAGTTCCCACTCTGCATTTTATTTTAAAGAATTTTTCCATTGTTTTCAACTTTTATGTTTCTATATTCTTACTTATATCACATCTAAAAAGTAATTCTATTTATTATGTGCAAGAAATTCATTCGATACATTACCCGAAAGTAAAAATGTAACATAGCTATTTTGTCAGTAAAGTGGCTATAAGTACTTTTAACTTGCGACAAAAATGTAGGCCTTGAGATTATAACTGGAAAATATTTATCTTGCTTGATATGCGAACACACATATGCAAAGTATCCTGCATCTTTCAGCTAGGTGATTTGCTTTGTCATTGTTGCCAAATCCGCCGTAGCTTCATTTCATAAGTACAGACGTCAGTCGGTAGAACCCATACCCATAAAGCGTGTCAGATTTTCTTCTACCAATCACTTTTGTCACAAAGTGCGTACAGGACACACATGAATGGATCTATCTTCTCAATCCCACTATTATCTGTTAGAAGCGTCTCAAATTTCAGCATCCCGGTATTCTATATACTGTCTTCCCTTATACTTTGTTTCCCAGCTGTCTTCCCTTATACTTTGTTTCCCAGCTGTCTTCCCTTATACTTTGTTTCCCAGCTGTCTTCCCTTATACTTTGTTTCCCAGCTGTCTTCCCTTATACTTTGTTTCCCAGCTGTCTTCCCTTATACTTTGTTTCCCAGCTGTCTTCCCTTATACTTTGTTTCCCAGCTGTCTTCCCTTATACTTTGTTTCATTTGTCCCAGAATGGGAAACTAATGAAACAAGGTATAAGGGAATACACTGGTGGAATAAAGACATTCAAAAATTCACTTATTTTTCATATAAAAGTGTATGATATTTTTTGAATTATTTAGTGTAAGAAAATTGAAAAAAAAAACTTAATTTGGTGAGAATTTAGATCATTTAATCAAAAAATCAGAAATTTCGAGTGGAAATACAAATAAAGACACTTGTGTTTCAAAATAATCTTTTAATTAATAATGAGTGACACCTCCATTGTTTACAATTACTTCATGCATTCCATTTGGCATCGATTTCACAAATTTTGGTTCGTGGGCTGGAATCCCACCTTGGGCATGGATGTTTGTAGTGGTTCGCAATCCACTTTAAACCGTAGGTACCGGTCTAATTAGCCCTAGTGTGCAAAAAACAACCGTTGATCGACAAACAAACGATTCACAAGATTTTGAAGGTAATTTAATGGCAAATTTGACCATACATCACGGACGGATTTTGTCTTTTAAATCCATTACTGACTCTAAGTAGCCGTTTTCGTAATCTTTTTGTATTATTAATCCACAAATGTTTTCAATAGGGTTGAGATCGGGACTTCTAACTGATCAATATATAATTTTGATGTTTCGCTCCATGAAAAAAGGCTTTTGTTGCTTTATAGTCGTGAATGCTTGCATTGTCCTGTTGAAATATCCGGTAATATTCATCCATATCTTCGGCATAATTCAGCATAACGTTATCTAGGAGTTCAATATAATCGAAGGAATTCATTTTAGGTGTGATCCAACAGATGGGGATTATTCTATAGCTCGAGAAAACTCCCCACCCCATCAATGTGCCTCCATCAAAATTGCGACTAACTGTAATCTCTTTTTTGGTTTCTATGCGATGCTAATAATACTTGTTTCAATCTGGTTCCTCTAAATTAAAATATTTTCTCATCACTGAACGCCACATTGTTCGATTCAGAGTCCCAATTTGCATGTTTTTTTGCAAACTTCAAACGAGCCTTCTTATGCTGAACATTTAATAGATGTTTGCGATGTTTTTTCGCCCATTTAACAACTCCAGATTGACTGAATATTTGTCTGATTCTTCGATTTGTAACACATAGGCGTAAATCCCTTCTAATTTTAGTGGAATTTACGTTAGGTCTTATTGCCTGGTAAATTATCTGCCGCTTTTGAGTCACTTAATTTACTACAAATATACCTCGACGCCTCTTAACTCCATACATATCACCTAGATTTGGAAAATTGCACACAACAGTTCAACAGCGATTGATTTTCTTTGCAATTGACATATTTGAGTAGTCTTCTTCCTTTAAAATTCGAAATTTTGATCGCTCTTCTATCGAAAGCCCGATGCCACATCCCATTCTATAAATACCTTTGAATAAAAAGTGTTTGAGCCAAGTTGTTTTGAAATATTTAGTATCAGACCCACAAGAGACGGCAAACTGCTTTTTTAAGCACTATAGAAGCAAAAATGAAGTGGTAGATAAATAAAATTCTAGATTTAAAGCAAGTGTCTTTAATTGCATTTCCACTCAAAATATCGAATTTTTTAAACTAAATGATGTAAATACTCACTGAATTAGTTTTTCTATGCAAGTGTTTTGCACAAAATGATTCAAAACAAAAAATTTAATTCGAATAAAGTTAGTACAAAAAAAAATATCGCTGGCATTTATATGACAAATAAGTGAATTTTTGAGTGTCTTTAATTGCATTTCCACCAGTATATATACACACAGCATCATTTCCATAATTCGGTGCATTGCACTTTCCTCTGAGTTTGTAACTTTTTATTATACATTTTATGATGTTACTTTTTTACTTTTACCAGTGTACTTAAGATACTAAAAATAAAATGTTTCCAGAAAGAAAATCAAATTTTAGATTTTAAAATTGCATCATTTTTATTTGAAAAAGACACTAAATTAGAAAATACTTCCAGTTTTTATTAAAATTTTGCATCCAGCTAGTAATAAGGAAAGAAGACTGAATTAAGAACTAAGCATATAGTAGCTACCTTATTGCAGAATAGATGGATATTTCTATTAATTTGTAATTAACTTTTTGATTTGTGGGAAAAACTGCTCTAAAAAATTTCAGTAAATATTTATTGAAATGATAAAAACTCAAAATAAAATTAAACAAGGCTATTCCCACGAGATTTAAAGTTTTATAAATATAACTTATAATATATTTTAAATATTTGCTACTAAGGCATTATTTATTCATTTTGAGACTTGTAGAAGTCAAAAAACAAAGGAATAAGCTAAACATTAGACAATAAAGATATTTAAAAGATTTTCCAAACGATTTTAATTTTTTCATTGAATATATTTTGAGTCAAATGATTTTTATTTAAATGTTCATTCTAGTTTCTTTTTATTCGTATATGATTTTCTGTTCTCATAGATGTTTATACTAATCAACGATATGTCATAATTTTCATAGTAAGAAAAAAGTTTTAAAAAGGGCAAAATTATGGTATTTGTTAATAATAAAAATGTAAAAATGTAGTTATATAATTCATTTATGTATATATATTTAAAAAAACATCAACTTTTCAGTCAATATTAATGCATTTCATAACGTTTTTTAAATATATACTTCACTTAATCATTATTTCCACAAAAATACATTGCATATCATGAAAAGAAATCGAACAGGATTTTTCTTATGAATGAGGAAGAAAATATATTATTTTAAAATATTCTATTATTCTCTTAAAATATATATATATGTTTATATGCACACGTAATATTTTTCATGAGAGTATTTTGGATATCACACAGCAAATTTTTATTTAATTGCGCAAATAAAGAGTTAGTTTGGTGCATATGGAACACTTTTAAGTCCAGCAAATCAAACTATTCAAGATAATATTGATTCGCATTCTTACGAATCGATACCTCTGTCTCGGAGACCATAAATCAGAGTATAATGTGGGATTACGGAAAGGATTTCGTATCTGCTGCATAATTCATAACAAAAGACATCTGAGGAAATCGAAGCATTTAAGCTGCATTCTTAGACAATGCAAGAAAAGAATTGTTAACTTATTGCATGACCTCTCGTGTAAATGTCTATATCAAAGATCAGTCCTTAAGCATTGTGAATAATAATTAGATTTGACTATTGAAATATGTTTCCAGTTTCTTTTATTATTTTAGTAACAAAGCCGCAAACAACATCCTCTTAATTATGAATCTCCATTAAGTGAGGAGGAAGATGCTGAAATTGAAACCTTCCTTTCTGTTTCATATTACTAGAGGGATATTTAATTAAAGATTTTTTTAACATGATTGGTCTTTCTCAGCACGACAATTTTCACTCAGTATCAGTGTCGGTTCTTTTATTATCTGGATGCAAAACAGATATTTTTCCCCATTAGGCTCATATTTTGCAATGGGTTAGGTTATTTCAATCTGCGTTAGATTATCATGAGGATTTTCACTTATTAGTATCGGTTCTTTTGTTATCTGTATGAGAAAAAGATAACTTTCACCATTAGGTTCAAATATTGCAATGGGTTAGGTTATTTTCATACATTTTGTGCTACCTACTTTTGCCGATACAAGTTCCTAAATATGGAAAGTCTCATAATTTTGAATTACGACTGATGAATCACGTTTTTCATAGCAAATCTTGCACACTCTTCCCACCCACATAACATCAATACTGAGATATTAGACCTATCTCTCTATTGATGTGGTGTGGGATAAAGAAGAGTATATTTAATATCTCATACACCATTCGAGATTATAAGTTAACTCTTAAAGTGCTAGATTCTTTTGTAAGGTTAATTATGAGATTTATGCATAAACTTAAAATTAATGAAACAGCACAAAATATATCCTTAGCTATTACATTCCATAATGTATTACATTATAAATATTCTTCATGATACATTATAACTCAGATGCATGCTTTCTTGTCTTCAAATAAAATAGAAAATGGTATGGAAGAAGAGATACACAGCAAATTTGAAAAGAAAACTAAGATATTGGTTTTGCTTCAATTGTAGAATCAAGTTTTGATGGCGGTTGAAATATATTGGGTTGTTCGGAAAGTAATTTCGTTTTCCATGAAAATGGAAAACGTGCAGCAAATAAATATTGTATTGCATTGAATATTGTCTATTCTAGTCCAATAGCTTTTACCATCTTTCTGGTAGTAACATGATTCCACAGACATAAAATGGTTGGCTTTTACGAACAAAAAGCTGATCCATTTTAGGAAAAACAAAATTACCTGCCGAAAAACCCAATATTTTGAGTTTTAAATTTAATGTCATTGAAATAGTTAACCAAAATATCCTTTAATGACTTTTTATATAATCCTTTTCATGCAATCGGATTCCTAAAATCCGTGTAGATACAAATATACATTTGCATTAGAATGCCTCTCAAAAAACATATCAATCCTTTTTAGACGTTCTTTTTTAAAAAAATTAAATGGTTCATATGAAGCCTGACTTTTAACACTAACCGTGTATTTTATAAAAATTTGTACATCTGCCGAGATATTAAATACTATTATAAGTATTCTATTATGATTACTTAAAAAAATACGATGTACAAAAATTTCATATCAATTTCTATATATATATATATATATATATATATATATATATATATATATATATATATATATATATATATATATATATATATATATATATTAATAAGATGAATATAAGAAATTCCTGAGATAAATTTGGAAATTAAGTAAAATAAATGTTTATAAACTAACAAAAGATCTTTTAAGTTAAATATTTTAGCCAAGTTGTATCTATAATATATTTTTACAAAATTTTATAAATAATACAATGAAAAATTGCTTTTATGTGTGCAGCGCTATAGTAAAAATATAGCTCTAAAAATACTATTATATCAGCAAAATTATATTTCTTCTTTCACGAAACATAAAAAGATAAAAGAAATTTTGATTAAATGATGTAAGACATTTAATCATTATTATAAAATCAATTTCCTTCTTTCCAAATGTGAGCGTGAGCTTTCCACAAATAGAAGAATTTGTTGTTATTATTATCATATCAGTGCTATTTTAAGCGAAAATTTATTAAAGAGTAATGCATAAATTAGCAACATCTTACAGGAATTCATTCTATTAGTTTTTAAGAATTTAATTTATTTTATGAAATTTAACATAAAATTTTGATTATAAATTTATTCAAAGCTTGCAACCTCTAAAACATTTTGTGATTTTGTATTTTTTATTCTTAGAATACTATGCATTATATCTGAAAATTATTTTTGCTTATATATACTTCCACTCTTATTAAATTTATAAAATTCAAATAAAATAGTTTTGAACTACGTAAATAAGTTTCTGATTTCTTACTAGTAAGCAAACTATTATTTTATTAGTAAATAATAATTTTGGTAAAGAAATGTAATGTTACACAAAGTACATTTAATTAATACTGAAATAAACTAATTAAGAACTGTTAAACGGTTTACTGTATAAAAAGTGATTTTTATTATATGGTTTAATTCCTCTAAACTCACTAAATAGAATTCCCAATAATTCGTGCACTAAGAAAGTATATTTATATTCCCTGATTCAAATGCAATTGATACAAAAATTACATTTATATCAGAAGTTTGTTTTTGAAAATTAAAAAAAGGGCATTTTTCGAATCAAGAGAGTTGAAAAAAACATTACATTTTGTGATTTCTATATGTTGTTATAAAATAAAAATGATATTTTCATTTTCATCTAAATTGCAGATATTTAAATCTAATGTTAAGAATATTTAACTTTAAAGAATATTTAAAACTAATGTATAATAATTTTTGCAACAAAATAACTTAATTTTTCTAATTTTGAAAAACATTTTAAAAGGAAACTTTTTATTCAGCAACAAATACATATTTTATTTGAAATAATACTGATATTTCGAGAAAACATTTAACTCATTATAATTCATCTGAAATATTAATTGAAATATTTAAGTTTTATATTTCTGAGAAAAAGGAAATTACTTAAACAAATTGAAAATTTTGAGTTTGATTCAGTTAATCATTGTCTATCATTAAAAGCCTTTTAATTTTTCTTATAAATTTCATCGATCGTTTAAGAAAAGAAAAAATAATTCATTGTTATAAGTTTAAAAAAAATTGCAAGAAATTTAAATATTTAAATGAGCATTGCCATAAAAGAAATTGAAAATGTTTTCCAGTTCAATTGATTAAAATTATCAAACGAAATAAAAATGGGCACATTTTTGTTATAATTTTTAGATTCACATAAGAATACTTCTTTCTCTTAAATATTTTCCTCATTAAAATTTTATTTTCGAAATAAAATCCTTTAATCCTTGACACTTTTCACTTCTTTTTTTTCTAACTTTTATTTGAATATTTAACTAAAAAAGGGAAATAAAATCTAATATATCAAAACTTGTGAAAATGAATGTGCATTTTTTAATCACTAAAATAAATAGAAATTCTTTAAATTTATTTTTAAATACTTGATTTATTTTAAATTTAAACAAAATGATTTATAACATCTTGAAGAACTAATATATATGGAAAGCAATTAAGATGTAAAAAATTCCTTTTCACATATATTCAAGACTTTTATTGACAATCATCGAAAAATAAATCTACACTACATTCCATTAAAATTGCTACACCAGGAAGAAATGCAGATAACAAAATGATATTTATTGGACAAATATATTATACTAGAAATAACAAGTGATTAAATTTTCAAAAAATTTGGCTGGATAGGCCCTGAGAAATTAGTACCCAGAACAACCACCTCTGGCACTAATAACAGCAGTTATACGCCTGGGCATTGAGTCAAACAGAGATTGGATTGCATGTACAGGTACAGATGCCCATGCAGCTTCAACACGATGCCACAGTTCATCAACCGTAGTGACTGGCGTTTGGTGACGAGCCACTCGCTCGGCAACCATTGACCAGACGTTTTCTATTGGTGAAAGATCTGGAGAACGTGCTGGCCATGGCAACAGCCGAACATGTTCCTTATCAAGGAAGGTCCGTACAGTACCGGCAACATGCGGTCGGGCATCATCCTGCTTAAACGTAGGGTTTCGCTGGGCTCGAAAAAGGGGTAGAGCCACGGGTCGTAACACACCAGAAATGTAACGTGCACTGTTCCAAGCACCGTCAATGCGCACAAGAGGTGACCGAGACGTGTATCCAATGGCACCCCATACCATCACGCCAGGTGATGGGTCAGTATGACGATGACGAATGCACGCTGCCAGTGTGCGTTCACCACGATGCCGCCAAACACGGATTCGACCATCATGGTGCTGTACACAGAACCTGGATTCATCTGAAAAGATGACGTCTCGCCATTCGTGCGCCCAGGTTCGTCGTTGATCACACCATAGAAGGCGCTCTTGTCTATGACGCAGCGTCAAGGGAAGCCGCAGCCACGGTCTCCGAGCTGAGAGTCCATGCTGCTGCAAACGTCGTCGAACTGTTCGTGCAGACACTTGTTGTCTTCCAAACGACCCCGTCTCTTGACTCACGACTAGTGACGGGGTTGCACGATCCATTACGGTCATACAGATAATATGCCTGTCTTCTCGGCTGCTAGTGATAGATGGCCGTTGAGATCCCGCATGGCGTTCCGTATTACCGTCCTGAACCCATTGATTCCATATTCTCTTAACAGTCACTGGATCTCGACCGACGCGAGCAGCAATACTGCTATAAGCTAAACCACAATCCCGGTACGCTACAATTTGACCTTTATCAAAGTCAGAAACGTGCTGGTACGCATTTCTCCTTACACGAGGCATCACAACAACTTTTCACCAGACAACACAGTTCAGATGCAATTTGTGTATGAGGAAGTGGCTGAACAATTTCCTCATTTAAACACAATGTAGGTGTCGCTACTGGCACCTGCTTTGTCTGAATGCGCTGAAAAGCTAATCATTTGTGTATCACAGCACCTTCTTCCTTTCGCATAAATTTCACGTCTGTAGCATGTCGCCTTCTTGGTGTAGCAATTTTAATGGCCAATAGTGTGATATTAAATGAATATCTTGTTTTAAAACATGCAAGAAATAAATACATTTAGTTTACAAATACTTAATTAAAAGCATTTTTAACAATAACATTCCATTTTTTATGTTTATATTTTGTAAATTAGCATTTTTTAGAGGATAAAAGTTTTTTCTCCTTAACAATATATTTCGTTATAATAGCACCTTACTTATCATAAATGAAAATTGTTTCAATCTCAATTGCATATGAAAGTCACTTATAAATTCAAAGCATTTTACAATTCATTTGCGGCTATCTATTTCAGAGCTACCTACATATTATTCTCACCCCAGGGTCTTTCGGTTACAAAAGCAGAGATGTGTGGGTACTGTAGGCCTTGGCTCACATTGGCTGTCGTGCCTCAGAGTTTAGAATTTTGCATATAATAATTAGTTAATATATAATTGCTAACTTTCTGGATTTCTTGATTACATTTGTTACGAATCGTTTCTTAAAACTATTTTGTTCTTTTAGGTTTTGTGTAGGCTCAACATTACATTTTAAACAGGATAAGCAAAAACTCCCAAATGAAAAATATAATTTTATTTGTATTCTATGCTTTTATAATTAGTTGACGTCTATTCATTGACAAACTGAAATAGTTATAAAATTAAGTACAAAATGAATAAGTTATACTGAATAGAATATATTTTTGAAAAATATCGATATTTTTCTGAATCAAAATTTTTCCCTGAAAGTATATAAAACCTTTGAATATGATCCTCAAGATGTGGTATATTTTAAATCTGCTATTTATGAGATACGTGAGAAAACTATAACATGTGTGTGCGCGCGCGAATAGAATTTTTTTATATCCAAATAACTTTGTACACAAAACTCTTGTACCTGCGAAGGACAAAACTTCTGAGAAATTTGTGCTCTTGTTCTTGTTTTGTGCTTACACGTGCTTATTTGTTTTGTGCTTATTTTTTATTGCTTACAATCACGTTGTAGAAATATAAAAATAACGAATCAAATTCATAAATTTACCGTAGATGAAATTCTCGAGTTACAAAGAAGCAAAGACTGCCTCCTCGTTACGGTCTCTACGTTCTTGCTGATAGAAGAAAAATATAACTGACTCTGAGATTAAACCTGTGGTTGTAATGCAACCTTCACGGAAATTGTGAAATCAGTCTGCCTTCAGAGGAGATCTGGTCAAGACCAAAGCAAGTGGCTAAAGGAATGTGAGAGTGGCCAAGTTTAACAAATGGACACTATTTGTTTTTAACCAACGCAAACTTTTTCGTCAATACTATTTTATATTATCGTATAAAAGAGTATGTAGCTCAGTGTGTAAGTTAGTTTTCACCTTTGTGAAATAATACTAATGGTGAAATAAAAAGCTTCGTCTTACGAGTTTCCCAATTATTATACGTGACAATATAATTGAATCAAATTTCTATTCAGTCTAACTTATTCATTTTGTACTTAATTTTATAACTATTTCAGTTTGTCAATGAATAGACGTAACTAATTATTAAAGCTTAGAATACAAATAAAATTATATTTTTCATTTGGAAGTTTTTGCTTATCCTGTTTAAAATGTAATGTTGAGCCTACACAAAACCTAAAAGAACAAAATAGTTTTAAGAAACGATTCGTAACAAATGTAATCAAGGAATCCAAAAAGTTAGCAATTATATATTAACTATTTATTATATGCAAAATTCTAAACTCTGAGGTACGACAGCCAATGTGAGCCAAGGCCTACAGTACCCACACATCTCTGCTTTTGTAACCGAAAGACCCTTGGGTTAGAATAATATGTCTCGATTAGGTAGTCAGCCTAATGCAAAACCCCCAGTATTTAGCTCCCAAGCATGCTTGGCACTCAGTTTATCGACTCATTGAAGAGATGAAAGACTGAGTCAACCTTGCCCAGACGGAGGATTGAAACTCTGATCTGTTCCTTGGGATCGTGAAATGCTACTACTAATCCACCGGGCTTCATTATATTTCAAAGTAGGCAACAAAAGCAGAGATTTCTTTAATCTTAGGATAGTGTGGACAAGATTGCTTTATCAGAAATAGCTTGAAACTTTAAGGATTAGATCTATAACCCACGTAAAACCCAATATGTTAACATCCCCTTTGCTTATTCATCTTGATTTAATGACACAATACAAATGAAAAGTAGATTAATTGATTATATATATATAAAATTATATTGGTCTAAAGTACTTTTTTACATACTAAGATTGATTCCAAAGGAGACTACATTTCATTATTCATCATTTTTTACTGTATAAGAATTTCAAGTCTGTGTAACTGGTATAATTTGCTTTAATTTTAAGTCATAAATTATCACAATGACGGAGTTTTGTCGATTTGATCTTTGAGAGAAAAAGAAAATTTGTCTATAAACCTAATGCATCACAAGGATAGAATTTTTTAGACCTGATTTTCAATATTTTTTCTTTCTCTTTTTGAAAAGAAAAGTTTGCCCGAAACCATAAAATATCTCAACAGTAAGATTCTGTGCTTTTTATTTTCAACGTGTTTCTTTCTTTATAAGAAAAAAGGATGCCAAAACACATAAAATATGGCATATCCAGGATTCTTTAGACTTGATTTTGAATATTTTCCCTTTATTTGTTAGAAATGTATGTCTGGAAGAAGTTTTATATTAAGCATATACAGCTGTAATCTAATAATGATGTGACACGTAAGCATTAAATAGATTTGTATAGATTTTTGTCCAACTCATTTTTCTGGGTTAGAAAGAAAAGAAGTTTTATATTAAGCACGTCTTAGCTAATAGAAAGGATAAATATGGTATGCTGAGAATATATTAAATCTATGCGAACTGTTAATATATTTATTTATGAGAGAAATTTATGAAGATGAAAAATGAAGGTTTATTTTTTCTAATAATTCTTATGATTTTTCAAATTATATTCATTAATAAGTGCAACTCAACTGGACAAGAAATGCTGTTATACCTAAATTGGTACAAGTTAACACAAATTTATACCAAAATTAAGAATTATAATGTTTTTCACCGAGCCAAAATCTTATGTATTTTTTTCTACGTTTCGTGATACTCATAGTTATAAATTGAATTAGGTATGCATTTCTTCGCAAAATATTCTAATATCAAACACTTAGAAAAGTTTTTCATTTAATGTAAAGAAGCGGAATCATTTAATTTCTATTAATGATAATTATATATAATGATCGTCATGGAATAAGAATATTGTTTAAATATAATCTATTTCAATTCTTAATTACAAGAAATCTAAAAGAAATTAATAATTAACACTACTGGGTGAAGTTTGCTTACGAACATATACATTGAAATCCTCTTTTAAAATATATATGCATTTGTAAATCACAATATTTTTCACTAAGAAATATTTATGATAGGATACGGCAAACAATATGGCATTGTGCATCTATGGACAACCATATTTGCTGACACAACTTATGATGGGACTTGCATCGATACTTTGAGAATAACTTTAATCGATATCTTTGTATGAGCGACCATTAATCACCGCGTGCAGTAAGATTATGGAAAGGATTTTCAAACTACTGCATTATTCATAAAGAAAATCTCTTGTGGATGTTGCATCGTTGCGAATAGTTATAAGGTGGTATTTGAAAAGGATAAAAAGTTAATTTTTTTAAAAAATGCATCACCTCACTTTTGAAATGAGAAAATATCTTTTTAAATTTAAAAGAAAAAAAAGAAAAGCAGATGTATTCTGCTCCATTGCATTTCATATAATACTATTTTATGAGATGCATTAATCTAATAAATTCTTATACTGTTAAGATCTTTTTTTTTTCATTTCTTCAATTAAATTTAATGGCTCATAAAAACATTGATAATCATATAGAGATTATCTTTTAGATTACAGTAGTATACACAATCATTTTCAATTTGAGTATACACAATCAAACTAAAAAATGTTGTTGAACAATTGATGAAGAGAAATCAGAGTATCCCAAACTAAAAAAAGTCTAAGAAATGTGATTAATTGTAACAGCGCGTATGTATAATTTAAACTCCTCTTAACCAAATAATTGCTTGAGTGAAATGCCATAAATTGTAATATTCGATATGATAAACTTTATATTATTAATTTGCTTTTGTAATAAGTTTCCCAAGACCTTTTCAGTAATTCATCATATTCTTCGATCTATACTTACCGAATAATTTATTGTTGTTCTCGTATGCCAGCTAGGCTGGCAAATTGGGGTGCGTGCACCCCTTTTCCAACTGAACCGTATTTGGTGTGGAGTCCGACTTCTTCAGTACACACCATGCCATAGAACCCGTTTATAGATTAGGCAACCATTCACACCTCATTCACACAAGGAAATGACAAAGACAGGATAGAGAGAGAGGAAGTACATCCATGCCTGAACCGGAATGTGAACCCAGAACCTCCCTGTCCGTAGTCAGGCACGCTGACCACTAGATAAGTTGGCAGGCAATAATTTATTTAAAAACATTTAATAATTCTCCCTCCAAATGATTTTATTTACATTTAACCAAAATCATTTTTCATGTTGATATCAATTTTTCATCAAAAAAAATTCAAGTTTGGAAAAATATTCATGGAAAATTTCAGCTTGACTTAACAAATTTCTATGAAAACCATATCGCTTATATGGAAAAAATAATCAAAATATATCAAGCATATCCAGGGGAAATTATGTAACTAAATGGAAAGATGGTGATACTGAATGAAATACGCCTTTTGTATTAGATAGAAGTGATAATAAAAAAAAAAGACAAGACATATAAAATGTAGTTTTCTATTTATGATTATGTCTGTGTTGTTATGGATACAATAAAGTAATAATTTTCTCTTTGAATTACATTAAATATGTGAACTTTCTGAGAAACATACATTAAAATGTGAAAAACTTCTACGAGGTGACATTTTTATCAAAATACTTATGATTAGTAGTGACTTAGCAAATCTGAAACATCGGAGCTTTTCTGAATCGAAATGTACAAAAATCTATAAGTGACAATATGGTATATATTTTTACAGATACAGCACTTCATGTTTACCAAAACATTGCTCATTTTTTAGCTTTTCAATGGTCAACAGAAATTTCACATTTTTATTATTCCTTTTGTTAGTAACACTGAATAGCAACTGCCAGAAATTCTAAATTTTTTTATAGGATTTATATGAATCAATGTTTGAATCTTTGACACAAATTCTCTGTTCTAGTAGATAACAAATTTATAGATAACAGATAATAAATAACAGATACTGGAATGTATTCACGTGTTACGAAGAAGAAAACTTATGATATTTTGCTGAGTATTTTTCCAGTAGACGAGCATGAAAAAGTAGTAATAAATTCACAACATCCATCATAGTTGTTTAACAGTAGTGTAACCAATTTTTATAAATATTCTATTAAGATAAAACCACGCCACAACTAATTGGTATCAGTGCACTCTAGTGGAAAAAGCTGAAAGAAAACTCATTTAAAAATGTTCAAATGCAGGTAATAAAACAACATATATATATATATATATATATATATATATATATATATATATATATATATATATATATGCTCTACTATCTAATACTATTTCGCTTATCTATTGAGGATATGAAATGTACTCGAGCAATAGTTTTGTTTTTTAACTGGTTTGTGTAAGGATACCATTATAAATGCAGATTGTCTAATTTACACAGACTATTGCTCTTTAATAATGTGTGTGAATTTATAAGATATCCAATAAAATATTTAATAATAAAACTTAATAAAAATTTTATAAAATATTTTCTAATTATCATATCTAGTTTTAGCAATTTCGACGCAATATTAAATCAAAATGAAATTATATGAATATTAGTTTTATGCAATGTCTTCGTAGTTTAGTTTTGTTGAAACCCAACCCCATCGTAAGTTATCTTGAATTCATACTTGTTATTTCCCAACTTTCTTTCTTTTAACTAAGCCTTCGCTTCTTAACCTCATTAACATCGTCTCTTTCGTATGCCATACAAAGAAAGCCAGCTTTTTTAAGTCCAGTGAATTGTGTCCAATGAAGAGCGAATTGGACCCCTCTTAATACATTTAACTTATACTGATAATTTCAGTATAAGTTAAATTTATTAAGAATCTCTTTTCTTGCTCTCAGAAGTTAGAACAAGAAAATATTTTAAGTATTATTTAACAATTTTTATATATTAAAAAGTTTTAAGTAAATTTATTATATATAAAAAATATATATCACTTTTTATATGTATTAAAAATTAGAAGCAATTAATAACCTAATCAGACCTTAGATACCGAGAAATTCCCAAACATTCAGCTAAAAGAATGTTTTTAGGAGATGCAACTGGAAAACTCCTCTTGTGCTGCTCAACATTGATTGATACAGAGCTACAGAATTTTAATCCGAGAAACAGATCACTGTTACTAAACCATGATACCAATAACTCAACCAATTCACACAATAGAGCATGAAAATATACTACAAATTAACAAGAAACCACTATAATTAGTAACGTCAAACAAATCGGAGACAACCTAAATCCATAAACAACATTTAACAGAATAAAACTTAAATGCATTGTTTTATTTTATGATTTATATGTTATCAGATATATAATATGTCTGCAAATTATCATATTTCTTATCTCTTCTTAGTATGTAAGATTAGGATAGATAAATTTCTAGTCAATGCCAAATAACCAACCAAATTCTTAATTTATAAGAACTTATTTATGTATCTCTTAATATGTGTAAATGCATTATGCTTTAATTATGTCTGTGTAAGAATTTAGCATGAAATTAAACTGAAAATTGCAGTGGTAACACAAAAATACCTATTCAAAACCAACGAGCTAATTAGCAATTAGACAAATTACTCCTCCTTTTACATGCAATGAGATGCTAATGTTAAAGGTAGGGAAGAAATCTAAAGCGAGTTTATATGCAGACAGAGACATAATTATCTTTATTTTATTTATTCATCATTAAGTTAAATTATAGTTATGCTCCAAATTCTCGTACCATTGGAGATTGTACATAGAGTTAAATGACACTGGGTATACTTGTTAAACATACAACTCAAAAACAATTGACTCCAAAACTAACCTTAGTCATGTTTCGTTGCTGTTTCACCTTTTCAGTAATACTCAGATGCCAAAATAAAAGAAAATTACCACCTCATTTGTATAAGAAATTTTACTATTCATTTAATATAATATCATTTTTGATACCACTAAATTTTCAATTCGTTACCCTTTCTCTCTCCCTCTCTAGTCTTGATGATTTCAAATATCTTAATTTTTTCATCTCGTCTTCATATTACCATATTAAAGAAAATGATATGTGGACTTAAATGACATTGAAAATGTCACTGTTCAATACAGTGACACCAAAAACTGAAGATTCTTCACACACTTTAACAACTTTGGTTAATTTAAATTTTCCTTATCTCTTTGCTACTCAATGATCGAGTTGAATTCTATCTAAAATTGATAACGCTATCATCCATCTCTCTCCCTCCTCTCTGTCTCTCTCTCTCTTTCTCTTTCTCTCTTTGTCTCTCTTTCTTTGCCTCTGTCTCTCTCTTTGTCTCTGTCACTCTCTTTGTCTCTGTCACTCTCTGTCTCTCTCTTTGTCTCTGTCACTCTCTGTCTCTCTCTTTGTCTCTGTCACTCTCTGTCTCTCTCTTTGTCTCTGTCACTCTCTGTCTCTCTCTTTGTCTCTGTCACTCTCTGTCTCTCTCTTTGTCTCTGTCACTCTCTGTCTCTCTCTTTGTCTCTGTCACTCTCTTTGTCTCTGTCACTCTCTGTCTCTCTCTTTGTCTCTGTCTCTCTCTTTGTCTCTGTCACTCTCTGTCTCTCTCTTTGTCTCTGTCACTCTCTTTGTCTCTGTCACTCTCTGTCTCTCTCTTTGTCTCTGTCACTCTCTTTGTCTCTGTCACTCTCTTTGTCTCTGTCACTCTCTGTCTGTCTCTTTGTCTCTGTCACTCTCTGTCTGTCTCTTTGTCTCTGTCACTCTCTGTCTCTCTCTTTGTCTCTGTCACTCTCTTTGTCTCTGTCACTCTCTGTCTCTCTCTTTGTCTCTGTCACTCTCTTTGTCTCTGTCACTCTCTGTCTCTCTCTTTGTCTCTGTCACTCTCTTTGTCTCTGTCACTCTCTGTCTCTCTCTTTGTCTCTGTCACTCTCTTTGTCTCTGTCACTCTCTGTCTCTCTCTTTGTCTCTGTCACTCTCTGTCTCTCTCTTTGTCTCTGTCACTCTCTGTCTCTCTCTTTGTCTCTGTCACTCTCTGTCTCTCTCTTTGTCTCTGTCACTCTCTGTCTCTCTCTTTGTCTCTGTCACTCTCTGTCTCTCTCTTTGTCTCTGTCACTCTCTGTCTCTCTCTTTGTCTCTGTCACTCTCTGTCTCTCTCTTTGTCTCTGTCACTCTCTGTCTCTCTCTTTGTCTCTGTCACTCTCTGTCTCTCTCTTTGTCTCTGTCACTCTCTGTCTCTCTCTTTGTCTCTGTCACTCTCTGTCTCTCTTTTTGTCTCTGTCTCTCTTTGTCTCTGTCATCTCTTTCTCTCTTTGTCTCTGTCATCTCTTTCTCTCTTTTGGTCTCTGTCATCTCTTTCTCTCTTTTGGTCTCTGTCATCTCTTTCTCTCTTTTTGTCTCTGTCTCTCTTTGTCTCTGTCTCTCTTTGTCTCTGTCTCTCTTTGTCTCTGTCTCTTTTTGTCTCTGTCTTTCTTTGTCTCTGTCTCTCTCTCAGCAAGTATAAAAATTAAATAATTGACACTTATAATATATTCATATTATTACAATTCCTCTGAACCTGTCGAGAATCAAGTAGTCTCATTTCCAAAGTATAAAAGATGCAGCCTCTGAGTTTAGTGGAAATTGCTGAAGGTTTTTCCGAACAACACCATAAATATATGAATTTAATTACAATATATAGTGTCATCAAAATATGCATTTTATAACTGAATAAAAAAAGATTGCTAACTTCAAGTTTTATAGTAATTAATCTATTTGAGCAATTAAATCTATACGCCATGAGAATTACCAAAGCGGGATGAAACGTGAAACTCAGTTTTGGTAAAATAATATCTCAATTATGTCTAAATAAGTTAATTTTTAATAGTATTAGTTTGCATCATATTACTATGTATCATCTACATTAACAAGTTGAAATATATACAAAGTATCTAACCATTATTTCAAAAGTAGTGAACAATATTTGATTGGCTGATAACTATTTGTTATCAGCCAATCAAATAAATAAATCTGAAAATGCTATGATACCAATCTTAAACACTTGGCACAGTAATTTTTTTCTGTGTTCTTTGAGAAATATCTCATTTTAATGACCCCCATTTCCAATTTTTTTTTCTTATATTTTTCCAAATTTATTGCCATCAAATGCGGAGGGATAAAAATGGTTAACTCTATATCAACAATTTATTCGCCCAAGTGATTTTCTGTAAATTTTTAAAAGAAGGTATTTCTTTTAAAGGATAACACACATTCTTCAGCAAAATAATCTCCCATTTTACACACATCAGTAAAGCATAACACAATTTTTTAAAAATAACAGCTTTTTTAAAACTCCAAATGCAGCATAAAATAATACTTTTCTTTAATCTTTGAAACATTTTACAAATAACTTCGCTTTTTTTTTTTTTTTTTTTTTTTTTTTTTTTCAGATTCGGAACCTTTTTTTTTTCATATAAATTTTGTTTTCAAAACCGCATATTGTTTCTAAGGTTAAAAAAAAAAAAAAAAAAAATTTTACCAGAAAAAATTTTGCTCGTAGGTGGAAACGTAATGAACTTAAAATGTTATTCTTTTGTTCAGGTAAAAAAAAAAAAAAAAACCCTAACAATGGTTTCCAAAATCTCGTTAGTTTATTCCAATCCGATAGTTAATGCTATGCTACAAAAAGAAAGTATTGAATGTACGGAAGAAAAAAATTTAAAAGGAAAAAATAATCTAAAAAAGAAAGAATTCACATTCATTTGATATTTTCTATGGTATCAATTTCTAAAATTTCTCCATGGATTTGAGTTAATGCATTATAATGTTGTGGAAAGGAAATTCAGCTGAAAAAAATAATTCAGGCCGTATTCCTTTTCCTGCATAAGAAGAAAATGGAAAAGCTCCAGGAGGAGAAAATGTAGGATGTATCATAAATCAATATACATTAACATAAATGTTGGAAATATTGAGTATTGATTGTCTCGGATTTCAATTGTCCTGACATTCGTGCATTATTCATGAACTATATGGCAAAGGGTATGGAAACATGAAATACAAGTGTTTTGCACTTGTGATTTATGTATCACAAATGCATTCCCCCCCCCCATATCTATTCATTTGGTTGAATTGATGAAAATGTTTGCATTACTTTTATAAAAAATGGAGTGAAAGAAGCGATATATTCACTTCCAGGGCTTGATTGAGTTTAATTTGTATCAAATAATCTTTATAAGACAGTAATCTTATTAATTATATCTTTATAAGACAATAATCTTTATTATTACTCTAAAAAGAATGTTAAAGTTCTCGTTAATGGTATATTCGTTTCTATTAAACAAATCTTAGTATTTCGATTTACATATTAGAATTTCTAAAGAAAACGATTTCCATATTACTGTATTTAACAGAATATTTTATTTAACTTTGAGATAAAGAAAATCTTTATGTTATGTATATAATTAGCTTTAACAAATTTATTCTATAGTCCAATATTACTACAAACTTAACAATTTGATTACTCATAGAAGTTAATAAATTTCTAAACTTAACATTTTAAAGAATCCTGATCAAAAGGAATCAATCAATAATTAAATAACTTTTCACGAAATATTATTTTGATTTTTTTCATGTACTACTAGAAAGAAAATGCTCATAACATATTAATTTCTCGTGTTAATATGATCAATCAATTAATTAATGTAATATATTAATATTTTTTATTTCTTCTCAATATATAAAAATTATTTATTTATTAGTGTGTGTGTGCGTGCGTGCGCGCTCGCACACATAAGGCTAGACCATGATCAAAAGTATCTCAAGAATAATTTGAAATAAATACAAAAATGTGTGCAGAAATTATACGTTTGACAATTCATTCATTGCGAAAGCAACTTAAACAGAATTATCGATTTATTTTAATGCGAAATGTGATAGTTATATTTGTACACTATGAATTCGTAATCAAAAGAATATGCAAATTGTAGGATGGGCGAAGTGCACCGAATTATAAGAATAAAATACATTGCATTTTGGAGCAAATAAAACGAGACATAATACGCGAAATCGACAGAGTTGACTGGTGTAGATAATATAATACAAGTAACTACAGGAAAACACAAAGTCAGTCTCTATTCATCTATAAAGCTGCAGTCTCCTAAGACGTCCGCAAATTTTACACCAATCATCTGCAACACTGCCTTCTGATTGGTGGTTGTTCTCAAGCCGTTCAAAAACTATAAATATACCATGTTTTGTTCTTCTAGGTATTGCACTTTCACTACGACGTAGTATTTTTACCAAAATTAATGTAAGTGTAAACCTAAAATTAAAAACTTTCAATTTAGTGAAGTTGATTTTTTAATCTGATCTGTATTCATATTTTTTAATGAAAAAGAGCTTCATCTGTCAACTCTTAAAGGGAGAAGTATCAAAATATGGAAAAAACCATTATATCAAATCTTACTGCGGAGAAAAAACAACTTTCTCCTCCCCCTGTTATACACAGTAATACTCCCTTATAACACGGTACTCTTATAACGCATTTTCATATAACGCGATTTCATGACCCTCGTACAGCATGTGTTTTTCAACATATAACGCGTTGATTCACCGCGTTATACTTCTGTACTACAAAATTTATAATGATTTGTACGCTTCACGATCAATTTCGTGTACGTTTGCACATTGCTTCATTGGTATTCTTATAAAATTTAATTAAATTATACTATTGACCTTTGGACATTCTGCTTGAAAAAGATGTCGGTGGAACGCTATTTCAGATAGCTCCCACAGCGAATAAGCATGTAATAAAACTGTTTTTGGAATTATTTCATTTATTTGAAATTAACTGTTGTTTAGTAGCATTTGTTTAAGTTTTTTTTATTTAAAATATTCTTAATTTGATTTGAATAAAACGCACACATTTCCCGCGTTCATAGCATAATTTTCCATTAATATTCGATTTAAACCCCTTTTAACCAGAAAAGTTAAACGTGAATCATTTGTACATAACACACATTATAAGAGGTCATACGAGCTCGTTTTACGAGAATGCTCTTACAACGTGTTTTCCTATACCGTGGAACTAATATACCGTTTATAAGTAAATGTATATATATGAGTATATTTCAAAAACATTATAAAAGAAGCTATGTGGTTCGTTGCCTTATGAAGAATTTATAAATTTTTATTTTGTTATACAATATAGTCATACTATGATCACATAAAATCAAAAATAAGAAAGAATTTTGCTTGTAAAACTTATAATTTTAAATTATCTATAGAATACAAATCTCTAAGCATATTTAAAATATTAACAACAATAAGTTCAAAATAATTGAAATTATATTTTCTTAGTTTTATCTAGTATATATATATATATATATATATATATATATATATATATATATATATATATATATATATATATATATATATATATATATATATATATATATATATATATATATATATATATATATATATATATATATATATATATATATATATATATATATATATATATATATATATATATATATATAGTTATTGCACAACAAATAGTTTTACGTACTTTGTTAATTATAAATTGTGCATTTTATTTTTTTGTAGATTAAGGTATGTTCTGTTTTTACAGACACATTTTAATTTTGAATATTACATTTTATTCTGTTGATTTCTAAACTTTTTCTCTGTTTTGTAACCGTAGTTTTTACAAATTATCATTTATCTTATCAGTCAAGAATAATTCAATAATAATAAATCCCTTTAAGAAAGTGCTCTATTTTGGAAATTTCCTTGAAAAACAAGATATTTTTCAAGAACCAATGTTAGATGCAAAAACAAAATTCTATTAAATTTTAACAGAAAAAATGGTACATTTTATAGTTTTACAAAAGGATTTTGCAACCATTGTTTCCAACAAAAACTGATTTTACTCAACCTTTAATATCATTTTGATTTAAGCCAATAAAATCTAATGTTGTTGTTGTTCTCGGGTGTCAGCTAGGCTGGCAAATTGGGGTGCGCTGCTCCACTTTTCCAACTGAACCGTATTTGGTGTGAAGTCCAATTTCTTCATTACGCACACATGCCATAGGTACCCGTTTACAGGGTAGGCAATCATTCACACCTCATTCCCACACAAGGAAAGGACAAAGACAGGATAGAGAGAGAGAAAGTACATCCATGCCTGTAACGGGATTGTAACCGAGGACCTCCCTATCCGTAGTCGCACGCTGACCACTAGACAAGTTGGCCGGCCTTAAAATATAATGATTTTACTATATACTCAAATATATGTGTACTTAAAAATGAGAAAAGACAACACGTTATCCTTTTTTTAAATCGAAAATTCCTACACAAGTTCTGATTTTATAATGACATCATTTTGACATCCTTAATTGCTTATGCTAAGATTTTAGCCTTTATATTTTTATCACTATCTTCCAGGGACTAACATTTGCAGAAATGAATCAAGTTGCAACTTACTGAAGTCCTGGTCACAATGTCTTTCAATTGAAATGATGCCTCTGAGGTAGCAGACCAAGTATTGGCTGTCTTCTGCTTGGTCCCTGCTTCAAAATTACAAAGACTTCAACTGTGTTTATCTATCTAACTGGTAAAACCCAACTCAGTGAAAAACAAACAGTCCAGAAAAGCTTGCTGTTGCAACAACAACTTACTGAAGTCCAATCATAACATATAATAGACTACAATGCATAACTTCACTTTAACAGTAAATTATTCTATTTGATCTCTGAAGTAAAGATCTCTGGCAATGATGAACATAATGCTGTAAGAAATTTAAACCTTTTTTATGCTGTAATGTATGACAAGACCTAAGTCACTTTACGTGCGCTTCATCATAACATAGATCACGACATAGTTGATAGTGAATGATCTATCTGTAGCGGATCATGCATTGTAAGTATTTTTAACGACCATTTATTTTATTGTTAAATGCATGATAAAGTGTGGTTCATTACACATCTGTACGTAGTAGTAATGTGGTTATTTTTCAAGATATGTGCTGGTGAAATAAAACTTCAAAACAAACTTATGCTCCTAGTAAAATTAGGATTTTTGTTTTTATGCAATTTTTAATAGTTCAATTTAATGAATTAATAGTGTTTGTTCTACAGTTCAATTTTTAGTATCTTTTAACTCTTTACCCTCGGATTTATACATTGTATTGAATTTTAAACCATTTTAACCCATAATGCCTTGATAGAATCAAAACTACTTAGTTATTATAAATGGCAGTAGAGCAACAAACCAATACTTCCACTGAATTTTGATAGTCTAAATATAAAAGTCATCTATATATTTTTTTTAAAAAAAATTGTTTTAATTACTTGCAAGCTAGATCAAAAAACAATTTATCACATCTCAAATTTCCTTGAATTGCTGTAAACCTTCTTTTAAGTATAAATTAAAGAAAAAAATAATCGACGCCTGAATATTTACTAGATAAAACTAATTTCATTTGTAAGGAAATTTTAAAACTGTTTTATCTCCTAAATTTGTAATTCAAATTAATAGTCTTTTTAAGACATCATTTGGCAAACATTCTAAATAAATAAAAAAATATGACATCAAAAATAAATCTTATATTAAACATTTATTAATGTGTGTGTGTGTCATAATCAAATACTAAATGGAGAATAATAAATTGAAAAAACGAAATATAATAAACAAATGGAAAATTGCTGGCCTTGTTGGGGTACTTTGTTCCATTTTCCTTTCATTCTATATTTCTATGAAAATTTTGAACTATCTATTGAACACAGTTTCCATTTTTATTATATTTCGTGTTTTCAATTTATTGTTCTCCATTTAGTATTTGATTATTATTCTCCATTTGATAGTTGATTAATTTTATAAAAATTTACAATTAATTATGTCTATTTACTAATATTTACTACTGATTAGTAGTAGCAATTAAATTAGTTAATATATATATATATAAACAGCAAACATTTTTAGAAAGAATTTAAGATTTTTTTCATTTTTTCTTTCATAATGTATACAAACACAGATTTTGTATTTCATTATACAAAAAATCTTCAATATCTTGCTCAACTAATTAATCCAAGAAAAAAACTGGTTTTTATCCTCATCTATTCGAAGAATTTTTCAATTAAAGCATTCTTTGAAACTTTTATTGGAGTCCGTACTACTTCTTTAATATAAGTACCAGAGAAAAGAAAATTAAAGATTAAATCTTTTAATAGGCCAGAAATAAACAAGAATTCATATAAAATACAAACGAAATTAGTTTCTGGTGCTGACTCATTTATATGAAATTTTTCTCATTAGATTTTAATTTATGAATGATCTGAATTAAATATACAGATAACTTAAAAAATGATGTTCTCGAATTGAATAAACTACTAATTAAATCCTTTATACTAATTTTTTCTTGCAATTTTAATTAAAAAAAAATTTTTTTAGTATTTTTGGCTTCCATGCGTTTGTGTGATTATTTATTAAAAATTTCTTGATCATATCTAAATAATTTAGTATTTTTATATTATTTTATCTATTTTGTATGTAAATTTTTGATTTGCAGCTCCACTATTACTATTAACACACAAAATCCATCCATGCATATGCCTTATGAATGATTCCAAGCAGCCGCAAACAACCCCTCCCAAGATAGAAGTGACATCCACAAGGATACAGATGAAAGTCAAATAAATAACAATATAACTATTATAAACTGAAAGAAAAAATTTTAATTTTTGAATTTATTTAAGTTTTATACTATCATCGAAAACATATATCTAATTGTAATTAAAGCACCATAAATTTCAAAGATATTTCCAACAATTTGCTCTGTATAGTTTACTATGACAAATGCTTTAATCAATTGTATCATAAAGCGGTAATGTGGATTTTTGAAGCTCAAAAACTAAAGTTCAATCCTCATAAGTATAAAATATAACTGTGTATTTAACTGTCCTACTGCAGATTATAACTATATTTTATCCTACTGAGAAAACTCAGTTGGATAAAATATATATATGAAAAACTATTAATAAATCTGAAATTGCAAAATTTATTTACTTGTATTTATTTTATTTCCGATTTACATAAGTTGTATTATAAATTTTATTTAATATATAAATAAATACACCCCCCCCCCCACACTTATTCTTTTAAATGAATGAATTTTATTATTTAATAATAATCTGTTCTAATGATTTCAATTTTTTATGGTTTTTATCATTATTCTTATTTCGATATATACATTTACATAAAAGGTGTTATGAGAAAAAATAATATTTGTATGATTAATTGAAGAGAAGTCCTAAAAATTGGATCAAAGTTTGTTTTTTTTTTTCCAGCAAAGCATTTATTAAATGAAAATTTATTTCTTATCTGTAAAAATAGGATTATTAATTAAGGTTAAGTAAAATAAAAATGCATTTATATTCAAATCTGTAATCTAAAATGATCACAAATTGTAGTATGATTAAAAATTTTCATATTTTGAAATTCCACATGTGGAAATTATAATTATTTACAACACATACGATTATGATATTAATTTTTCCCCAATAAAATAGCCTAAAATAACAAAGAATTTGATTTAAAATCTTCAATTTTTAATGTCGCTTTCTATAGTTCTTATTGTATGCTTATTGGTGTAAAAATTGGAAAACAATTTATTACAATTCATCCAAAATACCCAAAATAACAATAAAAATTTTCTGTAATAGCTGTGCCTGTTCATAAAAGATCCAAAGTTGAGGTTAATTTAGACCCAAAATTACTGAATGAAAGAATCCCAATCTATTTAAATGAATTAAACAAAATGTCATATTAATAGAAAAAGAAAAATATATTCCAGTTAAATTCATATTTAATGAATATTGAATTTTTGCAAGATTTCTTTAACTCGAACTTAAAATAGGATTAGTATTGGTAGTCAAATACAGCAAAATTTATAGTATTCAAGATTATGAGAATGCTACAATGCTATTTGAACATAAATTTGACTTTTCAGACTCTAAAGATGCAAGCAATGTATTGAAACAAATTTTCGCAAAAACGAAGTCATATTTTATGAATATTGGTTTAATCGGATTTGCTTTTAGTCTTAAAATGTTACAACTTTCAGTATCCCAATGTTGTTTACTCAAATATAACAATTATGTATGATGGTTCATAAATGCATTTACTTTGCCCAGATGTGAAGTAAATTGAACTAAAGACGTGAGCTAAAATTGCTGCTTTAAAATTTTATATTTTACTTTCTCTTCAATTAGATTTTGTGTGTGGATAAATATTAGTATTCAATTCAGTTAGATTTTGGATAAATATTAGTAACACCGTTGTAGCAACAGGTAGCTCAGCTTGCTATTCTTGAAAATGTTTTCATGATAACTGAAATAAAGGAAATATTTTCTAACAAATTTTCAGCTCAAATAATGCTCGGTTTTCATGTTGTTTTCGCCTTGTGCCAGCTAGGCTAGCATTATGGGGTGTGCTGCTCCACTTTTCCAACTGAACCATATTTTGGTGTGAAGTCCGACTTCCTCAGTACACACATGCCATAGGTACCCGTTTACAGGGTAGGCAACCATTCACAACCCATCCATACAAAGAAAAGACGAAGATAAGATAGATAGACAGAGAAAGTACATCCATTCATGAACTGGGATTCGAACCCAAGGACCACCATATCTGCAGTCAGGCATGCTGATACCTAGACAAGTTGGGCGGTGATCAGTTTTCATGTAATAGCTTAAAGCTGTTACTAACCTTAAACCACGTGAGCTCTAAGTCACAACTTGGTTTTGAAACCACGTAGCGATTAGAGAAATAACTAAAAACTACAGTCAATATTTTTCAGTATCTATTCCGCATTATTTTATGGGAAGATTTTTATTAAATACTAAGCCGTGTTCACAAATATCAAGGAAGGACACTGGAAAAACTCACTAACACAGCCATTTCGACAAATATGTCACAGAAATGTAACAACTACCTCCCTTTGCTCAATAATGTCTGGTATCGAATCTGGAGCCTTACTTTCTACAGTGAGTTCCCTATCACTTTAAACGAGTAAGTCCTATTTATTCCATTCTTAACGGTAAAAACTCTTCAAGTCAAATGGCTCTTAGCAACGACGCACACAATACTTGCCTTACTTGCCACAAATTGGTACTTCACTTTTACACACAATACATTTTAAGGTAAATCCAAAAAATCCCTAACAAAAATCGGGTAGAATGCAATTAATTTCATGGTCTTCATATTTGATTGAATTAAAGCGTATAAAGATATGTAATAAAAAAAAATTTAGCCTAAAGCATATTCTAAAACACAAGTGAAGATATCCTTTTTATAGTTATTACATTTCTAACTTCCTGTACTATCTTTACGTGGAATTATCAAAATAAACATGTTTCTTCTCACTGACAAATATATTTAAAGCGGTAAAGGCTTAATTTTTGAGTATTTGATACAGCTGTATCATTTTTCATTTTTTCTATCTTTTTAACACATTTGTTTCATTATTTTAAAAGTGCATAAACAAAAAATACAAAATCGTAATCAATTTATATATTATTATCATATTATGAAAGTTATGAATCAAGCATGCCAATAAAATAAGTTGTAAATGCTGAAATAAAACAGGCGCACGCATGGTTCTAACAAAACAAAAAATAACTACAAAATAAAATTATATACTTTTATATTCCAATAATTTTTTGATTAATTTTTAAGCTAAATAATTTAAGAATATTACTCGAAATATTGAAGAGCTAGAGTGCTTCTAACAATCATTTTTACAAAATCCTTAAATCCTAAAAAATTTGAAAAATTGTTAATATTCGTGTTAAAGTTTTTGAAAAATTCATAATATAATATTTATTTTCATTAATTTCGATTTTCATTCGAAATATATATTCCAATAAACAAGAAAATGCAGTTCTCTCTCTCTCTCTCAGTGGAACAACAGCGCATGTGGGCCAAGGACTACAGAAATAACTGTTTTCATGACCACGGGACCTGGGATGCGAAGCTTATGTTACAGTTAGGTGGTCAGCCTAACTGAAACCCTCAGTGTTCAGTTCCCAAGAGTGCTTGATACTTGGTTTCTCGATCCACTGAAGAGATGAAAAACTGAGTCGATCTTGCCCAGTCCGAGGAATGAACGTCGGACTTGTGGCTATGGAGTGTGAAACGCTGCCACTAAGCCACCGGTCCCATGATGCAGTTTTAGTACTTCCTAAATAAAAAGAATATTGCTCCTCATCTCTCTCTTTCCTTTTCACTTTTATTTATAAAATTTCACGTTATGTAAATAAATTCTTTGTATTTTGCTTATATAATATAGTTCTTTATATATAAATGTAAAGATAATTTTACGAAAAGGCAGAAGTTGCACAAGCTAGTAAGAAATTTTCGATTTTTAACAAATGTAGATAAATATTTACAAAATATTAAATGATTAATAAAAATAATATACACATTAAAAAATAAATTTCTAAAATGTTTATAAAATTCTTAATTTTGTCAACACTATTAATATAAAAAAAATAATTATTATATATTTTCATCGCGATACTTTTAATTTTTTCAGAGTCAGCGCTAAATTTTTGCCAAAACATTCTGGCGAAATTTATAAGACTGTAAAACATCTGGAATAATTAAAGTTATAAATACCCTCTATAAGAGTGTGGGTTATTATACAGTACACGATAATATTATACAGTACATATTATTATACAGCACACATTATTATACATAGTATTATACAATTATACAGTACATCTATGTATCTATTGTATCAATTACATCTATTGTTCCCTGATACCCAAGGAACCGGCCAGAAACAGTGACCTCTTAGCCGCCCAGGCGTTGCCCCGGGTGCACCACAGGGGGTGGGCCACCATCGCACCCTCACACATGCCATAGGGACCCGTTTATAGGGTAGGCATCATTCATACTTCATTAACACCCAAGGGATGGACAAAGACAGGATAGAGAGAGAGAGAGAGAAAGTACATCCATGCCTGAACCGGGATTCGAACCCAAGACCTTCCTATCCGTAGTCAGGCACGCTGACCACTAGACAAGTTGGTCGGCTATTATACAGTACATATTATTATACAATAAATTATATACATCACAAATTATTATACAGAGTATTATACAATTATACAGTACACAATAATTATACAGTATATAATATTATACAATTATACAGCACATATTATACATAGTATTATACAATTATACAGTACATGATAAGACCCTTCAACCATGAGTTCGACTACATAAGCAAATAAAGAATTAGTACACATTTATCAAAATTCGTTCTAAAACTTACTCGAGTTTTGGAAGTCAAAATTTATCAGTAAGGGAGATGAACAGGGCTTAGTATAATTTTTCTGGTTTTATTTTCCAGAAATTTTTAGTTTTTAATACCTAGTTTGTGTTTACTCTGTAGGCATTCAAAGTCAAACTTACTCCACAAACCGGAATAGGCTTCTAAAATCTCATACAAATATTGTTTTTCGGAATGCTGAGATACCAAGCATGTTTGTACAACAAAAACATTGATTTCAAAATTTAAATTAAATATGATAAAATGATTACCACAATCTACAGATTTTAATATAATTGAAAAGTCATGATCTGTAAGGAATCTTGAAGTAACTAAATATAAAAACTTAGGAACGAGTTTCATAAAATAATTTTATAGTGATTTTATATGTAAGTCAAAAATATTATGTCAACACGGGTTTTTCAATCAATTTTTTCCAATATGCCTAGTTCATCATAGGATTAATCCATTACGCGCTACAAGGAGCAAAGTTGATGGGAAGTTATAAAGTAGGGCGACTAGGGCGTGTGCCAACTTTGAACCCAAAGTGAAAGGATAGAGAAACATATACATCCATGCCAGAAAAAGAACATTCATGCCCGAAACAGGATTCGAACATCGGACCTACTGCGTGGAAGTTTAGGACGCTAACCATTCCGCTATCGGTCGGCTAGCAAAAAATATTTCAAATTCTAAATATAAAACAAAAATTATGTTTACCACAGAACATAAACAGAATTTATTATAATACAGACTTATAATGAGAGGAATCGAAAGAAAGAAATAACAATCATTTAAAAAGTAAAAATAGTAAAAGAGATAAGTGAAAAATACAACGATAGAAGACAATACGACCTAAACAGAAAATCACAAAAAAATCGCTTCAATTATTTTTGAAAAAACTCAAGCAAAAATAGTGAAATGTTCTAAATTTGCCAAGTTATACAGAATACTATGGTTACAATAGCGTTATAAAAATTCTCAGAGGAACTCCGAATTTAATACAATAATCATTCTAAGCCAATTATATATCTGGGTTGCAATGAATAAAGTGAATGATGAAATAACAAAATATTGCTAAAAATAGAGACACGCTAAATAAATTATAATACACACATCTGTATCTAATTTATAAAAAGTTGAAAAGGAAATTAAAGTAAATACCAAACATTACTGCAAAGATTAATCAAATCTATCCAAAAAATAACACAAGTTATTCTAAGTGAAAAAGTGGGCAATAAAATGAAGATAATGATATTTATGAATAACACACAATATGAATGTTTTTCCCATAGCTTTTAAAATAAATTTTATACATAGATGTCCTTTATTTTCATAAACAAGTTTTAATTTTGGACTGTAACTTATAGAAACATATTAAAATTACAAAAATATCTCAGCAAAACAAAATGTTTTGATTTTATCTAATTTTTTTTAATTTTTCATTTCATTTAAATTAAAATTTTGTAAAATAAATTACACAATTATTAAAATAAATAGGGCAATTTATTTTATTTTAAAAGTAATTATTAATCGCTTTTTTATTCATCTTAATTTAAATATTTAAAACATCAAGAAAACGTTTTTGTTTCGATTTAATGCACATTATTTTACAGTTTTATAAAAATGATAATCCAAATTTAAAAAATAAATATATAGTACATTTATTTTCTTAAATACATTTTAGTTATAATTCTACCTCATAAAAATGTATGATATAAATGAAACAAAAAATATTTATTTTTGCTTCATAACTTTCTCTGAATGCTTTCCCCCACTCTCCCGTACCACATGTATGGTCCAATTGTTCATTTCAGTACATCTCTTTTTAGAGATCAGGCTCATTGAATCCATACACGTTAATTATTTCAGTTTTGCTTTTCCATTTTTGTTATTGGGAAGTAAGAGATTAGAACTTTAATTAAGATGGTTTTAAGGAATGTATATATATTGTTGTATTTAGGGACGTAAGAGATTAGGACCACATTAATTAAGATGTCTTTGAGCAATGTAATGTTGTATTTAGGGACGAATTTAAATACCAAGAAACAATGAAAGCAAATGCTTTTACTAATGAATGAAAAATGTGAAGATATATAGTTGAATGCGTGCTTTACATATATACCATAAACACTTCAAACATTTTTGTGTAATACAGAAAATTGTTAAGCACACATTTTTTCCAATTAACTTTCTTAAGTTTAAATATAGGCCAGATAATTTAGTTGACATTGATTTTATTCATAGAATTTTAGCCTTGATATCAAAGAAGTTATGTACTTAGAAATCTTAGACACAAAAAAAAAGTTAATATCGATTGAAAAATGCACAGAATATAAATTATGGTAATATGATTAATAAAATCCACACTCTTGCAGTTTTCAAATACTGTTCTTATATATAATACATAGATGCTAAGAGAAATTCTGGATTCATTCTCGTAAGTTATTATATAGATAGACTTAAAAATAGTTCAGTTTTATATTGCACGCATAGTTGCAAGGGAGAAAACCTGCACCATCCAATGGGTCCCTGCACGTTAACGTTGTGAGAAATGAACAGGCGGACTCCTTCGCAAAGGAGGCTAGGAATATCAATCCCCATCCGACTAACATTTGCTTCGATGCGAACGCCGTCGCAAGGTATCAGCTCTGCGGGGACTACGGAAAGTATAGTGCCTACCGGAGCTTAATCCTGGCCGTGGTATCATTTCTACCATCAGCAGAATGCGAACTGAGCACATGAGGGGTTTAAAAGTGCCCGACGGATATAGAGACTACGCAGAAGGCAGGCATTGCACAGGATTTCCGCTGGATCCGAGGCATCTCTGTTGCCTCGACCCTCTTCAGCATCGACCTCAACTGCTGCCATGACACCCTTCATACGGAAAAAGCTGAAGATGTGGCCAGGGAAGTGCTCCATGCCTTTAATCCCACATGACTTGTCTTTTTTACCTTTTTTTTTTTTTTTTTTTTTTTTTTACTATGCACTTGTCACACGACAACAGCAACAACAGTATTATATAAAGTACTGACAAATCTTTAAAAATCTCCAAGATTCACAATGATAAATGGCCTCACACAAAGCAGAAAAGCAATACTTCATTGTTCAACAGTCGCAAAATCAAACTTCATAAGTCTAATCAGAGTATTTTTTTTTTTTTTTAATAATCAGACGAAAGTAATACACAGCTAATAAATCATTCTTGCCTTAAAATAAAATTCATAAAATTGCATACTATGGAATGCAGTACTAAATATTATGTAATGAGGTTATCCAAATTAAAACTAAATTGTGACGAAAGTAGCATACTTTACTTTGTATTTTACAAAATATAGACTGACAAAGATATGACAAAATCAATAACTACTTCACGCAATGTGGCCGCAAATGATACCCTTTCCAGTTAATGAATTGCTCCAAAGACGAAATGGTAGCGACATGGTGAGTTGGTTGGTTGGATTTTATATTGCAAGGTCCAAAAAGGGACAAGCTGCGCCAAGAGTAAGATTTTTTTAAAAACATCTTTTTTTTATAGATTTATATATATATATAATTATTTTATTTATTTATTTTTTAAACCCAAGCAATATTAAAACTTGAAAAGAACAAAAATCAGTGTTTACATAATTTTAAAATCCAATGTTAAATTATAAAAAAGGAAAACAAAAACAAAATCCATGTAATTTTAATATTTTTAATACAAATTAAATGCTATGAAAAAAATCAATTGCCCTTAAAAAGGCGAATAGGTTTCTATGGGGTGGGTCCCCTCTTAAATCAATCAAAGTTTTAAAAAAAATCATTGTTTAAAAAGTGTAAACGCTGTTGATTATAATCATGACATGAAATTAAAATGTGAACAGTGTATGTGGTTCATCACACACCATGGATTCAATTCACTCAAGAACAAATATCTGAGTGTAAAACGTGTATGTCCGATACGAAGACGAGTCAAGCGGACATCAATAATTCGTAACAGGAAAACCATTAATGAGGTGAGGGATGGAAGAATGGCATGTAGTTTGTTTCCGCGACCTGCATGCTCCATTCAAATATTAGTGAGAGAAGGTGAAAATGCCCAAATCGAAGAATCTTCAGTCTCTATGAACTCCCCATTAAACCCCAACTATTCAATATTTTAATGAATCCTGCTTGAAAATTATACTTTATAAATTTTAAGTTGGAAAATGGATGCAAGTTGTACTGTAAATTTTTGCTTCCATTCTCAATTAAAAAAATATTTCCTGATATATTTATTTGATCAAATGAAAGTTTAAATAAAAATTTCCAGAAAATTGTGTTATTTTTATTTACACATTTCGATATAAAAATATCTTCCGTATGAGATGTTAACTTCATTTATGCCGAAATTTTAATGTTAATATTAACATTCCATCACATAAAATGTAAGGAACTTATTTTCAAAATTCTTAGTTACCAAATACATTAAAATCAACAGTAACAAAAGTAGTTATGTGTTTCCAAGATAAAATTAGTAAAGATTTTTCCCATAATAATTTTGCCATGCTCTTTGGTGGCATTTTAGAGCACTTTATTTTTAATAAATATTGCTCTTTTAGCACAATGTTTTTAATTTTACGCTATAACATATAGATGTTCGTTTTTACGAACACCTATGTTCTTACGAACTAGCGTCTAGTCCCCACCTTGACACATGGATGCATTAATATTTTAACTCCCATTTATGAAATAAAATTTTGAAAAATATTCTTTTATACGAACTTTCATTTCTGACAAATAGCTTTCTTTTTCTACAAATAATTTTTTTATTTGATTTCTTTTTTGGTTAATGCCAGAGAACTTCATTAATTCTTAAACTGTAAATCAGCATGTATAATAATTTAGCTCTTTACAAGAGCAGAAATGAATATGTATTTGTTGTAAATTAAGTAAGATAAATTCTAATTTCATTATATAAATACAAGCAAAGAAAATAAGATAATTAAAAATAGATAGCATTTTTCTGCCCTCAAAATATGAATAGAATAAATTTCAACTTTAAACTATATTCACAGACATTAGATTCTTGTAAAATATATATACCTCTTCATCAAGGTATCACTTTTGACAGTCCAGATAATCGAAAAAAAAAAATCTTTCCTAAATTTTTCTCAAATTGAAAATACTTCCAATTGCAGAAATATAGTCACTTCAGCGATTGAAATTTCTTCTTGCATTTCAAATTAATTAAAAGATTACAAAAGAATCTTTATTAAAAGATATTAATGTTTGAATTACATATTAATGAAAAGATAATTCAATATATATAAATGTTTTAATATACACTTATTCTATGTTGTTTGAATAAATGTATTTAATATACACTTATTCTACACCTCTAAAAGTATTTGTAAGCGCAGAATCAAAATCTATATTAATAATAAGCAATATAGAGAAGATCCAAAATGACTAATTTAAAAAAAAATACTGGGATCTAAGATTGTTTTAAAAGCTAACAGTTTTCAAACACTAACATTTAAAAACTGCAGGGAAATTAAAACATTCACAAGCCTATAATTAAAGATATTAAGTTCATCAAGAATGATGATATGGTAAATTTAATAATGGTATATTTTTTAAATATTTTTAAATGTTGTACATTACTTTACGTTAAAAATGTAAACACACTCAAGTGATTTGAACAAAAAGTTCATAATTTGTTCATATGAATAGTAAAAAATAGAAGCAAACTGTTTAAAAAAGCATACATTTTGTTAAAATATTCCTCATCAAATCGCTCCTCTGATAAAGTCATCTTTATTCACTCCAATGTTATGCTAAGATCAGATTGTATATTAAATAAACAACTTTCACACACACACACACACACAGTTTTTTTTTTTTTTTTTTTTTTTTTAGCTCTATTAAAAATATTTACTTTATTTCAAGATATTTTAGAAAATAATAATAGGACCATTTTTTAATAATGCATAATGCTTAACCATAAATCAAATGATATTTTTATTAGACAAATATTTTTGCAATGAACAATATTCGTTAAGACTCTCTTGCTGAATTCTTATATTCTCTGTTATAACTTTTATGTGAATTCAAATTAAATAAAACTTTACATTACATGAAAATTTCCAATGAACAAATTTAAAGAATGAGAGTACAAGAATGATTTAAATGTGTGGGAGTGTATTGCATGCATATACTCTAAAGTGAGGAACAACAATGGACATTTTGAATAAAAATTTTATTTTTCAATTAAGTAAACATACATACATAATTGACAGTACAAACACTTAACAAATTTTATTTGTAAAATTCATGTTCAGATTCATCCTTTTTAATATTATTTTTATAACCTTTCTCAAAGTCTTTTGCAAGGACAACATATCTGTTTTCTCGAACTGCATGCATTCCAGCCTGAAATACAAAATGAATTCATACAAAAATCATATTTTTAGTTAAGAAGATATAAAAACTTTTAAGAAAAAGTGCAACATAAATCTTAGTTTTATAGTACTAATTGTGGGTTCTGCCATACTACTTATTATAAAAACTGATAAATACTGTATTTTAAAACAACATTCATTTCACATAAAACAAGATTAGAATATCAAAAGTAATTATTCATCCAAAAAATATTATATTACATTAAAGTTTGAGAATCTTTTTTTTTTTTATAAAAGTAATGGAAAAAAAATTCATTTGTATCTAATTCATTCTAGTAAAATTATTAAAGTAGTAGATATTATAGGTTATAAATGCAATGATAAATATTCATAACTTGATTTAATCAATACAAAAAAAATTAATAATTTTGTGTTGAAAAAAGGTGTTATAAAAACAGAAATACAGACTTCAAAAGAAAAAATTTATACTATAATGCAATTCAGAAATATTTAAAAATTTTTACAATTTGAATATGATTTATTATACCTCTTGGCAAATTGCATTGATATCTGCTCCAGATATTCTGTCTGGTCTAGCAACATAATCTTCTAAATCTACTTCGTCACTCAAGTTCATTCTAGTTGTGATAGTTGAAAAAATTAAGCGCTTCTGACGCCTATCAGGCAAAGGAAACTCTATTTTACGATCTAATCGCCCAGGCCTTAATAAGGCAGGATCTAAAGTATCAGCTCTATTGGTGGCCATAATAACCTATTTGAAAAGTCATTAAAATATTAAAAACTATAATTATACATATTACACTTTATTTTATAAAAAACAAATATGTGATTGCAAAAAATATATTTATCATGACACATTAAAATGTATAAAGATACACTCAACTTATGAATATAATTTCAAAATCTTAAAATTGAAAGTTAACAACTTACCTTATACAATCATAACTAAATTTTAAACTAAAATTCCTATTATTACAAACTTTTTGGTAAAGGGAGAATACTGTAACTTAATTAGTAAGCTTTATATTAAATTTAGAAAAATATAATAAGTACTACTAAATATAAAAAATACATCAGTAATTGCATTAAAAACTTTTAAAAAATAAAGAAAAAATTAATATAATATTTTTAAAAATTTCAATAATGACATCAAAAACTGCTAAAAAATTCAATGTTTAGATATGATAAGATTAAGCAGTAATATCTCCCTAGGTTTTGCTCTGTAATATGTGCAATGATTAATTGACAGGAATTAGGACTATTGTAAAATCATAATAATCACAAAAGATAAGAAATTTATCAGAATTTTAAATCATTTGAATTCAATTACATAATTTCACATAAAAAATAAAGCAAAACTTGTTTCTTTTAATTCAATATCATTCAAGTCAGACATGTTTACAATTTGTAGCCATCCATACATAAATCATACAAACAGAATGAAGGATGAAGTTAAAAGTAAACTAAAACATGGGCACAAAAAACAATAAAACCAATTATTTTACAACTCTCTCTAATAATCTTCTTTTACAAATATTAAAACTAACTATTTCATTAATTTTAATACATTTCTATTACAAAGTCATTATAAATCTCAGAACTAATCCAACATTAAACGACAAGTATTAATCATATATTTCTTGTTTAAAATTAAATCCTCAAAAGATAATATATTTAAAACCTTAGAAGTTTAAGAATTTGGAATATTCAATAGAAAGTATCTCAGATATACCTTTAAACCGACTATTTTTTATCATGCTACTGTTAAATTATTCATAATTTACAAAAATAATAACAATAATGAAAATAAAAATAATAAACTTAAGTTACTGCAAAACAAGTTTTTTATTGAGTTTACACATACTCTGGAGAAACTTATAACTTAAATCTGTATATTAAAGTTAGTTATTACTTGTAGAAATTATTAACTATTATTTAAAATGCTGTCACCAACTACTGTTCAGAATGAAAATCATCAATTTCAGTGAAAATAAATAACATCATTATGATAAAAAAAATCATAAATAACAGTATGATAAAATAAAACTTGGGTCTTCCATCCTTGAAGTGAGCTACTGGATAATTTATTCAAGAATTGATGCATCAAAGTGTTAAATGATTTTAAGATATATTACTGATATAAAGATCTTTTATAAAAGTAATAACTCTAGATTAGACAATGTATAGTTATTGCTCTTATAAAAAGATCTTGATATCAACAATATATATTTTGATTAATAGTTTTTATATAGCATCTTATAAAATTTTATATGGGTGAGAAAATTCATAAAATTACACCTAAAACAATCACTCTCTCACCATAACCTTTTCTAAACTCAATGTATTTTAATATCAGAAATCCTAATAATAAAATGTTGCTTATGAAAACATATATTCAAACTGAAAGTTTTAAAATATTTTTCATACAAAATAAAAACCTTTAAAAATGCAATTATATAATCATAATAAAATTCATTATGAGTTAAAGCAAATCAATTTTATTTTTGTTTTTCTATAAAATTCTTTAATAATAATAAAAAAAGAAAACCATTTCTAATTTTCTTACTTTTTAATGCATTTTAAAATTTTACTTATTAAGTATGTTAATATTCTCTAATGCTTTAAAAGCATAAAATTAAAGGTTTGATACTGTTTCTTCCCCACTTTACAGAAAAACAAAATTTAAGATAAGAATTAACATCACGCTTGCTAAAATTGGAAAATATTTTATTAAGAGTTCAATATATATATATAGTTTTCTTCTATTAAACTATCAAACATAGAACATTAAAATGCAAATACAAATTAATAACAGTGTACAAAGGGTTGGATTACATACTCTTCCCATTTTAAATTATTTTTTTAATACTAACATATATTATATGTATATAATACTTATTTACTTAATAAAGTAAAAATACAAATATTTCAAAAAATAATTACTTTTATCTTTTTTAATCAGCAATATTTTGCCTTTTTAAAAAGTATACAAATTGAAGGAAAAACATCACTATCCAAAATTATAAAAAGCACAACTTACAGAAGACAAAATGATAGCAAAGATTTGAATTTTTCAATTACCTTATTTAGTGTAAAAAGAACATTGAAATTTATGTTGAAGATATGAAGAAAAACTTACCCATATCTGGTATAAAAAGTAAATAAAATTTAAATATTTCATCCCAAATTTAAAAAGTAAAATATTTTCATGATTACATTTATTGTTTAATGTAATTCGATATAAAATTATAAATTTTTAGTGCATTTGTTTAACATAAAATTTTTACACCCAACAGAAAATAAAAAGGTTAGTTTTATGTTTAAAAACTATTGATTAAATATTTTATATATTTGTAAAACAAATAATATAAATAGTAAGTATTTTATATTTTTCAAAGGATTTTTTTCCAAAAATAATTTTTAATTTATTAAATAGTAAAGTAGTTAGAACAACTATTATAAAATTAAGCACACAGAAATATTAAGAGTCTACATCAATTTATAAGCTAAATGCATGTGAAGTTCATAGCTTCTGATCTTTTTACCTTGACATTAGTTGTCTGGTCAAATCCATCCATTTGATTTAAAAGTTCAAGAAGAATTCGTTGAACTTCTCTGTCGGCTGAAAAATTAAAATTTATGAATGTTTTCCTATCTAAGTACAAAAATTTTAAAAGCCAATAAAAAATAAATGCAGTTTAATTTATCATTAAAAATTTTTTTTCATTTGATTTGGCATATTTTCAAGCAATAATTACTTGAATAAATGCCCATAAATATTGATATATTTCACAATTTCAATTTATTGAAAAGTAATAAAATATGCTGTTTTTCCACATTTATAATAGAGAAAAACTTCATTACTTTTATTTTAAAAGTTAGAATAACTTCTAAACTTATCAGCATATTCATTTTATTGACTAATTTGTCAATCAGAGGAAGCATAATTAAGAAATGTTTATAAAGAATTAACAATTGTGCTAAGCTTAAATAAGTGTTGGTTTCAATAATTATTACATTCTATAATTATTATGTAAAATTGGCTCAGTAGCATGTCAATTCTATAATTTGTAACAATCATTAAAGTTCATAATTTGTAACTACAGTTCTGGATAAAATAAATAATTCTAGGTATAACTAAAAATGAAGAATAAAACTTTTTATAGATATTAGTTATTTAAAATTAAATCAGCAATTACACATAAAAGCACTTCACATGTTATTTCTTCCAGGTATTATTTTTAAAAAAATATTTTTAAGCTAAAGAGTCAGGAGGACAAACTGGTAAGAAATAAAAATTGTTTCTTATCAGTTTTGCATCCAGAAGATTAATTTCATTTGATTGTGACTCAAAGGTCATTTTTGCATGAGGGCTAATTAGACCAGGATCTCTATTTTAAAGTGGATTCTGAACCATTACAAAGATCTTGAAGACTGAAAAGAATAAACTCAAAATGAAAAATCGATCTAGGAAAATGTAAGATCAATTTCTTTAACTAAGCAGTTAAGACGCATTAACAGGCATAGTAGTGAATAAAAAAAATTCAGTACACAATTTTCTAGAAATTTTAGGACATTTTTAGAGCAATCTTAATTTATTAATAGTTTAGTATTGTAAAAGAAAAAATGAATATTAACAGCATTTTAACTTGCATGCCTTAACCAAAATTTAAAACTTTAAATTACAAATAAGATTAGTTAAATAAAAGCTCAGAATTTATAATTAAACTTAGTAAAATTCAATATCTTTTTATTAACATATTTTCACAGAGATAAAAAGAAAACTTCAAACTCCAAACTAACTGAAAAAAAATTTTAGAGTTCCATTTTAATTTGCAAAATTTTTTGTCAATTTTTTTTTTTTTTTTTTTTTTTTTTTTCTCTGAAAGATCTTTAATTTTATCATTGGCAGCATCCAACATTATCTGAACAAATTTTATTTCTTGAAATTCATTACTTTTTACAGCATTTCTTAGTTTTTCTGATGAGCTATTGATCAACAGGAGAGCTGTTCCATTTTTTAAAAGGTTATTTTCTTCTTCCATGAGAATCAAAAATTTCTTTATTTGTTTTAGCAGTTTCTCATTGTTTTATTTTCCTTTTCTTTATTTTGTTGTTCCAAGTAAGCACATTGAAAATGAGCATTTTTATGAACTGTATCATTGAATTGACTGTATCATTGAGGATGAATATTCTTCAATTATTCGATAACATGTGGATCTTAGAGTTAACCATTGTGGCTCTACATCTTTTCTGAACAAATGGTCAGCAACAAAATGCACAAACAATGAAATCTAAACACTGAGATAATCTTTTCTTTTAGTTAACAAATTAAGTTATCTTTTCAATTAGTTAGAAAAAATATTTCCAAGTTCATTTATTGAAGAAAATGAGTAAAAAATTTTCATAACTGTAAGCAAAATTATTGCTTCAGGTTTTAATACTTTATTTTGTGTATTTAATGGTATCCAAAAAGTTTGCAGGAAGACGATAACAAGATATATGTATATTTTGTTGTACATACTCATAAAACAATGAATTTATATATATATTAAACAGCATTTTTCATGGTTTTTAATAGTTACAGTGTACAATATGTGATTAATAATGAAATAATTCTGAAGTCGATTGAAAACTCATAAATTCAAAATTGTTTTTACAATCATGAAAAAGATTTATTTCAATCATAAAATCATATTTGAAAGAGTTCATTTACATAGAGTAATTTTAGGCTGTGCAGTTAGATAATATATATGATGCATATTCATTTAAGCATGATATATAACAAAGTGCAACAAAAGCAGAAAAAAATAATTAGTAAAACAATTTTCTGATTAAAGATATATATTTTTAATGTCAAATAATTGATATACATACCTCCAGTTTGCGCATCAAATCGTTTAGTTGCTATGGCATCTATTTCATCAATGAAAATAATAGCAGGGGCGTTTTCTCTTGCAAGCCTAAATACATCCCTGACCATTCGAGGTCCTTCCCCCAGATATTTTTGTACAAATTCTGAGCCAACTACTCTAATAAAGGCCGCTAAAGTAAAATAATTATACAACTATAAGTATATTTACTGTTACAAAAAGTGAATATTCAAAAATGGATACATTTGATAAAAATCTAAAAATTTTAGTTATTTACATTTAAATGATAAATAGTAAATGATAAGGGGTAGCAGAATTTATATATACAGAGCAGGGTATTATTAATATATAAACATAATAATTTAAAACTTATAAATAGAAGAAACACACTTCACAAAATAGTATTTCACTTATACTTACTTCAACTTAGTTTTAAATTCCTAAAATTTCAAAAAGTAATTTTAATTTGTACAATCCGCATTTTTTAATTAATGAAAATACCAATTTATAATGGATAATTTATAATTTTCTGAGTTGAAGCGCAATACTATAAACACAGAAAATTATAAATTATACAAAACTTCAATAACACTCAGACACTCCAAACTATTTGATTAACCCTTTCACGCTGACTGTCACGTGTACGTGCCAGCAAGAAACGCACTCACTTCCCGGCCGACACGCCGGCATGCAAGAGCGTTTTCTCATTCACCTCCGGCTGTCACCCATTTGTGCCAGTGTCCTGGAATGTTTTAAAAACTAAATTTTTTGCCAGAAGATGGCATTATATGTCCATATGGTCTCAGATACATGTAGATTTGACCTTCTACTCAAAATGAGAGTAGTATGTCTCACATGCACACGGTTTTTAGGGGTAAGGAAGGTTTCCCAATGGCATGAATTATGACGGCTCTTTAAATTCGCACGTGCCATTTGTTTACAGTAATCAGGGGAAGTTTTTTTTTCGCTACAGCATTGGGTATTTCCATTTGCGGTCCAGCTTTTAGTGGATAGTTAGACCTTGTAGACTTGAATTTTTTCTCTTTTACCGTTAGAATGTCGAAGAGTCGAAAATTTTTAACTGAGCTTGAAATAGCAGAAATGATGCAAAATATTTCAGATATTGATTCTGAAATACATTCGGATAGTGAAACTATAATATATTCTGATAGTGACATTATAATATTTTCTGCCGCCCAAAATAAAAATCAGTGAGATGTTGGTTTTGTAGAAAAAGAACATGAACTTAACTGCTTCAAAGATAGACGAGAAGTACTATTGATATCATCTATGCATGATGTAAAATTGCTTGATACTGGTTAAAAAGATCACGCAACATGTAATCCTATAAATGAAGCCAGAGTGTATCAATAGAATACAGCAAAAATATGGGCTTCGATGCCGTCATAATTCAGTACCCATCTTTAAGGAAAACTGTTAAATGATATAAGAAACTTTTCTTTAATATCATGGATATGGCTGTATTTAATGCCAGCATTCTTTTCAACAAAAAAGTAAGAACAATCTTCCTCTCCTTAATTATCGCCTTAATTTAGTTGATCAAAAATTATTTCTCATTATTCCTCTAAAATCACCAAAGTTAATATCATACATAATCAGCAGAATCATTAAATCCACTCCGATTAACTGAAAGACATTACTCAAAATTTTGTTCAAAAGAAACGGGTGAGAAATTGAGATGATGATGCTTCGTTTGTTCACATTCCCGGAAAAATCCTCCAAACGGCAAATGAGTTATTATGAGTGCAAGGACTGTGTGTAGATCCCTATTTTCAAATTTTTCTTACGAAAAAAGAATTTTAAGTCATATATTTAGTTTTAAGATATATAATGTTAAAAGTTATTAAATGGTAAGAAAAATAAAATGTGTAAAATTTATATTTAAACAAGAAATAATTTAAATAAATAAAGTATTGATAGAAATATATATATAGCATATGCCAGTTAACTATTCTACAGGACATTATTAAACAACGAGTTGATATTTTGGTATTTCATGGATTTAGGCTTAACAGCAAAAAACCCTCCGGCTATGGACAGACACTCGCAAGAGAGACTGTCGGCCTCAGCGATAAGCGCGCGTTTGTGCTTCGCGTCGTGAAAGGGTTAAGTTAAGCAGTTGAAATTAATAAGTAGTATTTCTATAAAGTGTACGAGTTAAATAAATTGCCTAATTAACCCAAATCACCCATGCAGTCATTTTACTATAAAAAGTTATGAATTTTCAATATTTAGTCATTAACAATAACATTATTCTTTCTCCACCTTAAATATTATTAAAATTTATGTAATTTAAATTATGCAAATATAACATTTTTATTAGATTTTTTACATAAATGAAATTCCAAAAATAAAAATAACTATCCATTTAGTTAACAATAATAGGTACTTTAAAAAAAAACTATGAAGTATTCTCAGTGTCCAAAATTTATTGTTTGTTAAAACTGATGCAACAAATTCTACTTATTTTCAATGACAAGGTCATGTGAAGAAACACAAGGGTGCAAAGATGAAAAATTTAAAATTGTTTTGTGCAGCTTTAAAATACAATTTGTACTATATTTATGAAAAAATATTGTGACTTTCATCAAGATTTCCTTTTCTTTGCAAATCTACAATTTTAGCATTAAACTCAAAATTTGATTATTCTTTTGTCACCTTTTACAGTCCACAGATAATTTATGTCAATATTTCTAGTTAGGGATTGCAATGTTGAAGAACTATGGAGTTGAAAAACAATTTTATTTTCTTTAGGTACCATAAAATTCTGATTAGTTTTTTCCTAGTAATTTTAGAATTAGCTATATTATTTGCACTTTTCAAATTGAATTCATAAACAAAGGGACAAACAAAACACCATTTCATAATTTTATACACTTTATTGTTCTGTCATTGGTGATAATATTGAAAGAAAAGACCTCCAACATAAGGTCTTGAAAATTTAGTAATAAGTTTTCATTATAAGAATCAGAAATATACATATTAGGAATGTAAAAATGAATTGTTTAAAGTTATGAGACCAATTTAAATTAATTCTGGCCAGTTTATACCTATTCCACAGTTAAATGTTAATGTTTTACTATGCATTTCATGAGATGCTTAATAATCATTGATTTTCAAATAAATAGCTTAATTTTTTGCAGATTACAGAAGATAAGACTTACGCAAAATCTATCAATATTAATAAGAAAGTGAATTCCTCTCTGATATTTAAATCTATAATGCAAGAAGATATAAAACATTTACTATCCTAAAGTGAGTTCATCAAATTTGCATCATTTCCAATAAGTTTCTATTTATTTATTTTTTTTATAGATTTACATAATAATTTCATCTATGAATATATGGTTCTTTGTACTAAAAATCTACAGTATTTGATAAATAGAAGCACCAACTTGTATATATCTACTCTGATACTGCATACAGAATCTTTAAAAGACATTCTTTAAATCAAATAAACAAAGTAATAACAGAGAAAGTTCAAGCACTACTTGGGTTTTATACGAAAGAAAAAACGAAACAAAATCTTATAACCCAGCATGAAAAATAAAATTTTCACTTTGAATAAATTTTATAAAATTATTAATTTTTAGTTTTAAATTTCATTATATTATTTATTAAATTTTAAAAGTGATTTTCTTGCTGACCAAATAATACTAAAATACTATTTTACATAGACTTGTTTAGACCTTTTTATCTGACCAGACCCTTATATTTTCTTCCACATATTACTTAAGTATAGATTACTTAAGTCCTATATCTCATCTATATTCATTTCTTTATGTGATAAAATCATATAGTAAACTATGAATATATCATTTAATTTATGAAATTTTTTAACACTGAAATGTGCACAAAAATATATTTTCACATTAATCTCACTGTCATTTATATGGTGAGAAGCAAGGAAACAATGGCTGGAAAAGCAGCCAATGCTCCTCATTTTAATCATATCTAGGAGGAAATGTTTACCATATTTGGTCTCCATTTCACATAGGAGTTCATTGTTGTCTATAGACAATTTTTTAAATCTGACTAAATTAGAAATGAGAAAGGTTTTTCATTTAATAAAATTTATTAGCATGGTAATAACATTCTTTTTCAACAAGTGAATATATTTGATTTCTACGTTCAAAGCCCCATTGTAAAACAACAGGTTTTTGCTAAACTGGGAAATCTCATTTGATAATGCAGTCCAAAGAAAATGAACTGAATATCAATCTGTGGATCTGATAGTAATACTTTTAAATTTACATTAAGTTGCAAGATAGCTGCCCTGGTGTAATGTGAATCATACCTACTTTGTCATGCTTTCCAAAAGAAACAGAGGGAAAATGATTTCAACATTTTTTATTTTCATCTATAACTTCTCATGTTTTTAAAATTGTAATCCATCTATACAAACACATAGCCACCAATTTTCAGGATAGCCAAAGTGATTTGATTTAGAACATCCAAAGAAACATTTTTTGAAATTAACTGAGTAATTTGATGTTTGATTTGATGCCTACCAGTTCCAAAGGATTTAAGTTTCACAAGTAGTTTTTTCACAGCAAAATTAAAAAAATTTCTCTAAAAGGATAAAAGGTTAATAAATTTTTCCATAACAATTGGAGATCTCAAAAATCTTATAAAAAGATTCATTTTTGTCAAAAAATATTGCATAAATATATAGATATTATTGCTCCTGCCTGTTGCAGATAAATCTTAACATTTAGCAATTAAAAACTGAAATGCTAAGTATTTTAGTTTTACAAGTATAGAATTTAAAATTGTTACATGTGATACACAACAGAATTAAAATAAATGTTTAATTAAATAATATTAAAGACAGATTGCAAACTACCTCTTACAATGCTCTCAATTAAGTGCTTCAATGTAGTCAATCTTTCTGAAAATCATTCTAATGTTTACTCAACAAGGTAAAGATTTTACAGAAATTTACTATCAAATGTGACGACTAGATAAATAAAACTATTTTTCTTAATAATGTAAACTTCAACAAAAATTTAAATGTGATAAAAGAGAAGAATGATACAGGTCTACGTTAAATCTGTTATCATTGGTAAAACACTACACTGAAAGCAGATTATGGGCTCCTTAAAGAAAGTGTTTATTTCTTCATTGTTTAGCTTAAATCATTCAATTATCTTCAATTAAAAACCACTGAATACCACTTATTGTTTCTAGATACTCTATAATATCATTGATATAAAAATTAAAAGAGTCAATTAAAAGATTTGAGAGAAAAATGTGTCTAAGTTAAAAACCTTTTGTAAATTGATTTTCATATTCCATTCAATGCAAGTGAAAATACAGCAATACATTATTACAGATAAATACTTGCAGTCTCTTTCAAGAGGCAATCATATGTACTTTTAAAGTTAATTAATAAATATATCATTCAATAAATTTCTTTGGTCCTTAAAGAATCCTTCATCACCTAATTAAATAGTCTGAGAGAAAGTTTTGAAGATAGTCGTTTTAGATACTTTACAAAGATGTTTAATTCCAATGGATGGGATATTATTTTCATCTGAAGAGTTTTTAACAATAACAGTAAAATATAATTGGCAAATACCTAATTCAGAATAAGCAAATTAAAATTGTGAGAATGACTAGCATGGTCCAAAATTAAAACTCATCCAATACCTTTGAAATTCGGAATAAATAAAATTGTAAGCAAAATGAAACTGACATTGTGCAAGTTAGGCCTTTTTTGAAACTAGAAATAAAAAAAGTGGATTTCTCAGAGGTCATTTCTTAAACAAGAAGGCTAATCCAACAGGGACCTAACACAATTTTTATTCTTTCCCCTTTTTCAATAATTTATATTCATGTGCAAGATGAGTTGCATTTGGTTTTCACAATACATTAACTTTTTTGCACACAAGGACTAATTGTGTCAAGACTATAATTTTAAGAATATTACAAGCCATTATAAACAAACACAAAGTGGTAATCAAACACAAACTGCAATGCTGAAAGCCACAATGGTAACCATTTAGTTACCAGCTTAAAATGCTCACTGTGTTAAACCCATATTTCCAATAATGAAAATTTAGTATCTTAACATTTCTTGGTCCTAATTATTTTTCATTTTTGAAAAACAAGAGAAGAAAATTTGATATCAATCAAAATCAAACATTAAACACAACTGAAACAAAAAAAATTTCTGAAAAAAATTTTAAAACTTCAACAAATGCAAAAGGTTTATGTAGTGAGGGCCACATCTACATTATTAAATAACAAACTGCATTTTCTATCAAAAAATTGACAAATCAACTCTATACAATATATTTCACTTTAATAAACAGCCTTCTATTAATAATGTTCAGGACTACAGTTACTTTCATCAAAAAATGCATGTTCAAATTCAAAAACAACAAAGAGAAGGGTAAAAATCACTAAGTGTGGGTAAGTGTGGGATAAGATTATTTAGAGACACGAACCTTCAAAGTAATAGCTGATCAAAAACATATTGTAAGATACAGAAGTTTTTTATTGACTGATTGTGTATGAAAGCTTACATTGACTGATTAAAATTATTTATAAAAAATCGTATTGCTTTAATAATTCGTAACAATATCTTTAAGTTCAAAGACTTTCAAAAGCAATTATAAATATTTAAAGACGTGTACTTCAGGTTTGTTTTTAATAATATGTAAGTTTCTTGATTATTGAAATAAAAATGAATTTTTTTACTGTCATGCTTGCTAATTTAATATTTACGCGCCTAATGGGACACATTGGTACAAAGAAAAGTTCCAAAATTCCTTTTGGAATAGAAACACTTCTTTGTCAAATGGGAAACTATCCCATCATTCCTGTTAATAATTTTGAAGTTATTTTCATTCATAGAACATAGATAACACAGCTGAACATAATGCAACTCCCATGTTTTTGAAGTGTTATAGCAACTCCTTCCATATTGTACAAACATAAATAGTTTGGTTTTGGAAAATACCGGCTATTTTCGATTAAATTTTGATTGATTTATAAGTCTAAGACCAGATAAGTTATTCAGGAAACAGTTTTTTTAAGACCAGAAAATCAATGGTTTTCTTTACAAAATTATCAGAGAAAACCACTGGGACATATTTGTCCTCTTCCTAAATCAAACTTTAAAATTTTCCTAAAAGTATAATATCTTAGTTTTGTTTGTTTGTTTGTCACTCAACAGTCATATTTTGCACATAAGGGCTAATTAGACCAGGACCTACGGCTTAAAGTGGATTCCGAACCACTACAAAAATCCATGCCCAAAGTGATATTCGAACCCACGAACTGTAGAACCGAAGGCAAGAGATAACATCTTAGTTTTAGCATTCTAGTGTGCCTTACTTATAATTTATGCTACCAAAGTTTTTCTGTTGTAAAAAAAAATTCTAAAAAAAAAATCATCGCAAAAGGGTTAAGTAGAAAATTACTTATAAAAATAGGTATATTTTTGTGATCATGATAAAACATACTATTTTTAATAACAATAGGTAAATAATCAATAAATGCTAATAGAGATTTAACCTTATCCATATGTATCAACTAGAAATATTTTAAAACCGAAAATAAATGTTGTTTAACAAAAATAAATGCAAATTTGACAAAAAAATAATATTTATATTAAAAAACAGAACAAGTAAAATTTTTTATCTCATATAAAATCAATGAAAAATTAGTATACCTGTTGTATGGTGTGCAACAGCTTTTGCCAACATAGTTTTACCACAACCAGGTGGACCATACATTAAAACACCACGTGGAGGGTCAATACCAATTTGTTTGTACAATTCAAAATGGGTAAGAGGCAATTCCACAGCTTCTCTGATTTCTTGCTTTTGTATATCTAAACCTCCAATATCAGCATAAGTCACATCAGGCTTTTCATCTAAATTTAAATTACATATTTATAACCAGAATGTATACATCACATTATTTTAAAAAAGGGAAATCTTTATAAAACTTTTTTTATGTAATTTCTAATCAAAATATAAAAATGTTTACAGTGATCACTTATAACGTAATTTAATTCAATATATAAATTAACATGGATAAATTTTCCAAATAGCTATGCACATGCCTAACTTGACACATACTTGTAGTTCATGCTTACATATTAATGTCAATAAATAATACATTTTTCTTAAATATAAACAAAAATCAGACACTTTGACAGTATATACTACTTAAGAGAGATCAACTGTATTAGTTTTATTGATTCTTCTAAAACTGAAGAATCTTGCAATACAACGTAATCAAGATATTGTATCATAAAATGTTGCAAAATATGAAGAAGCAAATTTATTTCTTTGCAGTTGTTTCAAACAAGGAAATTCCTTAAATAAAATTATAAAAATATATTATTAATTAAATCAAAGAATGTAAATAAAATTGCTACTTAATTAGTTTTACCCATGTAAAAATTACAGTAAATATGAATTAGAAAATGTTCATGCCATTATCTCATATAAAATAAGCCCCAACAGTAAAAATAGAAAGAACAAATTGCAAAATAAGAATCAGTCAGAAATTGAGTATCTATGTAAAATATGCACGGAAAGAATATAGAATACTGAAGTAATGTACTTAAAATATTAGTGAATAATAAAAACTTTCTATAAATGTATCTTTCACATTTTTTAATTTTATTATTTAAAAAATTTAACTTCATTCCTTTTTAAGTGATTATTTTTTCTTTAAATGTATGTAATTATTTATATGTGACATTAACAAATGTTCGTAAAAATAGGTATATAAGAAATGTCTATAAGCCTAGTTATAACTATTTTGTTGATAAAATACAAAATATTATAGAAATCAAAAATTAGACATGAATTTTTATATGATCATTTAAATGATATTAAGCATAAATTTCCTTAATAGTTATATATTTTTTCTGTGTTAGCAAACAGAAATACTTTAAAAGTTATTTATAATTTTAATATACAAAACAATGAAATTTGCATCAGCACTGACTTTGAAGTATTTCAAATAAATCAAAATTATGCTTCAAAAGTTAACAAAAAGTGTAGGGTATAAGTTTATTGGTTTATTTATTTATAAAGCCTTATGTTTTTCTTTTGTTTTGCATGCCAAATGTACAATAATGGAAAAATATAAATAATATTTACAGATTTAATAGATTATTAAATAATCTCCAGATTTACCCAGAAAAATAATCATACTACACTGAATTTTTAAATTCAATGAGTTTTTATAGGAAGATATATTCAAAAAGAATACTTTTATGATTTTAATTTGAGTGAGATATGTTTATTTTATATTGCATACATTTTACTTCTTTTTCTCCAATCTGCTACTAAGGCATAAATTAAATAATTAAACAATCAGCAAATATTAATGAGCTTTTGTATAATTAATTTCAAAGTCAATTACTTTTATATTATTATAATCAATATTAAGAATATCTAATCTTATCTAGATAAAATTTTAGAATATTATCTTCAATTTAAATATTTTTCTTAAAATTAAATATATATCCACAAATTAAAACTATACTTGAAAAATTTATCATTTAATTTTAACACAATATCTATCATATCAGAGTTATAGTTCATAAAAAAGTTATTAAATGATACATTCTATGCTATTATTAAATGTGCAAAACTTTAAAAAATGTATAAAAGTTGGTAGACTAAAAAATGCCTACTTTTATACACAGTTTGTAATGTTGGTGTTTGAAGAGGATATAAACCTTGCCCTTAAAACCAGTTAAATTTAGAATTAATCTAAAATTGACCTTTTAATTCGACTACTTTTAAATTGAATTGATTTAAAGAAAATCTTTGACTTAAATAAAAATTTCTATTAAAACATAACTTTATAATTATTACAATGAATTGCAATTCAATTTCAAAAATTTTCAAAACAAATTTGTACCCAAGATGGAAAAGTGGCATTCGTTAATTGAAACTGTAACTGTTATAAATAAAAAAAATTTAATTTAAGCAATTAACATATGAAAAACTAAAGATTTAACATCATGGTTTGAGTATACTTTTTACATTGGCAAACATTTTACTTTTCAAAACTATTTTTTCAATTTTATGTACTGAAGTCCAGCATTATTTAGATTTAAAAAAACTGGTCAACATAACTGGATCAGCAAATTAAAAAATGTTTTATAAATAAATGAAATTTTAAAAAATACAAATAAATTTAAGAGATATAAGTAGTATAATTTCAATAAAAAATAAGAGTGATTAAATGATAAAAATCTAAAACTTTTTTTCATATTAAGAGTATGAATGGTATAGGATAGTATTGTCTCACTAAATGCACTAAATATAAAGTAATAATAAATTAATTTCATTTCAGAAGAAATTTTTTATTTCTTTTGCAAACTGAATTTTATAAATAAATTTTTTTCAAGTTACCGGCTCGTAACATGGATATACTGCTGTCAGCTTCAGGAGGGAGGACATCCACCAATGCATTGCTATGTTTATGTAAAGCAACACTTGAACTTGGTTTCAACAATTCTCTGTCAATGGTAGACAAAATACGAACATAGTAATTTGAACCTAAAATAAAAATAACTTTTTACTATCAACATGCAATTTGGAAATGTAACAAAAATTTCTTCCTTGTTGTATTCTTTTTCTCAATGCAAACAATATTTTTTGATATTTTTACATGAAACACTTTATTTTTATGAATATGCAAGGACTGGTAAAATAGTTCTTAAAATTGAAAATTCACAAAATACAGAAAAATAACTGCTATATCTAAAAAAACATTTTTTTCATACTACTCACACTCATTATAAAGTAATGTTAAAAAATTGTTTAGCATGCATTATATAAAAACATACAAAAAATAAAATTCTTACTTTCATTTTATTGAGCAAATTTTCAATTAAGTAATACCTTAATCTCTTCTATTTCAAAACTGCATTTTTAAAAACACCTTTTTTCGATATGTAAAAGCATTTCATTACGGTTTTTCGCAAAAGTACCTTACTTTTGTAAACCATTCAGCTAATAGTTTTAGAGATGGTAGAAGTACTAAATTGTTTTTTTCACATTTGATATTTAGAATTTCTTTTTTATTCTCCTTTATTATGATATCATCACTTAATCAAGTAATAACTCTTACAAATTACATCTGAATCTATATTTAAAGTTCTGAAAAGAAATTTTGGGAATCAGTAGGATTTTTTATTGAAGCTAATGAATGTACAACTTAACTTTGTTCAAGTTGCCAGATAAATTATTTTGTTCTTCTACAATTATAGTGGTTTATGTAATAATGTACACTGGTCAAAATGACATAGGTAGTTTTTTCTACATCATTCCTGGTATACATTCAAAAGAGAATTGCAATTAGAATGTCATCAATTACATAAGGTGATTCCAACACATAATCACTCTTAAAATTATTAATTACATTCAAATGCACATAAAGTCAGAAATTAGGCGCAAGAAATTCTTCATTGACTGGCTTAAAAAATCTAAAATGAAAGATACTTGAGGTTGGTGCTTATTTATAGTTTAATGTCTACTGACATAAATAACAGTAGGAATTACAAAAAATATTTTCCTTTAATTTTGCAAGCAATTTTGATTTTATAGTCATAACTACTTTTTATTCATTGCATTGATTAACACTAAATGTTGCAGTCAGATATCTTCAATTCAAAGATTTTCCAATAACACCAAATTCATCTTTTTCAGCCACAAAATAAAAAAAAAACAAAACATTTGATAAAAAATAAACGCACTTGAAAATCTATTTAAGTAAGTTTGTGAAAGAGATTTTTCAAAAATTTAGTTCATAAATGAGAATTAAAGTTATCATTGCATCCTTGGAACCCTGTTAGTAACTAGCTTATAGTTGGCAAAATTATGAGAGCTCATAAATTAGAAGTTTGTAAAAACAAGCTCTACTATATGTTTTATGCATGGTAAATAAATTTGCAAAAAAATTAAAACAAAAAAAAATGGAAAATTCAACAAATTCTATTATTTTTGTTAATTTTTCAAATAATAAAAATGTGGTACACAACTATTTTAAAACTGTGATGGTAATAATACAAAAACGAAGTTATATATTGATGGATAAAGAAGCATTAAATTTTAGTAATTACTTACAGGGCTTAAAAAAGGAAATACTAATTATACGAGGAAATTTATCTTCTATAAAATAAGAAAAGCCATTTCTTTCAAACTTAAAAGAAAATCTTTCTATTTTACATTATTTAATGTACCAGTGAAACAATCTATTGAAACTAAATATTGTACCTTATATTCAGTAGCAATAGTGTAAGGATAAATAGTTATAATTATTCCTGTAATTTATTACTAAAGTTCATACCACAGAATAAATCTTACAAAAATATTAAAAAAATATCTCTTTCACACATTTTAAAACAATTATTATTTCAAAGCATAAGACATTTTTGCTCCCAATATGATAAGATATGGAGAATTCATTCTAGAGCTTCAACTAGTATAGACATTTTTGAATAATTAAACATCAAATAAATAAAATATAATTTTTTTATATATTTGATATATATATATATATATCACTTAATTACAATAAAATAGCATTTTTTTAATATTTGATTATATAATTTCAATCTCCTATGCTTAAATGTAATCCTAAACTTTACATTTAGTAAAATTCATGTTAATTTTTTTTTAATTCTGTTGTTTCTTAATTATGCTGTCTGCAATTAAAATGTTTTCCAACTAAATAATTTCAATAAAAAACAGTTACTGTTGTCATGAATTATTACAGAAGAGAACTTAACATTTTAAATAAATACATAAGAAATAGGTAAAAAATAAGAAAAACTGTTTTAGTTAATGATTAATGATATCAGTTTATGATATATGCAACCAGTTTATGATATATGAATTTCCATGACAAAACATTAAAATTTTTTTACTTGTGATATTACAAGAAAACTATTAAAATGAGAACTGTAAAATTCAAAAAAATTAAGGATTAAATAAAAAGTATAAAACTTAACACAATATTTTGATTATATTTATTTGGTAAGAATGTTACTTTTAATCAAATTTTCTTTTATATTGGTGATTGAAGCAATAAAATATTGATCCTATGTAACAAATAATTGGATTGGAATAATAAGTATACATAAGATTTGTTACATATCCATGTAGATCTTGAAGCCAAGAGCATCCATAAATTAATGGTTGATATTTTTTACATACAATATTATTTGTCTTTAAATGAAAATATACATGAAATTGGTAAATATTATAAAATATTAATACTAAGGATTAAAAAATTAGTATTTACATCTATGCACCCACACAAGTTTCCAAAATTCTCTCTCATTACAAACAAAGATCACAGGAGTTAATAAACATTAATGTGAGATAGTAATTTAACACACAATTAAAATTTCATTTCCATGCTCTTAAAACAAATATACATTAAATAATGATTAGACATAAAATAATCATATATAAAATAAATTTGATTGATTGGTTTGTTGATCAAGGGTTATTTTTTGCAAACAATGGCTAATTAGACCAGGACTTAAAAGTATGAAATGGAATTAGAACTGCTACAAACATTCAAGCCCAATGCTGAATTCGGGACCCACACACTTTTGAATTGAAGGCAAGAGTGCTAACCATTCAGCAACTAACTTGGCCCATATGCAAAATTAATTTTTAGTTGGAATAATTTAATTTTTCCAGTAGATATTTAAAATTATATGTTTATATATTCATGTGTACTCTATGTTAATTCATTCCCAAAGTTTTTGATTGAGTTTACATTAGAGGTACTCTATCAAAAAAACTCTTGTATATTTATTTTTTACAATCAAAATGTCATGATACTTAAAATAAGAATAGAAACAGTTTCTTTTTTATTTACATACAGCAAAAAATTAGTTTTTAAATCATTATTTTTCAAATATAACTTATTTTTACCAGGCTTAAAATGCCAATATTTTTCACTGAAAATGAATAATTATCCCTTACATTTTATGTTTTTTAGTTATGATATATATGTGATGTTTTTAACAGTAAAGATTTCATATTAAACCTAATTTCTTTCAAGTATATTTATATGCATGTATATATATATATATATATATATATATATATATATATATATATATATATATATAGTCAATTTCACTATCAAGAAATTAATTTCAATAAATTTGAAACTTTTATGTTTCAAGAGGGGTGTATCTGCAAGTTGCCTTAAATGAAGTGAATGTTCATTCTAATATTATAAGTCATTTGCTATTGATGTTTTTGGAACTGGAGTTTTTAAGAGTTTTAATACTAAGTTTTTAAATGAATTTGCTATTAGAGTTGTGCTTCTTCAGATATTATTTCAATTTTTCAAATCAAAATATATATCAAAACTACAATATCACAAGCATGTAAAATATCACAACTGAGAACATTCAATAATGTATATAATGAAATGTAAAACAGCAAGAGATTTTCCTCCACAATTTACTAAAATAAAAATGTTACCTGTAGTAGAACCAACAATGCCAGTGTTTGGATCGACAGCTTCTAGAAACTGCCCTATCACTAAAGGAACACTCTGAATCCTTTTAACTTCTTCTTGAGCATGAAGGTATTCTTTTTTCAAATTTTTTTGCTCATCTTTAATATATTCCTCCTGAACTTCCAAAAATTCTAATTGTCTCTGCAATTTCTACATAAGAAATATATACTTGTTAGATAAATTTTTATTATTAAGAGAATAACCCAATAAAAGTAAGTAAATAAAAATTTCATTAAGAGCATTTATTTTTAATTTTGATTATAAATGTTCTATATAAATTCCTGTTAATAAAGATCCTGTAATATCTACAATACAATAAAAAACTTTCAATGGAACTGATCTTAAATCATTTGTTCATTTGTCATAAACTGCATAATGGTACAATATTCTCAAATTAAAAAATTACAAATATATACAAGTTAGAATAAAAATTAAGTAAACCTTGTATTTTGTGTACACATCATCAATGTCAAAATCATCAGGTGAGGGTGCTGTTATATGACCTGTGGGTCGCTGATCACCAATAACTTCTTCCTAAAAAATAAGTCAAAATAATGCAAAATTATAAGAAAAAACTGATTATATATATATATATACATATATATACATATATATATATATATAAATATATATATATATATACAAATATATATATATATATATACATATACATGTATATATATATATATACTGAGGGCAGCGAAAAATTGTGGGAAACTAAACAAAGTGTCTAGAACAAACCATCAATAAAAGATTTTAATAATTTACAAAATTAAGAAAAACAGGTTAAGAAATCAACGTAGATATGCATTTCAGCAATTTAAACACTCAATAGCTGCCAAATAATAAAATTATTTATAATTTTGGAAAAATCATTTAAATTTTCCTTTTTTTTTAAGAAAATGGAAACATTTTCTGTTCAAGTAAAAATTTAAGCTGTTTGAAATTTAGGCATTGCGGATAAAATGTAAAATGGATAAACAGAAAATTTAATTATAGAATTTTTTGTATTGGACTTTACACTCTGGACATTGAGATAGTGAAAGCATGGTTGGTTTGGGCACCATTTATATTATCAAAATTAGTGAGCTAGAATCAATTGTGTTATCTAAAGGCAGCTGAAACACGTTACTTTAAATCCTGTATTTTCATACTTTTTTTTCACTTTGGATGTAGCACAAAATATAAACATTGTCTTTTATATTCACATTTTTATTCCGCTGCTGATAAAAGTGCAGGAATTTCAATATTGTCCTTTATATTCGTTTTGTATTTCATTATGGATATCAGGCCAGAAATTAAACTGACTTTTACATTCATTTTGGATTTTGCTGTGCATGTAGAACACCAAAAGAAAAATGAAAGTAGAAACTTTATTTTGATTATTTTCTACAGGCATAGAATTCCTAGAATTGCATGTTACATACTTAAATTTTGAATAGAAACAAAATTATAGAATTGTTCAATTTCTTTAATTATTCTAGATTTGTCTACTTTTATATAGTAATGATTTGTAACATTCTATCTTAAATCACTGAAATTCATTATTTTGTTTATCTTTAAAAAGGTTTTATTAAATGCAATTATTTTTGCTTCTTTATTTTCTTTTATTTTAATTCTATAATATTTTTAAATAGAATCTTTAATCAAGTCTTACTACGATTCCTGTTTTTTTATATACTGTTAGGCTGAAAAATTTAAAATTGGGAGAAGGGGGAACACCCAGCTTTATTTAAATGGCTGTTATTATTGTTTTCTTATACAGTGTTAGGCCTAGTAATTCGAAAACGGGGAAAACCCCTGTTTCTTGTTTCTTAAGCCAATGAGTGCCCTTTCTGGGTTGCGACATTTTTTGTCATATCTTGGAGATGAAAAAGTTGTAATGACCACCCTACTAGTTCCATTGGTAAATGACGACAGGCCCATACAAGATTTTGATATATTGGCACGATTTCAAATTTTCACGCCAAGCACTCTACAGCTCTGTCGCCAACCTAAATTATGTCACTATGCGCATTAGCCATCAACCAATAACGATCGCGTTCTAACTTCAGCTTTGAAATTGTGCGCTTTTCCGAATTTCAAATATTAAAAATTTGAATATTTCATTATAACTAAATACTGTAGAAGTTTTAAAATTCTAATAAATAGAAACAAAATCTTTAATATATTGAGCAATGGCACCCACCTTAAAAAAACATCAGTGCAGCGCTACCTACTACAGTATCAACCGGGCAATAAAGCTAAATTTCAAACGCTAACAAATTTCATTTTTTGCTTAAACCCAAATTTTAATATAATGAGCAGTTACGCCCACATTAAAGAAATTTAAATATGTTGCACATTCTAACACTAACATGAAAAATGCAATACACACAACTTAAACATTCATTTACTTATGGAAATATTCATTTTTATAAAAACTTTAATTTCTGAGTATATGACTAAAATTGTAATGAAAAATAAAATTACTCACCTAATCTTCATCGTTTTCTGAATCATTACTTTTAGGCGAATATACCATTTTTATCGCATCTATAAAATCTTCTATTATGTTTTCCTAATGATTATTTCTTCATACTTACTCCGCAAAAACGTGAAGTCAATATATCCTCATCCATACTTATTAATTTTCACAAGCAACACAAAAACACCAAAAATCAAATATCAAAACTCAATGCTTGAAAATTATTCTGTAATAATTTCAAGGGTTACATACAAAACGTGCATGTAAAACGAAAACACGTCATACCTATGTAATCTGAACCGGTAAACCAGACTAGCACACTTTATGGCATTCTTGGCGCATTTTACCCTCTGTATCTTCTCTACTATTTAGTGGTTCCATTTTTGCTTAACCCCAATTTACATAACATAGAAGATTTGGCAACATTTAGGATTGTGATAAAGTTGGCTTTATGGACTTCAACCTATCAGTCAGTAGGGGTCAGTAGGACTTCAACATATCATCAAAAATACGCCAAATCTATAGATTACTATGTCAGAATGTATTTGTGGAGCGATTCTATGAAGTATTACATGCATGATTTGTTTGTAGTTTCAGAAAAAGGTTGAGCTTATGCTATTATTTTATCTAAGTTTACTTTAAAATGTCTGAGCAGCCAAAATTTTGTTAATTTTCATACAATTCAAAAGTCAATCAGATGTCATCGCTAAAGAGTAGAGATCTGTAGAGATGCACCAAACTGGTTTAACAGTTCAAAATGCGTTTGCATGACAAGATTTTCATTTTATGGAGCAAGGTGATTGTATGACAAGCACAGAATTCATTTTGTGTGCAACCCTTGAGTTTAATGAGTAATTTTATCTGTTTACAATTTAAAAATTTACTACATTATTATTCACTTTATTGGACTTCAAATTCTCAGAAGATATACTGTTTACAGTTTTTAGAATATTGTTAAGAAATTTTGAAAACTTTATTGGTAAATTTTTTTAAAGTTGTATTATTTCGAATTTTTATTTGATCAGACAATAATAGATCTGTACAGGGTGCTAATCACGTGCTTAGCGAGTTGCTTTGTACATCGCAGAGTACGTATGGCGGAGGAAACAAAGAAAATACAATAGAAGCTTTCTTCGAAGCTCTTAATAAAGCTGTTCTTAATTGGCCGGGTAAGTTATTTTATTTTTCATTATAATTTTATTCAAAGGGATTATCAGAAGTGAAGAAGAAAAATTTATGTTTGTACAAATAAATAGATCTTTAAGTAAGCTTTGGGGGGTGTAACACATTAGTGTTAAATTTTGAAGTACTGAAATTTTTTAAGGTGGGTGGTTAATTAAAATTCTACATAACCAAATGAACTTTTTCAAGTTAAGGGTACTTTACCCAAATAATAATATCAAGTGACTTAGATAACTTACTATGAATTTTAAATAATACTCTAACTATTATAACTTTGAACTGGGTTTTATTTAGTTTGTGATCAGCTGCCATTTTTAACACACGAGAGTTAATTAGACAAAGCTGTAAACAGATAACTAGAGCTAAAAATAGATTCCAACCCACAAACTACTGAATCAATTGTCGGAACATTAAGAATTCAGCTGGCAGCTCGGCCAATACTATATGGAGATTCAACATGAAAACTTATAAATTAATATTTGAAGAATCACTTATCATCCATAATATATGTTGAGGATTTTATTAAACAAAATTCTTTGAGAAATATAAAGTCTTGGATGTAAATATAAATTTGTTTTATCATACATAAGACACAAAATAGCTTATCATACATAAGACACAAAATAGCTAATAATTCTAAGTCTGCAAATCACTGCCATTGTTTTCATGTATGCGGTGTAAAATCTAGTAACCAAAATTTTACACGAAATATCCTGCCAATATTTTCCATATAATGGTTAGGTGTATAATCAGGTACTCCTAACATCGGCCATAAAATTATATTTCTGGAAATCTTTAAATAAACTTTTATGAGGCGGTCATCTTGTTAGTCACATCCTGGAGTCAAAATACTCGTTAAAGGATCATAGGGTACCCGATTGTAAACTTTTATCACAATTAGAATCAGAAGCAAACATGTAAGTCATAATATACTTTTGTCTTCAAATATATACATTGAATAACTTTTTATAAGCTACCCCAAATTACTTCAGTAAATATATAAATATCTTGACTTCATTAAATATATAATAAACTTGGAACGAATTTAATAATGTATACAATTTTTCTCAAGTAAGAATTTATTATTAATCATAACAAGAACTACAAAAAGGCATAGAAAAGTTTATCTACAAATCAAAATATATTTCAACAAGCTGCTCAAAATCAATTTAGACACTCCTCAAATTCAATGTATGTAATAAACGAATATGAATATTAATGTAATCTTATCCAGCTATCAACACAAAATTCGTTTTTTCTTAATATCATTAAGTAAACAAAGAAACAATAATATTTAAAAAATGCAGAAATAACCAACACCAAACTAAAAAATCTTCATAAACTGCTTAGTGGAATTATACTACCTTTTCAATAACTGTTATACCGATTTCTTCCATTATTATATTAATTCAAGACTCGATAAATATTTCTTAAAATTATATGTTATCATAAACACACAGCAAAGCTTTTCTGATGATTCATGTAAAGTTGAGAAGTTTCAATTCAACTCAAATTGACATAATCTTTTCTCTCTCACACTCTCTCTTAAAATAAGGTACCTACATATGAAATCAAAGTATAATAAATATGCTTATTTTTCTGCTATTAAATCATATTAAAATAGGGTACTTTTCTAAATCGGATCTACAATGAGCATTTGCGGCAAAAATGAATTTAATCAGCACAGTAATGTCGTGGATGTTTCAGTGTCATTATTTCAAATGCATTATTTTATGCGTAAATTCTAAATTATTTACTTTGACAAATTACTGAATGCAAATGTTACATTTTTATTATACAAATGAGATTCATGTGAATTGATCTGTGTAGATATCTATGATTTTCTGAAAAAATTGCATACAAAACTATCATCTGGTTTTATTTTTATTTGAAAAATTTATTTAAAATAAGTAGAAAACTATAAATGTCTCAAGTATTTTCGTTTTAGAAGTTTCTTTGGCATTTTTTTTTTTTGGCACTCCGTGAGTTGGTTTCACGGAATTAGAGTTGCCTCAATTCCGTGAAACCAACTCCCGGAGACTTAACATTACAGACCTGTCAATATAATTAAAGTTTTATGCCAAAAGTAGATACTTTTTGGCAACGTTACTCGAGAAATAGAATCATGGAGTGCTGTTCACCTTCACCCGGACACGGTGGATGACTTACCAGATGTCCCCAGGCCATCCAAGAATTGACGTCACGTATGACCAAATTGAGGCGGAGCTTTCCACCAAACGAAGTATTCAGCATCATTTTTTCATCCACAACCGAGCGACAAGTGTATATTTACGTGATACGCGCAGTTTATATAAGAACATGGAATTCAAATATTCTGGGGAAATTGAAGATTTTATTAATGAATATTTTAAAAGCAAGTTAAATTTAATGGGCCAATATGTTTTATAATATTTTTTTTTTATTTTCTATTATATACTTATTTATTCCATTATATAATTTTCAACAGATAACAGGTGCTTGTGAAACCTACGTGATGATAATTATTTTAATAAAAATTTTAAAAAACTATATTATAAAGATCTCAGTTGAACAATTAATAACAATTTCAAAAAACTATTATCTGTTAAAATTTCACAAGATTTTTAAAAACTATTTTCATTTTATTTAAGTTTTCCTTATTAAAATTGCTTTTTAAGATTAAGAAAATATTTCGAATATTTTTAGTATTCAATAAAAATTAACTGAATGAAGCCTTATTTAATTTAAATTGCAATAAAAACACAGCAGACACTTTAATTTGAATACTATAGTATAGGTAAATTTATTATTACTTTTATGAATGCATTAAATACTTGAACTCTTTAATATAATAAATAAATTTATTTGTATTTTTTATTTAAATATTGTGAAACAGACTATAAAATAAAATGTAATTATTTTTTTAAATAGGATTTTTAATAAAATGCAAATGCATGAGTATTTGTAACAAATAAATTTTTTTTAATGATTTTCCAATTTAGCTATTATTTATAGTTTATAAAAATTCTTTTCAAAGAAATGTTGTTAAATTAATTTTTTAAATAAGTTGCATGGGCAATTGAAAAAGTTTTATGTTATTTATTATTTTTTTTTTTCCTTTTTTTTCCTCCTCTAAATATATTTTAGCAATTGTATTTGCTGCTGATATTTAAATCAGAGTATTACATGCAATATTTCTTGGCGTTTTGGGCATAATTCTGTTCTCAAATATGAAAATACACAATAATAATACAAGTTAAGCTGTAAATAAACATTTATTGGATAATATTTCGAGTGACGTTATTAATGACGTGATTGTTTCGTGTTTGGCTGGTATACCAGACACCAGGGATCCACAAAACAGACACCAGTGAAAAACACCATCCACAAGCAACGTGGCGCACAGGTTTGTTGCCTGCCGAAGGAATATAAGAGGGGAGCAGTTCTAACCATAAAATAGCATGAGCGCCGGTGAACTAGCTAGCAGACGATAATCTTTCAAAAAACACGGTACTTTCTTATTGAGGACACAGTAAAAACAAGAATTATTTTCGCTTAAATTACACACATCGAAATAAAAGTGATCTAAATTATTAACTATTTTTAAAAAAGTTATTTTTATTGATAGTTAAGAGCTTATTTTGTATTTTTTCTACTTATTAATATTATGTATTTCAATAAAGAAGTTTCAGGCGTGTTATTCACCTTTTTGACTGAGATAAGCACTTGAAAATTATGAAGTAAATTAAATGTCATATTATTATATTTATAATCATGAAAAAGTGACGGTTTTTCTTTTCTTTATTGTTACTCAGTGGCAAAGTTTCCTACCCATGTTATTTTCGGTGATTTTGTCCATGCAAGCAATATGCTACTATTTGGTAATAATTTTTTCTATAAGAAAGAATTATACTTCTGTATATAAATTTATTTATATCTATTTAGTAAAAGTATTTTTATTTTGAAGAATTTTTAGTTTAATATTAGAAAAAAGAGTTTTTATTATCAATTATTTCTAAATAAATTTCGTTAAATTAGTAAAAAAAAAATAATTTAAAGTCAACTTTAAAAAACTATAAACTAAATATTTTTTTAAATCTAAAATTGACTTTCAATAAATTTTAATTTATTATATTAAATAAGAGATTTATACAAGATTAAAATATCTTCTCATGAGGTATGATATATTAATATTAATGTAATGTTAAAAACTATATAAGTACTTTTGTTTTAAAAAATCGGAATTTATTCACTAGCAAAATAATTAAATATATTATACTATAAACTAAACTTATAAAATAAACCTCCCTCAAATTAATTTTTTTACACATGAGTTTTTAATATAATGCAATATAAACTTTTAAAATTTAATTTTAAAACATTAGATTTAATTTTAAATTTGCCTACTTTTATTAAGTATGCACACACATGAAAGTGTTTGTAAAGTTACGAACATGGTAATGTCTAATATTACACATAATGTGAAGAAACTTGTAGAATGAAATATGTAAAAAATTTTTCAAACATTTCGAAAATATACTTATTTGTAAATCATTGTATTAGTATAATTACACCGATATATTTTTTATATTATTGCATATTGATATAGTTGCGGTATTTGCCAATAAAGTTTTTTTTATTCCATTTGATTTAATAAGCAACCAATATAATTAAAAAAAAAATTCCCAGAAATTATCAAATCAACCAATATTAATTTGGCCTTAATTAATTGCCATCATTAAATTAATCACTCATTATGTTGTCTTAAACTATCGTATTATAATTTATGTTTTAAAATTTATAAACTTTATATTTTTTTCATGCTTAATATACAATAAATTTTAAAACATGAGATTTAAGAATTTAATTGACTGAAATCATGAAAACTCATTTCCATTTTTTAATAAACAAATACATTAATAAAATTAATTTACACAATTGTCAGTACATTACGGATTTTGCTAAAATATGTTTACATTAACACACTCACATAAATTGCAATATTTAGAGAATATATATATATTTATATATGTATACATATAAACTTAAATATATAGATACATTTAACATCATACACTGCAAATTACAAATATAAACATTATTATTAAACTTTAAATAGAACTGATTTGTACTAAAATATATTGATCTGGAAACATGAATAGTATTTACATAAAAATAAGCATCTCTTAAATACAAATGTTGTAAAATAAAAATATATAGTTATCAGTAAACACTGAAATTTACACATTACATTCTGCTGAAATTTTCACACAATACATATTTACATAAAGTGCAATACTGAAAGATCTTATACAATATACAGACCTAAATATTAAGATAAATATTTCATGCACTGTAAACTACAAATTTAAGCAATAATATTAAACTTTAAAAGAATTGATTTGTAATAAAATATATTCATCTTAAAATATCAATAGTATTTATACAAAAATGTGCTTATCTTAAATACAAATGTTTTAAAATTAAAATATGTAGTTATCAGTAAACATTGCAATTGACACATTCTGTTGAAATCTTCACACAATGAGCGCATAACTTACAATATTGGAAGAACGTATAGTATATACAGATTTAAATATTAACAAACTTTAAGCATTCATTACGTTAAAAATTAATATATATATATATATATATATATATATATATATATATATTGTTATCGACCTTGAAAAAGAATTGATTTGGTGTATAAATGTCTCATTGATCTTGAGACATCGATAGCATTTTTACAAAAATATGATTATCTTACACACAAATATTGTTTGATTATTGCATTAATCTCATGTAAAATATGTATGATATGAATTTCAAGTGGATCTGCATCAAACATGTGCTCTTTTAAGGAGGAAAATATAATTTTTACATCTAAAAGTTTTAAAACATTTATTTCTAATTTTTTAACAGAATTAATAAATTCCCACCATTTAAGAGAACCTGATGCCTAAATGCTTTTTCACATTCTTTACATATTATAAACACATCATTGGAAGGATACATTAAACCACCGTGACTTTTAAAAGCAATTAAAGATTTCTTCTGCAGATTAGAATTTTCATCTGTGTGCTCAAACACAAATTTTACATTTTAAATTAGATAATTCTTTGCGACAAATCCAGATATATAAAAAACAGCATATTCTGAGCATATATATAAAGCTTTCGGTGCAAAAATATAATCGTGATCACTTGGGTCTGAACAGTCTTGATTTTCAATTGTGTCTCGAGGAAGAAGATAATTTTGAGTTGTTTCGTTAATTACATTAACAGGATTTTTTAAGCAATTTACACTTAAAATTACTATTTTAGACTGAGCGATACAATTACCATTATCAGTAGACAATTCTTACCGAACTAGTAGCTTTTTGCACTCACTGGAAAACTGCAAAGCAGTAGGGTTATATAACCGCAAACAAGTAGGGCAAAGCAGTATTGTTTCTTCTGAGCCATTAAACTCAGGTAATAGTAATTCAATATTACAAAATTTAATAGCATCAGCTACTGACTTACTCAGTAGCTGTGTTGCTAAACTTACTTTCATTTTCAGTTTGGAAAATTTTACATGAGAAAATCTTTATTTGTTTGCTAAATGAAGACCTTCTCCTTCTTGTAAATTATTAAGTGCTTCTATTTATTTCCATATCAATATATATATTTTCCTTTGTTACAATGCATTTTTTCACCAAAAGTGTTTCTGACAAGTTTTAGCCTATGATTAGGATCCGAAAAAACAACAATTTTCTTCTTTATCGTGGGATATTCAAAACTGATGTCAAAATCAGTAGATTTGCAGCCATCGAAAAATTTGCTGCCAAACCATCAAATGTCAACGACACTACATTAATATTATATGTATCAAGTAGAATTAAACATTGACGTAACAGATTAGGACGCTGGAGAGGATTTAAACCATCAATTAAAAAATACTCAATCGGAATTTTAAAATTTTGATTGATACAAACAACCATAAGCACTAGAGCTTTTTTAGCTAGTTGTTGTTGATCATCATCAATTTCAATACCCATGTTAACATATCCATATATCTTTCCATTATAGCCATTGTCTTATAGTCATTTCATAAGTAGTGAAAACAATATAGGGTATTTAGTATTTCTAACCTGCTCAGACAATGCTTTTGATGCTTCTGTAGTGAAACCTGGTTTCCATCAATATGTTCATACCACTTTGTGATGGTTTTCGGGTGAGGTAAACATGACTGAAAAGATTTTCGCACATAGTTATAACTTTTAGGAGAGCAAAAATATAGTGATAGAGCAAATGCTCAAAGTTCAGAAGAATATGTTTTTGGTAGTGGTTCATTTTTGATTTTGCTTAATTATAGTGAAAGAAGTTCATAAGGGTCAGTTTTCTGAACAAAATCAATATAGTCTTTATGAACTAGTCGTTTCTTACTCAATTCGTTAATAACTACATTTAGATTTGTAATCTTCTTCTTATATCGCCTTATTTTCTGATGAAGAGTCTTAATTTTTTTACTTAAATTAACCTTTTCATTAGCTTCATCTAAAGATCTCTTACATCTGGCATTTGTACATGGATTTTTATTTATTTCTGACATGCAACTTGAAGTGAATGGCTGGCCTAATAATTCCTCAGATCCACTTGTAATATTTTGCTCAATTGGAGGTTTTCTTCCAATAGATAGTTTCTAAGAAAGTTACATGTATTTAGAAAACGATAATTACAAATTTAAGCAATTTCAAATTTATGCATTCAAATGTATATACACACAGATATATGATAAGCTATTAAACTGAAAGTAAGTCAAACTACATACAAATTTAATTGCAATTGATTTATTAGCTGTTATAAAATTATTATTATTTTATTTATTTATTTATTTTTTTGAAATTCATTAACTGTATTCATGTAAACATTATTTCATGTATAACATTATTTGATGTAAAGCGAAAAATTATTACCAAATAGCAGAATATTGCATGCATGGATAAAATCACGGGGAATAACATGGATAGGAAACTTTGCCACTGAGTAACAATAAAAAAAGAAAAGTCGATACATTTTATGATTATAAATATAATAATATGATATTTAATTTAATTCCTAATATTCTAGTGTTTATCTCAAAATCAATAAGGTAAATAACACGCCTACTTCTTTACTGAAATACATAATTTTAATAATTAGCAAAAATATAAAATAAGCACTTAAATATCAATAAAAATAACTTTTTTAAAATACTAAGCAATTTAGATCAATTTTACTTCGGTGTGTGCAATTTCAATCAAAATAATGCTTGCCTATACTGTGTCCTCAATAAGAAAATACTGTTTCTCTTGAAAGACAGAGTGGGCATGGTATTGTCTGCTGGCTACTTCACCGGCGTTTATAATATTTCGCGGTTAGAACTACTCCTTTTATATTCCTTTCTCCATGGTAAATATGTTTCTGTATTAATTTCATGTTTCTTTATTTGAATCAAATTTTATAGTTTAAATCAGTGTTTCTCAACCTTTTAGTATTCATGGTCCAATTTTCAATCATAATTTACATCTGTCCCACCCTCAACACAGCATACAATAAAATATTAGACAATAATAATGTATTTTGAGTATTTTGGTGCTAAACCTACACTACAACCTTAATTTTAAACTTTATAAATTACCAAGAATACTGAAATTTATTGACGTTTTGCAACACCGATCCTCAGCATTAAAAAAAAAAAAAAAAAAAAAAAAAAACAAGAATCATGTGTCTTTTTATTGCTCTTGCGTCTCGCCATGTTGGTCATTGTCACGATTTCGCGAAAAGTTTCAACTTGTCTGGAATTTGTCTGGTCAGCTTAAAAGTTAAGTTAGGAACGTGCGCAAATGTGAACAAATGTTTTCTCATAGGGAGAAGAAGAAAGTTTTATGACGCCAATTTCAATTCCAGACAATCGCATTTGAGTCGATCCTTCTATTGCTATTGAATTTATTTTGAATGTGTGTGTTATATATATTTTCGTGTAATTGCAATTCACCGTATTTAATTCTCACGGCAGCAGACTTATGTAGAATCATGGATAAATATTTTAGCGGGCGTAAGCGAACATTAGACGATAGACATTAACAAGTACACGGACGAGCATGGTTCCGAAAATAAAATCAAGAAAATATTCTCAAGAATACTTAAGTTTTGGGTTCACTAGTACTGAAGTAAATGAAGAAGAAGAAAGGCCCCTGAGTATCATTTTCTCAAAAATGTTGGCGGCAAACATCTTGAGACCTAATAAACTTAAACGGCATTTGGAAATGTTTCATAGTGAGTACGTAAACATACCCAGAGAATTCTTCGAATTAAAATTAAAATCATATGAAAAGCAAAAATCATTGTTTAAAAAAACTTTTTCTGTGAATAAAAAAAGCTTTAACTGCCTCTTACAAAGTTTCATATAAAACAGCCAGATGTAAAAAGCCTCACACCACTGGTGAAGAGCTTATTTTGCCAGCCGCAATTGAGATTGTAGAAATTATGTTTGGAGATAATTTTACAAAACAATTGCTGTCTATACCTCTTTCAATTGATACTGTTGCCCGTCAAATTGCTGATGTAGCTGAAGATATAGAGTGTCAGTTTTTGTCCAAGTTGCGTGACAAATTGTTTTCAATACAACTCGATGAGGCAACAGATAGTAATAAAGATAATATTGATGCTCATTTCATGGCCTATGTTAGATTTTGTGATGATTTGTCAGTAGTAGAATTATTTTTCTGCAAACCAATTCAAAGCAACAGCACTCGAATTATTTGCTATCTTAAATGATTTTATGAACGAGGCAAACATAAAATGGAAAAATTGCTTCAGAATATGTACCGATGGTGCTCGTTCTATGTCCGGAAGATTCCAAAATATTCAAGCACTTATGAAACAAAAATCGCTACAGTGCGTCTGGACACATTGCATGATCTGCAGAGAAGCTTTCGCTTCCAAAGAAATGAGTCTTGGTTTTGAATATTGTCTTAACTACGGTTATAACCGTAGTAAATTATATAAAAATAAGACCCCTGAATTCAAGAAACTTTTCCTCACTTTGTAAAGACATGGGTGCAGTACAATCAGCGTTACTATGTTATCACTAAGCAAGATGGTTATCACGAGGGAAATTTTTGCAACGTGTTTATGAATTAAGAGAATAAATTGTCGTTTTCCTTAGAAGAGGAAAATAGACCGGAAGTTGAGAAATTTCGTAATAGTTTATTTGTGATGAAACTGAGCTACACGTAGTCGACATATTCGAGAAATTAAATAACTTGAATCTTCAACTGCAAAGAGCAAATGCACATATATTGGATACGAGTGATAAAGTTAATGCTTTTTTTAGGAAATTGGAACTGTGGATCAGAAATTTAAAGCAAGAAAACTTAACAACGTTTGCAAATTTGAATGATTGTATTAAAACTTACAAGGCTGAAAAAGAACACGTAAAAGTTGTTTTTGTAACCATTGAAAATCATTTAGCAATACTAGAAAAGAATTTTAAAAAGTACTTTCTCGTTGACAACAAACTGATATCAAATTACAAGTTGGTGGAGGATCCATTTCAAAATACTCCCGAAGGACTCTTAATTGAAGAGGAAGAAACCTTCATAGATTTCACAGTCTGCGGCGAAACCAAAAGACAATTGAGTAATAAATCACTTTTTGAATTTTTGACAGGAGTGGATGATGAATTTTCTGCACTAAAAATAAGGCCATTTCGCATTGTACTACCACTTTCAATATCTTACCTTTGTGAAACTGGATTTTCTGCGGTGACTTCCTTGAAGACAAAATATAGATCTCAGATAAATATAGAAAAATATTTGAGAGTGTCTATGTCTAATATTAAACCTTGCTTCGAAAAACTTTGCTCTGAAAGACAAGCCCAAGGAAGTCACAAATAGTTATTAAGTTTGTTTTTAATTTAGTAAGTTGTTTTAATTTAATAAATTAATTATATTGAATATATCGAAATGTATTTTGTTTTGTATGTGTGTGTGGTCTTTCCTTTCAGTCACTTAATTAACTTTTTTTTAATAATATTTTCTCTTGGATATACTCGCGCACCCCCTCCTAGGGGGAGCGAGCACACTAATGGTTGAGAATCACTGGTTTAAATATTCATCAGTATATGTTATTTTTATTCGTCGATTGACTAATATATACTTGTGACAATGTGAATTTTTATTAATATTTGCATCTTCTCTTCCATGTTTTCAGAGTAAAGTAATTTCGTTCCTGGTCGGGGAGTGATGTAGGCTACATACTTACACTAGATACCAAGACATTTTGGTAGTGATATTTATTGATGAGAAGTGAAGTTGCTAATAACTACTATTTTCACTACTAGCCGATAATTTCCCCTTCTTATGTTTAAAAAAAAAATAGTGTTTTGTTGCAATAAGTAGCACTGGAAAAGAAAACAAAGATGTTATAATGCGAAATAGATTCTTGATTTTGCTAAATTGTATGGAGATAAAAAGCATAAAAAGCACCAACAGATATTTTTTGCTTCTAAAGTTATACTGACCAATACATGGATATAGGATACATATTGTACCAAAGAAGACTTTTATATATATATATATATATATATATATATATATATATATATATATATATATATATATATATATATATATATATATATATATATATATATATATATATATTTGCTATAAAATATCCCATTAAAATATTATATTAATTTTATAAATAAAAAATTTTATCTTTTCTTTGGTATATGTGTCAATCTCAAAAATGTTTTCGAGTATTTAAGTTTTCGAAGTGTGGTATAGTGGAACTCCAATCCAGATCATTTGGGAGACGACCCCATTCTGATAATCAAATATTCGGATGAATTAACTATTTTCGAAAAAAACGGTTTATTTCAATTAATTATTGCAATTTGAAAATGAGATAAAAAGTACATATTTTTAAAGAAAATATTTTTTAATAATTAAATAAAAATACAACACTTGTTTAAGTATTTTTACTAGTGCTATACACGAATACAGTATCTAAACACAGCACTGTAAATGAAAATTTTTGCTTGCTGAACATTTTGGCCAGAGTAAACAAGTCAACTCACTCATCCGCTTGAGAGTGAAAGTTTTCATGCGGTCAAGCTCGGGCTTCAAAAGAGTTTCAAAGTCGGCAACTGCTTCCCTACCGGTTGATCTAGTGTCTCCTTTCAGTAGGGCAAGGTCATCTTCGCATTTAGCACTATAAATAAGTTTACTATTTGTAATTTGAAATATAGGATCTTACTCATTATCTATTCTCCTATATCTCTCTCTTCAGCTGAAACTTCTGAACATCCAGGAATTTTCAAAAGAATGTGTTTGAATTCAAGTGACACGTCTCTCTCATTTTTTTTTTTTTTCCTATGGCAGATTGTAGACAGTTACAACTGCAACAGAGTCTATTAATTTATTGTTCCCTGATACCCAAGGAACCGGCCAGAAACAGCGACCTCTTTGCTGCTGAGACGTTGCCCCGGGTGCACCATAGGGGGTGGGCCGCCATCGCACCCTCACACATGCCATAGGGACCCGTTTATAGGGTAGGCATCATTCATACTTCATTCACACACGCAAGGAAAGGACAAAGACTGGATAGAGAGGGAGTGAAAGTACATCCATTCCTGAACCGGGATTCGAACCCAGGACCTTCCCATCCGTAGACAGTCTACTCTCTCATTCATATCTTCTCCATTCGCTTACTTTTTTTTTTTCTTTAGCATTTTACTTTTTCGCTCATTTTCCTTCCCTTCTTTAATTTAATTTATTTTTATGAAATTCTGAAAGCGATTCAAATATTTGGAGTTCTACTGTACAATAAAATTTACGCTCTGATGACAAAATAATCTCTCGCATGCAATTTAATTCAAATGAAACCAGAATTACTAAAATCTAATATTAGATTTTAATAATAGGAATTGTTGAAAAGAAACTAGTAAAGTTCGTATGAGGCAAAGATTTAATTCTTTTCTAGCTTTCGTAGTAAAAAGATTTAATTATTTCACTACCAAAAAAAAAATTAATAATAATAATAATAAACACTTTAGCTAATGGCGCCATCTATTGATAATTATATTCTTGAATTTAAATTTATAAATAGTTTTTAACACTTCTTTTATTTTACATATGAGTGTACAAAAATAAAATAAAAGAAACATATCTTCAATGCAAAATTAGTAATTAAAGATTAAATAAAATTAAACACTAATAAAATAATGATAATGTTTGTATAAAATTTAAAAATAAAGTATTTTTTTTATTGTACTTGAATAAATTTAGTTCTTTTTGCAAAAAATATTATTAGTAATAAAAATTGAAATAAAAAAAATTTTAATTTTCATTATTTCTTTATAATGCATACGTTTTTCGAGAAAGATATGAACGATAAAATTAGTTTTTCTGTAAAAAGAAGAAATACTTTATTGTTAAAATGTTCATTTTCTTAAAAATTATTATAAATTAAATATTTGAATTAATAATTGAAATTTATTCTATTAATAGTAAAATAAAATTATTTTACTCAAAATTATGAACACATTAGGAAATGTCACACAAATAATGATTTAATTAAATACAATTTGTGTTGTTTATACAAAACTATTTGATTAAAATAATGGTTTTTTTTATTTATGAATATTATAATTTATTATTAATGGTAAAATATAATTTTAACTTAGATGATTATTTATATATATTAATTTGCTCCATGTGATATGATCCCTCATTATTATAAATATCATAAATTGTATTAAACTGGTTATAAATAAACAATTCAACTATTAATGAAGAAATTTTCTAAATTATAAAATAATTAACAAATTTTGAATTTCTTAATTATTGATCAGTACTTATACTTTTTGCAGATATGAATATGATGACTTAGTTTCAGATATTCTAAAATCAAAAAATCGCGTAAGGTTATATATATATATAGTCGAATGTTTTATTTTTATGTAATATTTAATATATTTAAACTAATAGAATATAATTTAATTTAAACTGTATCCGAAATTTTTTACGTGCATCCAGAAAAAAAAAAAAAAAAAAAAAAAAAAATGAGTCTAGATCAGGAAACTGGTATGCACAAATTTCATGGTTACTGCTTCATTTTCTGGGAATTAAATTGACCATATCTTTTGTACTACAATGTTAATTCTATGCATATACACTGTGCTTGCCATCGTAAATGCAACACCCTAAAAGGAAGCATGCAATTAGCATGAAACTTACAGCATACATTAGCGGAGGTGAGATATGTAAATGATTAGAATTTCAATGCAGACGCATATCTCGCACGCCTATGGTACCACTTCAAAGCGCTATTATATAAGTAAGGCTTGGAGATATCGACGATTTCAAGTTCAGTGATTGTGTTTTTATTATGGTTAAAAAAAAAAAAGAAAGAAACATTAATTATGCCTTGTAGAAAACAGCGGTTTGATCAAGTATCCCAGTTCGACAGAGGAAAGATAATGGCCTACCGAGATTGTGGATTATCTTTCAAGGAAATCGATAGTCGTGTCGGACGAAACCTAACAATTGTAATGCGGATTTGTGATCGTTGGATTCAGGAGAGTACGACGGCCCAACGTATTCGATCGCATCCACCTAAGTGCACTACTTCACATGAATTGTGCGCATGACAGTGACGAATTGCTCAACCACATCACGAAACATAGCACAACACATTCAGTCTGTAACGTATCATTCAGTACCTACGCGTATCATTCGACGCCGAGTACAGCAGTGTGGTCTGTTCACAAGAAGTCCATTGCTTCGTCTATTCTTGATTATTATTATTTTAATTGTTTATGATTATTATTCTTAATTATTTTTTGCCGTTCTAGTCGTAAATTATATTTTATTTTTCCTTCAAGCAAATCTTTTTACTTTGGCTTAATTAGTTTTATTGCATTTCATTGATATTTCTGTTTCATTGTTACATTTCATTAGTAGTCATTGGTTATAGGGCCCATAAAGTTAAAATCGTCAATATTTTGAGATAATTTATATATTGAGAATATTTAAAATCGTCAAAATTTAGGTTATTGGTATTTAGGTTATGGTATTAGGTTATTGGTATATATATATATATATATATATATATATATATATATATATATATATATATATATATATATATATATATATATATATATATATATATATATATATATATATATATATATATATATATAATATATATATATTTTAATTTAAGGACACTTTATTTCATTTTTTTTAAAATTTATAATTAGTTTCATTGATTATTATTCTATAATGCACCACTATATCTTCTTATAAAATATTAAAATATATAATTAACTAAATATTTCATTACTTCTTAATAAATTAACTGCATCGAGAGATATTGAATAATACGACCAATATACGCGTTGATATTTTATACCTCTATATATAAATTACAAAATTGTAATAGTTTCCTTTTATAATATATTTTTATGTTCTCATTTAAAAATTATAATTGTATTGTTTGTAATTAGTAATATTTAAATATGCAATTGTTCGTTTATTTTATAAATGTATATTACAAAGTTTACTCATATTTTTTTACTTTAAGCATCTTTTGTGTAATATTATTAACTATGGTACAAAAATAATCCTAATATCATTATTATAATGCTGATATTTAGTAAAATTTTTAAGAAATATCTTAACTATATTTTGATCATTTAGGGTATTTCCATTGTACTGTTATGTTTTTATGTAACTTATTACAACCAATGTTAGATCAGATATTTTATTTTTCGAAAAATCGATAATTTTATGTTTTTATGCAATCAACGGAATCCCCCACAACACGTAATTGCATGATATTAGTCACTTGCAATGATCGATCAGGCAAACAAACGTGTGTAACACGATATTGGTCATTCTCGAGTCAAATGTACATAGCTATCTGAATAAAAATATAAAATTTTTACTGTTCGTTCGCTATTTTTATTTTTATTCCAAATCGGATAATTTTGCTGGGTCGAAAAATTACTTGAATAATATCATATTGAGTAAAAAAAGAACAGATTGAAAAAATGATCAAATTTCAACTTTAAGTATGTAAACACTCAATAAATGAAACTCAGGATTGTCACAAAAGAAAATTAATTGTTACCATTTACTAAACGATTTGCCTAATAAAAATAAAGCGATAGATTTTACTTATATGCTTAGAATAAAAATTTCAATTCCAGATCATTATAGAAATGTTTTTGATGTATCTGTAAGAAAAGTGCATTTTTATATTTTAGCTGAAATGATATTTGTAAAGTGTTAAAAGAAAACTTCTTTTAAATGTTCATTGTCTGCTGATTATTATAATTATAAAGTGATGTACTTTATACGTGAAATTTATATGACAGGTAGAAATGATTACAAGCCTATTTCTAACATTAACAGATGTTGAATAACAGCCTATAAGGACTGTAATTTAACATATCGCCATATTGTTGATCACGCCAATTGAAATTCCGTGTGGTCTGCAAAATATGAAATTATTAGATTCAAGGCTGTCATGTGGAATTTTAGTTGAATTTTAGCAAATTGTTGTCATTAACAGTTGAGGAAACAGACACGTGGCCTTTATTGTCTTAAGGGATAGAGTTAGCCGTATTTCTGTTTTCCAGCATCGTTAAAAACACAGATTACCAACGTGTAATTGAAATTGTCATTCTGGACCATCACCTGAGTAATGGCATAAAGTGTCAATAAATTAACTTTTTAATCTGCTCTTGATTTGCTCTAGAGTTGCTTTGGACAGAGTAGTATTTATGTTTGTTAAGGCTACCCTTTATTTTAACCCTGTGGTATATTATGTTCTGCAGCATGTTCTGGTTTTCAATAAGTCTTCATGTTAACGGAAATGCTTGGCTGCTATCTGGACTATAGCACGCTTTCCAGTTTTCTTATTTTTCTGTACTTACTCTTAATATACATACGATCAACTGCTGATTGGTTCTCACTACATACCAATTACTACTGTAGATGAACTAAGGCATTGAAATGAAAATGCATCTATACTTATAAATTTCATCCAACCTGTGATAGATACCCAGTATAATCCAACAACAATACTTATATCCAGGTGTAAGAAGTACTTTTATCACTTTGAAAAAGGGTTATTCTAGATACTGTTTTTTAAGGATTTATCAATTAATCCTAAGAAAAAAAACTTTAAAAAATTTAAAGTTAATCATTTATTTTCTTTTTTATAATATATTTTCCCGATTCGCATTTTTTTTAAGTGCCGCAGTTTTAATGTTTAGCCGTGTCACAGTCGATTTGAATGAAAAAACTCTTAATGACTAAAATTATATTATTAACAACACATGTCCACTAAAAAATTTATTTTAAAATGAATAAAAGTAAATGAAATTTTCATTATTTTGACATTCAAAATTTAAACTTAGTAATTATTTTCACTAGAATTTACAATGTAATGTAAGAAATTTGAAGCAATTTCAAACTTGTGAAAAGTTTGTTATTTTAATTTCATAACAGAGTAACTATATAAGTGAACCGGTTTAAATAAACAGTAAGCATTTTAGCACAATACTTAAAGATATTTCTTATTTAAATGAACATAAATTTGATATTTAAGTATAATTCCTATTCAGAAATCAAAGTTTATTCAAGTATTTATTTTTTATGTTAAAAGCTCTTTCATGAATGAGATATGGGAAGAATGAAGCATTGTTATGAACACTAAAAAGCTTTTAAGTGCCTTACTGTAAAATTTTATGAGTAATTACCTGAGTTCATTGACCATTTATTTATTCTGAAATATCATTATATATTCAGGTTTTACTATTTTAATACAAAAAAATTCAGCAGGCTATTTTGCAATTCTACAATGAGCTTAAGATTCTTATAACACTCAGATTCAATGAAATCGATAAAGTTTCGTGACAATTTTAGATTGTCAATTTTACTGTCATTTAAAGTTTATCTACTAAAACAATTATTTTTTTCTAACTTTCACATTCTTTTATTATTCACAAAATTAACATATATTTGCATAAGAATTACATTATATAGAAAATACATGCAGCAAAAAGCATTTTAGCAATAGTTACATGAAAATTATTTACTCTGAAATACTATATTCTAATAATAACATATAAATAAAATAATAAGATAGTAAAATGTGATCGTAGTGACTCGTTTTTATCAATGAATATTACTCATGGTAATTCTATAGAAAAACATTTCAAGTCATATAATTTCTGTATAGTAATTTCATGCAATGAAGTAAATCCTGTTAGTAATTGTTTTTTTTAATTGATAATAGAGAGGAGTTTGAGGCACAAATTTTAGGTGCAGTTTCTTGCATATTAATTTTTTTCTATCGTGTAAATTTGTGTAGGTGTTTAGGCATTCTTACTGTTCCTACTTGCCTTAAGTTTAGCATTTTTCTGGCCATTGGAAATAAAAAAATCTGTGTAAAAGTAATTCTTTTTTTTTTTTCAAATATTATCAGATTATGAATGTTTTATTTTTCAAATGATGCGATAAAATATAAAGATTGTTTTTAATTAATAGCAGAGAGAGAGAAATGTGCTGCAATTGAAGATCCTTTTATAGTAATTTATGAAAGAATAGTATTGTAACCCCGATTCATTTACTACAATGTATAAAAGAAATAAAATTAAAGGTGTATTTATTAAAAATATAAAAGAATTCCATTGTGATTAGAAAAATTTCTATTGCAGTACATAAAATAATTGCTTCATAATTGAAATCTCTTTTTATGTAATAAATAAATGACTTATGATTTAACAGATGGTAAATTGATATAAAATCATATGGCGTATAAAAACATTTTTATTGCAATTTAGCATAAAATATTTGTAGTGCAATAGAATCTTTCATTTCAAAATATGAGTCGCATTACAGCTGAAGATTCGTTTCTTTCAATTTATTAAAGAATTGTGAACGATATACGAGTATTCATTGCAATAAATAAGGAAAATAATTTTATTGTAATCGAAAAGTTTTTAGTTCAATACACACATAAACATATTGCAAATGAAAATTTAGTTATTGTAGAATACAAAATAATTATATTATAATACATATAAGTAAAAAAGTTTTCGAATTCATCAATGCAAAATTACCTTGATATCGTTTTTCTGCAACATCATTCTAAGCTTAGATTGACAAGTGTAAATAAACTTGTGATAATTTAAACAATTGTTCTCATTTCATCATGGGGGTATTTGCATCGATTAAAATAATTTGAAATACATTCTTAGCTCTTTAAGCAGAGAACGCTCACTTCTACAAATCTCTAATTTACGAACACACTCCCGATTTTACAAACTACTGGTTAGTTTCTAACATGATCCCATAGAAGCAATAATAATTTTAATTTTCTTTTACTAACTCAAGTGCCGAACTGGCAGTCGATTGGTTAACGCTCTTGCCTACGGTTCAACTGTTCGTGGGTTCGAATCCCACCTGGGGCATGGATGTTTGTAGTCGTTCAGAATCTGCTTTAAGCCGTAGGTCCTGGTCTAATTGGCCCTTGTGTTCAAAAAATGGCCGTTGAGTGGCGAACAAACAATACTAACTAAAGCTTTGAAAAATCTATTTTTCTGTGAACTCATTCCCATACATCTGTGTTTGTTTTTATTGTTTGATTTTTTCCTGTTTTTTTAAATATTTTAGGTGATTGATATTTTTTAATTATGCGATTGAGATTTAATTTTATGATCGAAGTTTGTGCTGAGTAAACTAAATCCTTCGAATTGAGTATTTATATAATGCTGATAGAATTATATAATTATATAATTTCCTGTAGAATTTCTCTTGCGTAAGCTATCTTTTCCATTACAGTCCATGAAACAGAGTATAATCAGTAACTTCAAGCTGAAAAAGTACATTTAAAAAAAAAGACCATCACTTGGAATCATTTTATGAAATTGATGTTCCAAATATAATACACTTATCAATCAATGCTTGGAATAATGCTGCTGAATAACGATATGCGTATGTGCCATTTTGATATGTAGTCTTCATTACCACCATAACAGAAGAAAGCCAAAAACGCTTACCTCACCTTTACCACACGCTTTCTTTTGAGTGAAGATGAGTTACTCATCCATATAAACTACAACAAAGAAATAAACTTATACTAAAAATTTCATTTCAGAACTTCTTTTATGCGAATTAAGATGTAATTTATAATCGAGAATTATCAGATGATTAAATGATTGAGAACATAATGAATGTGAATGATAAAAAGAACTATCAAATATAATACAAGAAAACTATCGAATATCAAACAAGAAAATAATATATTGCCATGACTATAAAAAGAACAAACAGATGAATGGCAAACAAAACTGAAGATCTTTATTGAGAAAATTATTAGTGTAATGTTTTGCTACATCAAAAGAAGGAAACGATTCTTCTTAAAAATGTGTTTTTAAAACAAAAAAAAAAAAAAAAAAAAAAAAAAAAAATGAAGTGTATTTGTCTTATTTTTTATCCTTAAAATTTATTCTTTCATTCTTTAAAACTTATTCTTTATTTTCATAAAAAGAAAATAAAGAATAAGTTTTAAGGAATTAATTTTATTTTGCATTTGTTATTTTATAGAATGTACTAAATAATTTTCCTAATAATATTTTATTTCAAAGGAGAGCAGTATGGTGAAAAAAATCTTTCTAAGAATTAACACTTATTCTTTTTTATTTTAGGAATTGTTTCCTCGGTCCTTACGAGTTTGCAAAAATGAGCATCTACTGTAGTAACATTTAACATATTTTTTTTTTTTAAATTGAGCAAATTCAAATCAAAACTATGCATAAACATGCATTAAGCTCTGACGGTAGCTACTGAATAGATAGCACTGTATTAAGATTTTATACAAATTAGAAATACGGAAAATCAGATAATAAAATGATATTTATTGGACAAATATATTATACTAGAAATAACAAGTGATTAAATTTTCAAAACATTTGGCTGGATATATAGATCCTGAGAAATCAGCACCCAGAACAACCACCTCTGGCAGTAATAATAACAGTTATACGCCTGGGCATTGATTCAAACAGAGATTGGATTGCATGTACAGGTACAGATGCCCATGCAGCTTCAACACGATGCCACAGTTCATCAACCGTAGTGACTGGCGTTTGGTGACGAGCCAGTCGCTCGGCAACCATTGACCAGACGTTTTGTATTGGTGAAAGATCAGGAGAACGTGCTGGCCAGTGCAACAGCTGAACATGTTCCGTATCAAGGAAGGTCCGTACAATACCGGCAACATGCGGTCGGGCATTATCCTGCTGAAACGAAGGGTTTCGCAGGGCTCGAATAAAGGGTAGAGTCACGGGTCGTAACACACCAGAAATGTAACGTGCACTGTTCACAGCACCGTCAATGCGAAAAAGAGGTGACCGAGACGTGTATCCAATGGCACTTCATACCATCACGCCAGGTGATGGGCCAGTATGACGATGACGAATGCACGCTGCCGGTGTGCGTTCACCACGATGCCGCCAAACAAGGATGCGACCATCATGATGCTGTTCACAGAACCTGAATTCTTCTGAAAAAAATGACGTCTCGCCATTCGTGCGCCCAGGTTCGTCGTTGATCACACCATTGAAGGCGCTCTTGTCTATGACGCAGCGTAAAGGGAAGCCGCAGCCATGGTCTCCGAGCTGAGAGTCCATGCTGCTGCAAACGCCGTCGAACTGTTCGTGCAGACACTTATTGTCTTCCAAACTACCCAGTTTCTTGATTCACGGCTTGTGACGTGGTTGCACGATCCATTACGGCCATGCGGATAATATGTCTGTCTTCTCGGTTGCTAGTGATAGGTGGCCGTTGAGATCCCGCAAGGCGTTCCGTATTACCGTTCTGAACCCATCGATTCCATATTCTGCTAACAGTCATTGGATCTCGACCGACGCGAGCAGCAATACTGCGATAAGATAAACCGCAATCCCGGTACGCTACAATTTGACCTTTATCAAAGTCAGAAACGTGCTGGTACGCATTTCTCCTTCTTACACGAGGCATCACAACAATTTTTTACCAGGCAACAATGTTAAAATGCAATTTGTGTATGAGGAACCGGCTGAACAATTTCCTCATTTAAACACAATGCAAGTGTCGCTACTGGTGCCTGTTTGTCTGAATGCGCTGAAAAGCTAATCATTTGCATATAACAGAACCTTCTTTCTTTCGTATAAATTTCACGTCTGTGGCATGTCGCCTTCTTGTTGTAGCAATTTTAATGTCCAGTAGTGTGTATATATATATATATATATAATTTTAGAGTATTTGATACTTGGTATGAAATTATTTTAGTTATTCCTTTTTCTATATGTTACTTATTGAATCGCTAATACAATTCATTGGTATTATTAACTTTAAGTAAGATCAAATTATAGGTGAAGTTTTTTTTTGTTTTTGTTTTATCATGCTTAATCTTTTTGTCCTGAAAGGATGAAGCACAGAGTTAAGAAAAATAAAGTGATCGGTTACATTCTCCAATTCATCTCCTGCACTGTCATTTAGATTTTGTTTTTTCATTATTTTTCAGTCATATAACATTAATTAATTTTCAAATTTATGACGATTTACTGGAGCTTTTACTTGCATGGCATCCTGTATTGTGGCACTGAATGGATGGATGAGTACTTTTGATCATGCTGAAAATAACCCAGATTTGTGCTTGATTTTGAAATTTATAACTAACGTTTTGATGTACGATTTTAATTCTTATTTTCCTGGATAAAGAATTTATGCCTTACGTGTGTCGTGCACTGCCCGACACAATGAAAATTCAATACCGAAAATTATGTATATATATATATAATATATATATATATATATATATATATATATATATATATATATATATATATATATATATCATGAGAAACCAGATGAGTGGGCAATTATTGAGTAGTTACTTCAGTTTGGAAAATAATCGTTGAAAGATTGTTCATGTCGCAAAGGGCGCTTTTAATTGCAGAGAATGCCAGGCCTTCATCAATAGAGTCAATTCCAGCAGGCAGACGTGTTTACGTGGGGCATAATGACCGAACTGAGATGGGCATGTTGGTCCTTACTACGATTCGCAGTTGACAGACACCTAGACACCACTGTTGGGTCACTATTGGATCCACAGTGCACCGGCTAAGACAAAGATGGTTGGAACAAAGAACTGTGAAATGTTTGCGGGATGTTTATATAGCCAGAATGATGTCAGCTAGTATACATCGACGCGTCAGACGGTAAATGTGGTAGTCTCTGAAAGCATGATATTCTGCATCATATGCAAGACACAAGGGACAGAAGGGGATCGAGTTTGCGAGGCTTAGTGCCAGAAGCTGAGGCTTCTATAACTAATTTTCATACCTTGCAACTCGAAGCTTTGAACTCGAGTCTACCTTCCAACAGCCGCCACCTGCCTCGGTAGACGAGCCACAGAACCATACCTTGATGAGGCGAGTAGTCTCGCCGGCACCCACTCACTTATTATAGCATTCATTCTCGTTAAAGATTTGTTTTAAAATTCCTTTACGAACCGTCAATTCCTATGCTATTCCTCAATATCCCAGCTCTCGACCGGTCCATCGTCAGAAGCACGCTGGTATTCCATCATTGGAATGTCATCCGACACAATGGACATTATCCTTTTCAAGATAGACCAGTTGCGCCGGTCCAGGATGGTACTTAAGCTTTCGCTCTTGTACACCAGCTTACTCCTTTCCTCCGAGGTCCTGGTACAAGACAGCACGAAGTGGAGACAATCTCCCACAACATTGCACGAGCGACATAACTCGCTAATCGGATACCCTCGTTTATGAAGGTATTCCGGCACACGTCCGTGTCCTGTCGCTATTTGGGCAACGATAGCATTACCGAAAACTCTTTTATCAGAAACAGTTTCAAAGAATTTGTAGGTCTGACGACCCACCTCTTCATTGTCCCATCTCAGTTGCCATACCCGCAGTGCTTCTTTATGCAGCACCTTTATCAGGTGCGACCTTGGACGTGACAGGTCCAGCGTTGGCTCTGGAAGATTCGCAGCCTCTTTGGCCAGTAAATCGGCTCTTTCGTTTCCGAAAGTGCCAACATGTGCTCGCACGTAATGTAAGCGTACCTCTCTTTTACAAATGGCTTCCTGGTATGAGTCCTTCGCTTTATTTACCAAGATGTTCTGGTTATTTGGATCGGCCAGGGAGTAAAGGGATGACAACGAATCACTGTATATGTGACAAGTGTTGTTGCCTGGGTGTACTTTGAGCCAATCTAGCGCCAGTCTCAGCGCCGAAATTTCCGCCTGGAAGACAGAATTCTCGTCGCCAAGTCGAGCACCATAAGTAACGATCTCATGCCCAAAGTACAAGATGGTGAACCCTATACCAATTTTACCATCAATGCCTGATCCGTCTGTAAAGATTTCCAGACCCTCGCCAGTTGGCTTTTCGCTATCAAAAGGCACGCTACAACGCTCCGCAGGGTGACATGACAGAATGTCTACCCTCTGCTCTATATCGTCTGGCCGCAGATTTACCTCGTGAAAGATATATGGCCTGCGCTCCACCAATACCATTAGCTTTGCATATTCTATGCCTGCTTTTATATCTAGCGGTAGGACGCCCGCTAGCACTTGTACGGCAGCTGTAGAAACTGCCCTGTAGCATCTGGTGAATGCCATGAGTGCCGGTCTTTGAACACTCTGTAGGTGGTCACAGAAGGTCTTACAGTCCAATCTGTGTCCCCATGCCCCTACACCAAAAAGAGCCATTCTTTCGGTACCACTCCTATATAGGCGTTTGAGTAATTCAGGCTCACGCCCGAAGAGAACCCTAGCCGTTCGTTGGAGTGCCATTGTGACATTCACAATATTTTGTCTCACCTCCTTTAAATGGGAGTTGAATGTGAGAGCGCTATCGTATTTTACACCCAGGAACTTAAGCTCCTGCACGGACTTTATGGAGGTTCCGTCCCAACGGAAGACTGGCGGTCTCTTCAATTTCCGCTTTCTGGAGACCGTGAGGGCCCCCATTTTGCTCGGATTGAAAACCAGCTTAAAAGTCTTTCCCCATTTGCTGAGTGCATTAAGGGCTATTTCCGCATTTTTCTCGAGCTTTGCTCTTGAGTCACCAGCTACGACCAGCAGCATGTCGTCAGCGAAGGCTAGAAGCCTCGTATCATTCGGCATATCCAGTCGCAAAGCGCTGTCTGCAACTATGTTCCAGAATAGTGGTCCACTACATGACCCCTGCGGTACTCCTCTGCTGGATTCGAAAACCAAGTTTTCTCTCGAGCCTTTGAATATTATCTTTCTGTCTTCCAAATAGGACTTCACCAGCATATAGACGTTTTGTGGACATCGTGCTTGGCCAAGGAGGAACATTACTCCAGGTCTCCACACGCTATCAAAAGCACCCTGTACATCTAGCGAGATTAGGCTAACGTACTTTCCTGTCTCCTGAAAATACCTGATTGTGTCGTTAAGACACACGTGTGCCGTGTCACACGAACTGCCCGGCCTGAAGCCATGTTGGGCGGGGTGAAGTGCCTGCGACTTCACCAGGTGATGGTATATTCTTTGGGTTAGGAGTTTGTCCAGTACTTTGCCTAAACTAGACAGTAGACAAATCGGCCTGTAGGATCGCGCCTCAGACGCGATCTTCCCTTGTTTCAAAAATAGGACCAACTTGGCATGTTTCCAAGATATGCAAGACATCCTGGATGTATTCTTATCGAGCAAAACCATTTGCCATCGATGGTTTGCTAGTGGCCTGCATTCATGGCGTTCATTAAGAAGACTGCCATTGACTCCATAGCATAGACGTCAGTGTCTAGAATGATACCGGATAAGAGATATGTGCACAGGATCATCTTTTCAAATGAGTCACGCTTCTGTTTCTTCAATGATATTCACCGCGTACGAGTGTGGCATCGATGTGGAGACATGTTCAACTCAGTAACAATTGCGAAATGCCCTATGGCACGACAACATGTCATCATGGTTTGGAGCGCTATTGGGTACAATTCCAGGCCACTTCTTATTCCTATTCACGGCACTGTAACAGCCCAACGTTACGGAGATGATGTGTTGCTGTCGTTGACATTCCCCTACCTTCACGGGAGGCTCAATGCCCTTTATCTGCAGAATAACGCCTGACCGATATTGCTCGCATCAGACAACATTCTTGGTAAGGTGTACACATGTTTCCCTTGCCACGATGTTTACTAGAACTCTCACGAATCGAACAAGTTTGGGATGTGATTGAACGCCATTTGCGGACCCTTCCATTGTCTCCCTTAGACGACGCAGTTTGGCAAATTGTTAACAAATAATGGAAAGTCAATCTTCATGATGCCATCCATACTATCTTTTACTCTGTGCCTAGACGTGTTGTTTTGTGTATTGCTGTCAACGGTGGTTCTGCAATCAAATGATCCGAGCCTGTTTTGTCTCTGTATTATGCATAACATTTCGAAATACAGATCACTTATTATTCGCTGCTGTCTCTCTCTATTTGTCGAGTTTCCTCACTTTCTAGCAACTCCTTCATGGTGTTACATTATCAATGTCAGGCAGTGTAAATATCCTTGAACATGCACTTTCTTGTATAATACAAACCTATTAAAATTACAAAGTAAATTGGATCAGGTAGTAAAAAATAAGGTTTACTGAAGAGAGAAAGTTATGAATTTTCGTTGTAGTTCTTAAGTTTGTTATCCAGAGTAGATTTTTGCATTGCCATAGAAGAAACTAACACTATCATACAGAAAGTTCGGGTATTTTCATTTTCATATGTTAGATGATTCTACTGTTAGCTCCAGACGCACTTCCAAGTAAGACCAATAAGCACCTTACTCTTCTACACCTTGTTCTGATTCTTCTACGAATTTACACAATCTACCAACACAACCATTGTAAAGCAGTGTAATTTATCAACCTTCTGAAGACAAATATTTTTTCCTCAGTATTTATTACCAAATTACTTGTACCCTTTTCTTATTAGATTTTTCCTTGCATTATGATAAGAAGAAGAAGGAATTAACTCATTTAAACATTTTCTTCGTAAGAGTATAGTAGTTTTTCTTCTTATATATATATTCTACAAACTATATCTTAACATTGACTGATTTCTCCTCATATAAATGAGTGACGAAACTCATGTTGTTGTCTTGTACCAACTAGGTTGGCATTATGAGGTGTGGCTAACCTGAGGCTCTTTGATGGATTATTTGTGGTTCTCGATAAGTGTACCCGAGTTCCCTTTTCATATTGCCGATTTATCATAATTTAAAAAATCATTATCGTTCCGGTTGTGTTTCAGAATGTCTTTTAAATTACAGACAGCAAATAAGAAAGATTAAATGCAATGTTGTAACAAATTTTATTTCCGTCCAAGTTAAGAATAATATGACTCATCGAAAACTGTGACAACGAACATAAATAGCATCGTAATCATCCGCAACAGACCGACAATAGACAGTTGACATTGTTTTCTGGAGGAAACAATTTGTATCATTCTTGCTACTGATATAATTTGTAACCTGGAAATTTTGGGGAGTTAATTGTAATTTGCTTCGTAGAAAGTAATACGCGTTGTTATTGTTTTAATAAGACAAAGCTTGTATTTTCTAAATTTCTTTTATTTCTTCTTCTTTTAAAAATATGACGACAGAGAACGAAAATAAAAAATAGAAATACGAGCACAAAAAATGTAGAAGCTTTAATAATGACTGATAAGAGAGTTTCTTTTTTATTGACATTAACGTAAAAACATTGTGTTATTTGTAATTCTACTGTCAAAAATTATAAAGCTAACAATTTACGTCAGCATTATGAAACCAATCATTCTCGGTTTTCTAATCAGTATCCACCAAATTCCAAATTAAGATTAGATAAACTTGCTTCTTTAAAATAAAATTTAAAAAAAACAACAATCAATTTTGATAACCCTTGGCAGAAAACCTGATAATGTAGCTGAAACCAGTTTTGTCATTGCCTGATATATTGCTAGTGCAAAACGCCCATATTGAGAATGGTAGCTTATTAAAAAAAACTTCGAAGATGTTCGTAAAGTTTTAGATCCAAGTACTGCAGCATGCAGAAAAATGTTTCGCAATTTCCTATCTCGAGACAAACAACCAAACGACACATAACTGCAACTAATACATCGCTTGAATACAATTAAAAAAAATAATTTAATGAAGTAAATTACATTCATCTTAGTCCTTGACGAATCCATAGATATCACAGATCTTCCGCAAATGGGATTTTCATATGTTTTGTTTCAACTTTTTTGTTAAATAAGAATTATTAGGTTTAATAGCACTTCAAGAGGGCAACTCCGGGTGTTGATATATAAAATGCATTAGATTCCATTATGAAAAATTTTGGTTCTTTATAAACTTGTAAGCAATTGCTTATATAAAATTCTTTATAAACCTCAGTTGCAATAAATGGTGTAGCTCCGGCAATGTTGGGTAAAAAATATTGGTCTTATTGGGCTTTTAAGAGATGAATCTGAAATTCTTACTATTCATACCAATTCATTGCATAATTCACCGGAAACATCAGTTTACAAATTATTTACAATATCCTGATGCTATAAAAACAATGTTACACATTGTAAATTGCATTTGCACCAATGCAAAAAATCTTCGACAGTTCAAAAATTTTCTTTGAAGGTTCAGTTTAGTTCAAAAGGACGAAGAACTTTCAAATGACATTAATATGATTTTTTTCATTGTTACATAATTATCGCGATACAACGTATTAAATCAATTTGTAGATTTGTTTGATCCGATAATTGCATATTTAAAAGAAAAGGAAATAACCTATTCAGAATTAGACGATGATGATTCGTTACAAAACAATGTTTTTCACTGATATCATGGAACATTTGCAAACACTGAATTTACAATTACAGGTGAAAGATAAAATAATATCGGAATTCTCACAGTGTGTATATATATTTAGCTTTCGAATTAAGTGGCAAATTTCAAAAGGCCATTAAAACAAAACAATTTGTCATTTTCTTCGAATTAAAAAAAAGTTGTTCCACTATTGAACAAAAAAACTTAACAAGAATATAATAAAACAAGTTGATTTTTGACGAAGTTCCAAAATACATTTCACCATTTGAGATATTTTAAATAGTCTTTTTATTTATTTTCTGTGTTTAATTAAAATGAACATAATTCAAGGTGAATTTTCCATTTCCAATATAATTTTGACCCAAAAAACATTTGGAGAATTAGAAATAATAGTGATGCAAGAAGATCAAGCTCTACAATTAAAGTTATGTGTCGGAGCGAATTGAGTTTTGGAAATTTGTATCAGAATCAAAGTATCATTTTATAGTATGTCCAATAGTATTTTAAAGAAGGCTGCTTCGAATTATTCCAATATTCGGAACAACGTACTCATGTAAATTATTTTATTTCACTTTAAAATTCGTGAAATGCAATCAGTGTTAACTAATCAGCATTTCAAAGAACTACTGAGAAGTACTGTCACCAATTAATCACCAAATCGTTAATAATATTCAAGAGAAAGTAAAATAAATGTATTTAATTTTTAATATGTAAATTCAATACACATCTTTTGTACTTTTATTTATACGTTTTATAATGAATATAATTTCTATAAAGAAATTTTTAATACCTTTTTTGAATACCTTTTAAATACCCATTTAATTGCAAGTCTCGAAAAACTTCAAATTTTGAAAAATGGCTCCAACTATCAAAGAGTTTGTCCACCCCTAGTGTAGTCTTTATATAATTTTAAAACTAAATATTCAGAGAACATTATCATCACCATGAAATTGTAAGTCATTTTGTTTTATAGTAATTTTCCTTTTTATTATAAAATTATACATATTTTGCAGAAAAAAGCAATGGAATATTACAAATTTATTTTAAATTTATTTAAAATAGTTACTAAGATATAATATTAAGTTGATTTTATAAGAAAAATAATGATATATAATGCCGCCCAACTTATCTAGTGGTCATCATGCCTGACTGGAATCGGACATGAAAGTACTTTCTCTCTCTATCTATCCTGTCTTTGTCCTTTCCTTGAGTGAATGGGTTGTGAATGGTTGCCTGCCTTATAAACTGATACCTATGGCATGTATGTACTTAGGAAGTCGGACTTCACACTTAAATATGGTTCAGTTGGAAAAGTGGAGCAGCGCACCCCAGAATGCCAGCCTAGCTGCCACACGACAACAACAATGGAATATAATACGATATATGAAAATAGTGAGGAATATTTTTAATTAATATAAATATTAATTTTTAAAATAGAAAATGTACAGAAATTAGTTTTTTGATGATGACTGGATTTTAATTTAATAATTTATTAGCTATGGAAATAATTATGTGTCTTCACCGCACCATTTACACGACATGTTCAAATACGAAATATTACATTATGAAAATTAAATATACCTGTACAGACAAAAATAACGCATTGTGCTTTGGTTGTGTTCTCAAATTAGACAGTCACTCCCATCGGCATTTCAATAGACATGTGGTTACTTTCAAACGTGAGATAGTTCTAATATTAAGTAATTCGAGATAAAAGGCAGAAAAAAAATGATAAAAACAAAGAAAAGCAATCATAAAGATTGATCATAACCCGGAATTACGCTATATGCATCGGGAGGGTGGAGGAAATAAATTTAGACAGTTATAAATTAAAAATGAATACAGAAACGTGTGGTTTCTGAAGACTTTTTTAGACAGATAAAAAGTTATTTTTGGAGTCGCTTTCGCTGTCCACTAACTTTGTGAAAGGCTTAAATCGATTTTTATTTTGAGGAAGTTTCGTTACAGAAGTTTTGATCTGTATAAAAAAAGGACAATGACTGGTTACTAATAACGGGTAGCAATTTCTCAAAAAGCATTATAATTAGAGTGGCTACGATTAATAATTTCCCTAAAGGTCAGGTAACAGTGTGGGTACTGCCACATAGTTTCATTATGGTTGAAAAGTATTAGGTTCCTGTGTGATGCGAAGAACTAATTTGCACGTTAATTTTTTATTCATTTCTGACTTATAACTCGTAAAGGTGTTGTTGTTAAAATAAATTAGGATTAGAAAAGATAGAAGTTCTTACCCTTTGAATATTTCACATGTACAGTTTTGGTTGTAATAAATTGCAAAAATTATTAATCCGCTGAATGAAAAGAATTAATCTTCTTAAATTTTGACTAATATTATTTCCATAATTTTAACCACATTATATTTTTTCTAACATTATTGTTTCCATACACTACACAGTAATTGTCTTATAACTGAAAGTAACAACCATATTTATAGAAAATTTTACTTATTTCCATTTCCAATTGAATTAGGAACAAAATACTTATATGATACGAATTTTCCCCCATAGTACATCTTTTATAGCGGGTATTAAAGTTGCTTAAAAGAGTTGGTAAAAAATTCCACATACTATCAAATGTTACTTTTTTTTTCTTGATGATATTGAAATAATTTTGCAAATATGCAAACTTCACAGTTCTTATTTTTGATTGTTGAATGCAGTTTTTAATTTATTTTTACTTGAATATATAAGCAACAAAATCTTTTCTACGTGATCTTCATAAAATGTAGATTTTAGCCTTATGAGTTATTATTTTTATATCCAAGATAAATTTTTATTTTAACTTAAATAAAAATATTACAAATACTATCAAATTTTTTTATTTATAGTTTTTCTGCTTAAAATCACAGTGATAAATAAAATTAAAAGTTTCCATAGCTATACAGTATTTAAAACAAAAATCATTTTCAAATATTTTAAATAAATATCTACATTATTTTAAATATGTTAAGGTTTAAAAATGATATTTGATATATATTAATTTAATGTGAATGATGAAGAATTATTATAAAAAATCTCGTTTCATCAGCAGTAAATGCTTATAAGAGCATAATTTTAAAAAAAATTACAAAATTTATATCTTAATTATGTTTTAAAGATTGAGAAGATAAACATTCTTTAAGTGCTTTTTTATAAAAGTAAGCATTAGTGGGAATAATTTTACAATTGCTACAATAAGGATAAAACACCAACTCCAGAAAAATTCTAGCTAATAAGACTAACTTTATTTTTAATTTGAATATAAATTTTGGGACCACTCTTTTAAAGTGTTTTTCTGAAAAAATATTTTGATATAAAGATATCTTATTAAAATATTAATGTTCAATTATTAAAATGTCCTTTTAATAGAAATTATTTATAATAGTTTTCAGAAGAAAAATGACTGAAATAAGAAATAAAAAACGTTTTATATTCACACCATTGTTTTACAACTTGAATTCAATAATAGGTATGAAAAAAAAATCTCCATGAGACAATAAAATTAGTATTTCCCCTCAGATGGTTTGAAAATAGTTAAATAAAATGGCATAAAATATTCACGGTTGAAGAGGGGATAAATTATTCGGTCATGATATAAATAATTATTTCTCCCTAGAGATAACCTATGACGTCATTCGGATGACGCATGAAAATCATTAGCTTTATGGTTTTACGCTCAGTATTCAAATGGCTTTGCTACTTTTATCTTTCAGACAATGCTTTCTAAGAGATAATTTCAATCTGAAAACAATGCTTTTGGAATATCTCATCTGGGAATAGCTTATACACGCATAAAAAACATACACACTCTGTGAATAATACTATTTATAATTTAATAAAAAAATATATTATCTTGATGTTAATGATATTTGAAACTGAAGTTATTATTTCATTATTTATGGAATTTGAGCATGAATTTTGTTTTCCACTATTGACTCAAATCTGCCAAGATATCATGCGTTAAGATACTTAATATGCTTTAAATATACATACATTTTATTAAAAGATGAATTTAGTTTGTCAAATATTTGGAAAAAGATTCTTTTTGAAAACACAGTTTTCCAGTTAAAGTTAACTATTAAAATCATTGTACATTTTCTGATAATGAGAAATGTTTAGTTATGAAAAGTCATTTTTATAAATATACATTTACTCCTTATTAAAAATTTACTTTTTTGTAAAAGTTATCTTACAAACAATTTATGGAATACCTTATGGAAGAAGCTCCTCACTTATTTTTGTTTATTTTGCGCATGGCAAGAACTACAGATACCAAATAGCTATCTTTCTGTTTATAAATACCGATATTTTGTTTTGGTTAATGGATAGAATAAATATGCAGTCGATGTAAATAAAATTTATATCGTTTTTGTGTTGAATTTTTGTTTACAATTGAATGGATAATAACTGGAATGGAATGAAAAATTATATAAAGTTGTTGGTCTCTACTAAAAATCTGAAATTAAAAGCTATTTTACGAAATTATGATTGCAGTGCAATTATATCGGATGTAATTAAATTAAATGACGTACTATTCAGATGCAGATTCTTCTCGCTTCCAGAATTAAAAGGAAAGATTCGCTTGTTCTTTTTATAATTGTTACATGTACATAATCTCTGAGTTGGAAGAAAAACTATTTTTCCAATATTTGGCTCTCTGTCAAGATAAATAATGCTCCAATTACCTGATAAAGTATAAGAAATGAATAAAATATTATTGAATTCTGACTATGTTATATATATTTTAAGAGGACTTTTGAAGTACGTACGTAGAATACATCTACCAACAGCTGGGGGTGTTTACTATAAACCAGAGTCTTAATCGAGTCATTCCTAAAAACAAGTTTAAAAAAAAAGTGCATTTTCCTCCAATTACTTTCGAGAAATGATAATGGGTAACTTTTCCTAATTAACCTTGTGAATGTTAAGACATAATCATAATATATAGTCTCTTGTCTCATGACTGTCTAGCAATACTGAATTGTCTCTTGATATTGACTAAATAATATGTCACTCATTAATGTTTATTAGCTTCCCATCATGGAAAAATAAATTAAACATTAGAAGCCTGAGTTGTTACTAAGCACCTTTCTCAAGCTTTTTATCACAGTATTTATATGCAAAATATATTTTTTATTATATTAATATCAATTAAAAATAAAATTTGATTACAAATTTCACTTTCAAGCAAGGACTTTAAGATCTTGTTTGATTACATTTCACACAAGAAAATAAAAAAAAAAATTGAAAAGAAAATACTATTGCATTTTCTTTATTCTAATAAAATTATTTTTGCACTCTTTTTTCTTAAAAATGATTTTGCTCCCATTCTTTTTTTATTAGGTATAATGTTTTTAATAAGATTTTAATTGATTATTAATGAAAGATTACTGTTTTTGGTATATTAAAAAGACATAAACTCAACTTAAAAAAGAAATCAATATAAAAAATATTATCGTTTCTTCTCACTTTATATATGATAAATGTTTATAATTTTCTTTTAAGATTATATTGACTATAATAGTTCTATGGCACAATTTCGGGTATATTTAGAATGAACAATTTTGTAAAATCTTATTATTGTTCTTTGTTCTGTTCATTATCATTTTATGATATTCATATTATTGTAAAAATCTTAGGCTATTTTTTATAGGAGTTATCAAAGAAGTAATCTTGAAATTTGCATCATTGTTTTAAGCTTTACTCAAAAGCTATTTATACACATAAAATATTCAAATTTTTTAATCATAGAAGGAGAAAGAGTTTTGAAAACAATGTACTATATAAAGAGATTGGTTTTCTGTACCAAAAGTCTGAAGTCTCATGAAATGCAATTATCATTATTTCAATAAAAATATATTCAACTCTATGTCCAGTTTTTTTTAGCAGTTGTCATTAATATTTGAATTTTTATTTTTCATTCTTTAAATTTTAGAGACAAGTGTATTTTAAAAATAACAAATTTTCGAATTTAATTTTAAATAGTTTAACCTAAACTTTGACAGTAAAAATTATAATTAATTGACTAAATTAAGAATAAAAACTTAATATTGATGCAATATGGTTCTGTATAAGTAAAATCAGTTTCTTAATTCATTTTTAGAAAACATCAATGGATACTCATTGATTACATTAACCATATTTTGATGATATTGTAGCGTTTTATTTCATATCAACTTCATTTAACCAAAAAAATATAGTGATAAAATTAAACAACCAATATTTATTCCCAATAAAATATTACCACACAAATTTGAACAAAAAATTATTAAAAAAAATTGCCAAAGTATATTCAAAAGCAATGTACATATTTATGATATAATTAAATACGATAATCCAAAAATGTTTTTAAATAATTAATCATTAACGATTTCAACCTTATGTGCGACAAGTAATTTTCAGGCATCTGAAAATTATCCTTTTTACGTTTAGCAATTTTGTTTTCTTAAATTATTTTTAAATCTATTAAAATAGATTACTTTTGTTCTATAATTATCTTTTTTTTCTAAGACATACCCTACAACAAGTTCAGAATATGCAACTCATTTATTGTTACCGATGTACACCTGTGAACGAAGTCAAGTAGGCGAGTAGTATTATTCACGTCACTCTTCTACAAATTCGTTTATAGGGTAGGCCACATTCTTTTATCATTTAAAAAGAAAGAGAGAGAGACAAAGAAACATCCATGGCTGAACCGGGATAAAAACCGAGGATTAACAACTCATGAGTCAGGAATGCTAACTGCTCTTGCATCGAATAGCAAAAACAGTTGTTAGAGTATCATGATTTAATATTAATAACTCTTAATACGAGTCCAGAATATGCAACTCATTTATTGTTACCGGTGGGCACCTGTGAACAAAGTCAAGTAGTATTATTCACGTCACTCTTCTACAAATTCGTTTATAGGGTAGGCCACATTCTTTTATCGTTTAAAAAGAAAGACAGAGAGACAAAGAAACATCCATGGCTGAACCGGGATAAAAACCGAGGATTAACAACTCATGAGTCAGGAATGCTAACTGCTCTTGCATCGAATAGCAAAAACAGTTGTTAGAGTATCATGATTTAATATTAATAACTCTTAATACGAGTCCAGAATATGCAACTCATTTATTGTTACCGGTGGGCACCTGTGAACAAAGTCAAGTAGTATTATTCACGTCACTCTTCTACAAATTCGTTTATAGGGTAGGCCACATTCTTTTATCGTTTAAAAAGAAAGACAGAGAGACAAAGAAACATCCATGGCTGAACCGGGATAAAAACCGAGGATTAACAACTCATGAGTCAGGAATGCTAACTGCTCTTGCATCGAATAGCAAAAACAGTTGTTAGAGTATCATGATTTAATATTAATAACTCTTAATACGAGTCCAGAATATGCAACTCATTTATTGTTACCGGTGGGCACCTGTGAACAAAGTCAAGTAGGCGAGTAGTATTATTCACGTCACACTTCTACAAATTCGTTTATAGGGTAGGCCCCATTCTTTTATCGTTTAAAAAGAAAGACAGAGAGACAAAGAAACATCCATGGCGGAACCGGGATAAAAACCGAGGATTAACAACTCATGAGTCAGGAATGCTAACCGCTCAGGCATCGAATAGCAAAAACAGTTGTTAGAGTATCATGATTTAATATTAATAACTCTTAATACGAGTCTAGAATATGCAACTCATTTATTGTTACCGGTGGGCACCTGTGAACAAAGTCAAGTAAGCGAGTAGTATTATTCACGTCACTCTTCTACAAATTCGTTTATAGGGTAGGCCCCATTCTTTTATCGTTTAAAAAGAAAGACAGAGAGACAAAGAAACATCCATGGCGGAACCGGGATAAAAACCGAGGATTAACAACTCATGAGTCAGGAATGCTAACTGCTCTTGCATCGAATAGCAAAAACAGTTGTTAGAGTATCATGATTTAATATTAATAACTCTTAATACGAGTCCAGAATATGCAACTCATTTATTGTTACCGGTGGGCACCTGTGAACAAAGTCAAGTAGTATTATTCACGTCACTCTTCTACAAATTCGTTTATAGGGTAGGCCCCATTCTTTTATCGTTTAAAAAGAAAGACAGAGAGACAAAGAAACATCCATGGCGGAACCGGGATAAAAACCGAGGATTAACAACTCATGAGTCAGGAATGCTAACCGCTCAGGCATCGAATAGCAAAAACAGTTGTTAGAGTATCATGATTTAATATTAATAACTCTTAATACGAGTCCAGAATATGCAACTCATTTATTGTTACCGGTGGGCACCTGTGAAGAAAGTCAAGTAGGCGAGTAGTATTATTCACGTCACTCTTCTACAAATTCGTTTATAGGGTAGGCCCCATTCTTTTATCGTTTAAAAAGAAAGACAGAGAGACAAAGAAACATCCATGGCGGAACCGGGATAAAAACCGAGGATTAACAACTCATGATTCAGGAATGCTAACCGCTCAGGCATCGAATAGCAAAAACAGTTGTTAGAGTATCATGATTTAATATTAATAACTCTTAATACGAGTCCAGAATATGCAAATCATTTATTGTTACCGGTGGGCACCTGTGAACAAAGTCAAGTAGGCAAGTAGTATTATTCACGTCACTCTTCTACAAATTCGTTTATAGGGTAGGCCCCATTCTTTTATCGTTTAAAAAGGAAGACAGAGAGACAAAGAAACATCCATGGCGGAACCGGGATAAAAACCGAGGATTAACAACTCATGAGTCAGGAATGCTAACCGCTCAGGCATCGAATAGCAAAAACAGTTGTTAGAGTATCATGATTTAATATTAATAACTCTTAATACGAGTCCAGAATATGCAACTCATTTATTGTTACCGGTGGGCACTTGTGAACAAAGTCAAGTAAGCGAGTAGTATTATTCACGTCACTCTTCTACAAATTCGTTTATAGGGTAGGCCCCATTCTTTTATCGTTTAAAAAGAAAGACAGAGAGACAAAGAAACATCCATGGCGGAACCGGGATAAAAACCGAGGATTAACAACTCATGAGTCAGGAATGCTAACCGCTCAGGCATCGAATAGCAAAAACAGTTGTTAGAGTATCATGATTTAGTATGAAAAACTCTTAATATGGAAGAGATTAAATAGGTATGGTTTTTTAAATCGAAATTTTCAAATAGCCTAAAATGTGACAATTCATGTTTTTACTTTGTCTACTAAAATTTCATCTTGAAACATAATTGAATGAAACAAAAGTTATTTCTTTTCTCGCTAGTTAATGAAAAATTTAACCAATGAGTACCAATTTAAAAGAACATTTTATGTTGCAAGGATTTTGCATTTAACGTGCAAAAAGGTTTATTTTTAAAAATTTAAAATTAGAGCTTTCATAATGCAATCGAATTTGCAAGCTACTTTATATGAATAATCTAATTCAACAATGTCTTTTTTTATTTAAAAAATATATTTACATTTTATTTCTGAGATCCATTATTCTCAGGTTATGAATTCTAAAGAATTAAAAGTTTACATATATTTTGTTAAGATTCGTTACTTGCAAGAACAGAACATTTTAAATTGATATTGGGAAATCTACAACTAATTTTGATTTTTAATTTTCTATCTTAATAATATTCGAATTTAGCATTTATTTTTGGGTTAAAAGTACAAATAAATTCATGTGTTTCCTATTCTTTACATTTAATATATAGGAGGCATGTTAATGACTTCATATAGGATACTAAAATTGATTCTTTAACATTGTATGTCATTGACATACAATCTGTGGTAAGAAGCTTAAAATAAATCCCTTAAAAATTATTTCAAATAGCATTCAAAAGTGGATAAAATTTATCTTGAAATTCAATTCTAAACTTTTTATACAGGAAATGAAATAATATGCACTGCAATTAACATACTTTCAAAAATACAATACAAATTTCACACATACTTTACATAGAAAAGGTAATGAAAGTAAGATAGAAATTAATAATACATGGAAAGGGTAATGAAGTCTAATGGGTAAGGAAATTATAATTTCTAAGAAACTAATAGCTGCTTCTTTGTGAATTATTTATCGTATAACCTTTTGGATTCTAATGCATTCTTTAAAGGATGCATGCAAAGTGCTCCCAATCGACATTAAAAACCAACCTTTAAGAATTGTTACAATGCTAAATAATCTATCGATAATTTATTGCCTTGTTTATGCACATATATATCGTTTCTTTCTAAGTTTTCAAGGTCAATGAAATGTTTGTAGTCGAAATCGAGGTGGTCGAAAACAGTTTTCCGCCAGAATAACCTGCCGAAGATAAAAAGCGAATAGGAAGTCTCCCCCCCCCCATTTGATATTGATTGAAGGAGGAGAAGGCAAAGTCCTAGTACTGTAGCATAAACAGCTTGGCAACATAGAGTCTCGCCAACGTTGCTAAGGCACGCGCTTAAAAAATAATAAAACGAGAGGAAAATGGCTCGCAATAAAAAGCCTTCTAATAGTAGCGCTTTCTATTCTCATCACGATTGTCAGGGGAGTTCTTGAACTCCGCCACTAATATTTCCCGAAACACCGGGCCGTTAAGCGTTTTTAAAGGCTAACATGGTTCAAGGTTATACCTATCATCCCGGATTTGATGCGCACACACCCTTACGAACAGGTTGTTCGTGAAAATTTCCTTTTTATTTCTGGAAAACTGTTCCTAGTGAAACGTTGAACTGTTGGCATTTAATAATGCGCCGTCGACTAGGTACACCGCCAGTTATTCCATATAAATAGATTCTACGACAGAACTCTCCAGAACAGCCTATATTACTTTCGAAATCAGGCGAAAGAATTTCCTTGTCCGCTATATGATAAAATTTAGCTTCTTTGAAGTCTTTCGCAATAGAAAAATTTTCGGAACAGGAGGACTTTCATAATCAAATGTATTGAATCTGTGGGAATCTTTTTATAAGTTCATGTAATTCACTTCTATAACAGAAAGCATATGAAATTTTTCATTGTATGTATCCAGTATCTTTGAGCATTTGTCAAAGAAATAGGGAGTACATTACTCCAACTTAAGAATCGAGGAATACTTTCTGAGTCAAACATTCTTCACTGCAATTCATTTAAGACAATAAATGGATCTCGTATTCAATTTCTTATTCCTCTTTAGTTAAAAAAAATAGCAAGACCATTTTGAATAATTAAAATTATAATTCCTCTTGAAAAGTCCTGCTTCCTGATGAATTCTTCCGCTTCACTTACGGACATGATGGACAGTGAAACAGAAAGTCTAATTGTTCATTCTAATGGTGACGCAAATCTTGAAGATCTGAGTGAAACTGAACTGGAAACAGATGTAGAAATTGAAAATGGTGACGAAGTGAAGGTGGAATTTAGAAACCCAAAATCCGATTCTTCCTCATTGAAACAAGAACCCAGAGCTAAGACTCGTCTGTTATCTAGGTCACATTCTGTTGATGACATAAGCAATCAGAAAGATACTTTATCCATCAGTGAGTTAGAGCCACCTAGAAGAAACTCAAGTGGCGAATTTCCCGCACAATCTTACGATATTCATACTCCAACAGCGAAGCCTTCTGTTAGCGTCAGTTTGCAAGATATTGAATTACCAAGATACAAATATAATGCTCAACATCGTAATAGCCTTTCACCTACTTCCAGCGTCCAGCCTTCACCAATATCAATGCAATATGCGACGCAAACAACTTGGAAGAACATCCAGACTACCCAAGACAAAGAAGATGAGTTTTCTATTCTCCTTCAGACAACAGCTGAGAGGGTTCTGAATAAGCTTAAGACAAGGCAACAGGACTTGGGAAGCAATGTGTCGATCGGACAAAAGTACCAGAGAAGACCATCACATTGCCTTCAGCCACCTGTGCCAAGGAAATTGCAGCCCATCACCAGAGACGGTAGTAAAACACCAAGATCTGAATGCGATTTAAAAAGTGTCTGCAGTGAAAGTGACCTTGGACCTCTGTCAGCAGCTTAAGGAATTTGATTGAAATCATACCTCATAATTTGATTTCATGATTCGAAAATATGAATACGCACATTTCTAATTACAGGGTGCTGATATATTTGTAGTGTTTTAGGCACTTATATCGGTTATATTAAGGATGTGTTCGGACTGTATTTCAGAATAATTGTCACCACATTTAATGGCGATAAATTGCAGTTTGTTGATCAACTCTATGGTGTAAAAACATTCATCTGATTAGTTTACAGCCAAAGTTGGCTATCCTGAAGTTGACAGAGGAATTAGAAGTTGGTGATGTTTAAAAATGCCGTCGACTATTTACAATATTACCTAATGACCAGAATGGGACTTAATCCCAGTTTGGTGGTGATATTGATTCCATGGTTCTTATAACCGATATACTATTTCTGTTTATTATTATGGTGAACATATTATATCTCTAATATTACAGCACTGAAGATGAAATCATTGAGAATTATGTAAATACTGAATCGTTAAAAATATTATTTATAACAATATGTATAAAAGCTTTTTATTTTGTTTTTTAAATTTATTATTAAATGTGATTGCTTATATATAAAACTCAGATTTTTCCCCCTAGACATAAAAATTAATTTTATTGTAAAATAATTATTATATAATTAATATTGAAATTAAAAAATATAAGTTATTAAAATTAATCTTGATTAATCTAAAAAGAAAGTTTTGTATCTCTGTTTTTTTTTTTTTTAAATTAATCATTAAAAAAAATTTTTCTTATCTTTCTAAATATGTGTTTAGAATTAATATCCTTAACTTTTACAACTACTCTATATTTATTAACCACAAGCATATAGAAAAATCATTTAAATGAAATATATATTAGGTAAACAAATAGCAAATTTTAAAATCTAAACAAAATTTTCCATTTTATTTGTTTCTGAAATAAAATGTTTATTCATTTTTTGTTATTAGAAATTTGAAATATATTTGTTTGCACAATATTTCGGATTCAAAATTTCATTTTTGTATTGAATATGAAAGAGGAATTATAAATGATTAGGTATACCATTTTATATTCTTTTTTGAAGTTTCTGTATAGAAATTAAGCAAAATGCATGCATTTTATTTGAATTTTTTCTAGTAATGTGATCTTATTCATGAATATTTTTCATCAATAATGAATTTTTTGATTACTGACTGTTTTGAAATTAATGAGTGTAAAATAATGTATTTTTTATTTGAAAATTTTAAGAATTGATTATAAATTAAAAATACTATAAATTTGAATTTCTCAGTTAGTTCATTGAATTTAAGTATATATCATATATCAGAGAGTTTAACTGTGACAAAAATTTACGTAGATGGCATATGTTTATAAATTCTAAACAAATATTTCATTCATTATTGTTAATTAACATAAAGATTTATTATTGATCAAAATTAAAAGTTTTAAACTTGCTTGTATAATGTTAAAATGTATTTATTACAATTCAGATAAATTTAAAACAATTACAATAAAATAAAAATATTATTTCAGTATTTCTTAAAAGAAGCGAGTATCAAAAATATATTATATGCATAACTATGTGAAAAAATAAATAGAATAACAGCTATTAAATATTAAAATTTATCATAAACGAAAATATAATACATTTTAGATGATACAATGTAACTGAAAACATAATTTAAAAGTGATAATATTAATTTTTATACCTAATATTTCATTGAAGCTTATTATATAGCAGCTGATTTTATGTAATATTTCCTGATCATCTATTTGAAATAAATTATGTATTTGATAAGAAAATTAATAGTATAATAACTTACATAAAAAGCTTCTACGAAAAATTAAAATGAAAAATTTAACGAGTACATGAAAAAATTATTTTTAAATTCAATTAGTTTATAAACGCAAATTTGTGTCCCATATATTACAAAATATTTAAAAAATATCTATTTGTAAATATATTTATAAATAGCTTCTAATTGGTGAAGTAATGAATTTTTACAATACTGAAATTTGCTCAAATGTCTTATACAAATTCCATAAATTGTTGAACATTTTATTGTTTTTAAATAAATTTAGTAAATTTTATTGTTCAGAAACATTTAAATAAATTTTTGAGCTTATTTTTTGTTTTTAAAGGAATTTTGTGCTTTAATATTTCCAAAAATTAGTTTAAAAGTAATAAAATTTTGAACAATTATGAATTATTTGTTAAACGTTTAATCGAATCTCAGCATTGCAGGAAAAGTTTTATTTGATCCACCATCATCTGTTATTAAGAACACGTTCTTCAAAGTTGATAGTACTGTGTTCAATATCTGTTTTGTTGAATAAAGGGATATCATCTCATTTGAATCATACTCACGTAATCAAAATGGGTGCTTGGGAGTTTTCGGTTTGGTTCTCGGTAGTTAAAGGTTTTCTTCTTTATAGTATATAAATGTGGTCTACTATCCATGAATCTTAAATAGCGTTCCGATGGAGAGTATAAAATAAAAATTAGTTTCGATAAAATTTGATTTTTAGTTGTTATATCTACAAAATAAACTCCCAAATAAGGCAAAAAATTTTCATAATCATAAAACAGTTTCAGTAATAAAAATTTTTAAATAAAAATCACCTTCTAGAAATCATCACGATCATCTTGGTAGAATTTATTTTACTTTAAATGTTTTGTCAGTTTTAGTAAAATAATAGTTTTTCACATTAAAACTCATGTCACTGTCATTTAAAACTTTACGTATTTACATTTTAAACAAAATAATTGACTAATTAAAATATATTTATGAGCTTATTTTTTAAACTTAATTATTAAATTAAATAATACATTCCGAATTACATTTTTTAACTGTTCATTTAAAGAAAAAAACTAAGATTATAATGAATAAATCTATTTAAAAGTGATTTTATATTTATACGATATATTATTTCAAAGCAAAGTTTACGTTGAAATATTTCCAGATCTTGAATGATTGTCTTATTTAAGATCTAAAAAGTATTTCATAGGCTGTTTTTAATTGTTCTTTGCATTGTGTTCCATAAATAGGAGTTTACTTAAAGTTAATGAGATGATTTACATGAATAGTAACCGAAACACTGTGTTGGGGTAGTATTCTTAACAAATTTAAAAATAAATTTTTGGTTATGTATTTTAATGAAATTATTTTAATTAAATTTTACTTATACATTTAAAATTCTCTAATTTTATATGAAACTCATTAACGCCGATAATATTTATTTTTATTTAGTTCTTAGTTAGAAATTATAAAAAGTTATCCTTATAAATTTTTAAAATACTATTTCACCACGGAGATTGTGTCAATGCGTTTAAGACCAGCAAATACGTTTAAAAACTTCAAAATCATGAAGAATGAGGAAGCTGTCAGAAATATGTTGTCAAGAAAAAAAATTATAATTTCTTTTCAATATTTAAGTAACATATTTACACATTATTTTTCACTTTAAAAAACAGAACCGGTTTGTCTTATGATAAATGATCACATTTCTTAATGCTTATTGATTTAATTATTAAATTCAAGTGTTAATTTATTTAAATGCTTTTATTATTTCTCTATATAAATATTTAAATGATACCTACATGTACACAATTAATTGTTTTTATACAGTTATATGTACTTATATACATACTTACAAATCTAAATATTTATCGATTGATATATTTAATTAATCTGCGTAAATGTAAATATATAAAAAAATCAGATATTTTTTAATTGCAGTAGGAAAAGGGTCATGGTACTCTCATAAGAAAAGACAGTGACCGCGAAATAGCTGAGTTTATACCTGGTCCAGTCTAGGACCATCGTGCTGTGGGAGAGATTGTACAAATTAAAATGTTCTGTAGAGTCTAATGTCCTTCCGGTGGTATGGCGTGGGATGGAGAGGAAGAAATTATCAATTTAACTCACAAAGTCTCGTCACTTGTGCATAATTCAAAATTACGAAACGCTTGATGTGTCTGGTGACTTTAGTCAGCAGAGATGGACAGCCAAAAGCTGGTCTTAATAATCTAAATTATCCTGCTATTTGAAATTTTATATTTCTTAATCTTATTAATGATGTTTATTTTTACTTAACTAAGCTTTATATTTAATATCGGAATATTTGCTTCAGTTTTATATAGTCAGTGGAACCTATACAAATAGCATTCAGAATACTATAATACCTATACAAATAGAAATTTCAGGAAAAGCTTCATAAGTTTTAAGAAGTACAAGGGGTAAATAAGCATTGAATTGCATTAAAGTTGCTTATACTAAAACATAAGATTGAAGCTTACATTAAGGTTTTATTACATAGAAAATATAATAAAGGGTAAATGAATGTATAAAAATATAGAAGAAAATAAGAAAACGAAAATATAAATTGTTTTATTTTCTTATTATTCTGATTTTATTAATTAAAAACGGTTATGATATTATCATCTTTGAATATATTATAAGTATTTTAAAATTTTTTGTGATTTATTAATTTAGTATTTGCTTTATTTTTTTAATTAACAATAGTTTAATTAGAGATCTACGGATTGAAAGTTTTTAAGTACATAATGACAGGATAAGTATATAATTTATATAATCATATTTCATGACTTAATTTCTTAAAAAAAAAAGAGTAACTAATGTATTAACTGAAAAAGTTTTTAAAAAAATATTAATTTTGAAAGGAAATTAAAAATAAAAATCTTACACAAAATAAATGATTTCATTTTTTATTAAAAAAAAATCCAAAACAAATAATCTCTCAAAAAGATTGGTAATATTTAAATTTACACTAAAATATTTTGCAAAAAGATTTTTTAAATTTCATTCCTAAGTCCATGTCATCAGTTATTCGTGGCATTTCAATTTTTCCGTCAAAATGTTGATTCAAAAAGTATATTGGTATAAGATTTTATTCATTGATTGCAATAAATATTATTAATTTAATAGCGGGATTTGAATCGTAAATGCTATTTAAATAATAATATCTGCCATCGCAAAACACTATCGCTTAATTGGTTGACGATCTTTCTACAAATTTCTAGATCATGTTTAACAGTAAAGAATAAAATAAAATAGACAGTTTTAATTATTCTTTGTTAAAACTTCACTCAATTACCTTTGAAAGGTTGACAAACGCATCATCTTGGTTCTCTATATGGTAATATATATGGCAAGAATTGTTGATTTTTTTTTCGATATATGCTTGCATTTCCTTCAATCACACTTAAAATAAATCTTTGTGAATATTTATAGAATTTTATAGCTGAATATTATGTACTAATCAATTTATCGCAAAAAAAAATAAATAAAAAATAAAAAAACACAGAAATTTGTGAAACTGTTACAAAATAATTAGCAGATGCATCATATTATGTGCTGAAACATTTTCTTTAAAAGAGCGTAAAATCAATTTTAATGATCTGTTTGTTCATCAGCTGTAATGTAAGTGGTATTGGTTTAAGAATTAATTCTTGATGAATATAAAGGATCATCGTTTATGTTTACAAAGTATACAGGATCAAGTGAGAAGCTCTCAATTGATTCTCTATCATTTTAATAACTCACAAAATAGAATTATTAAACACGGTATGCAACCCTCATTTCTTTTATTAATCACCAGAACTTATAAGAATAGAAACAACAATAGCTCTTATTCTTTGGTACCAGGTGAGGTGTCCTGGTGGCTCCTTGGCTCGGGGCTGCAGTAGACGCGATCAAACTGCGCTTGCACGTTTTCTTTAGCGGCAATCTGCCTTCCATGACTTTCGTGGGTGGTAACAAACATTTCCAGACCTGCACTAAGTGTTCTTCTGTGCAGGTATCTCCTGACTACACTTTATCTGGTTTGGGATTTACCAAGCAAGACCTAATTCGGGATCCCCTTCTGGTGCTTGTCATTTTTAGGGTAAATGGACTCATGAACCTGATTTAGCTTTGTTGATCATGGGGATTGGAAACAACAACAACAACATAGCTCTTATTATTTAGGTGCTCGCACTGGAGTTGACATGACGCAACATCCCAGTGAACACCTTCAAAAATCTAATTGACTCTTTTCCAATACGTTTCGCAGCAGTCCACTCTGCGAACTGTGTTATTCTGTCTTTTAATATGTGATCACATTAAAGTGACTGACTCTATACCAGAGCACTGGACTGCAGATTGGTGCAGGTCACTGGTACTGCAGATTGGTGTTGAGAGCATCCCAATTTCTCTTCCTAGGAAAAATGTTCAGATTCAGAAATCTCAAAAGTAGTATTTCGAAGGGAAAATGCCACCGTTAAGAGAAAGTCTGAGTTATCTTGAAAATTGTTTTATGGAGCCATATATTCTGTATGCAAATTAACATGTTTATGTGTAAATTTCCAACTATATCTATTAAAATTATGTCTTAATGAGCATATATGTTTGTAATTATTATTTGATGGAAGCAAATATATAATGAACGTAATAAGATTTATGGATATAAAAAAGAAAACTGTTGATGAAATGAATTAGAAAGTGATACTAATAATTATTTCAATTGAGTATTTCTATAAAAAAAATTTAAAATGAGAACAGAAATACCAATGACAAATAATATTAATTGAACTGAATTGCAAATAAAACTTGAAAAATCCAAAATAATAAGATTTAAACCATTTTTTCAATAAAACTTCTTTTGAATAATTATTTTGTAATCATAATTTACGAAAATCAATTCAGTTGTCTTTTAACCGTTAAAAATTAATACATTAATATAGATTAAGAATTCAAGGTCGTAAAAGAATATGAAATTAATCAATAATGTACAAGTATGTTGCTACTGTATTGAGAAAAATCGTGGGAAGAAGTAATAAAAAAACGACAGAAAAGAATGTCAAAGAGTGATTCATTTTTGAAAGGAGAATGCAAAATGTTTGATTAATAATGATATGTTCAGTTGTGTTTCTTAGAGACCAAAAGCACCAACAAAAGAGAAAGAAGGAGTTCAAGAATTCGATTTCCGATAAATTTTATGTTCTTTTAACACTTGAACATGTGGCCTTAGTTTTCTTAAAGTAAAAGTTGATTATTTTTCTTATTATGACCTTGACCTTAACATTGTTGATATTCCATACTAAAAATTTAGGGATGCATCTACTTAAAATTTCACTCATGTCAAAAAACTTGAAAATGCACTCAATTTAGTTAATAAAACAGAAATTTTCATTTTATGTACAATGATTATGATAACAAACAATTTAGTATGTCAAATGCCAATCTCATAAACGTGATGATTAAAATTTCATAAAGCATTCATTAAAAAAATGGCAAAATTGTGTATATTTTATATAAAACTTATAACGAAGCATTTCATTATAAAATAAATATTTTTATTCCTGATGATTTAATGAACATATTAATATTATTAAACTTTATACATTACAAAACGTTTTTATTCGTAATATTTTAAGCAATATAGTTGTTGTTTGTAGTCGTGTGCTAGCCAGGCCAGAAATATGGGGTGTACTGCTCCACTTTTCCAACTGAACCATATTTTTTTGTGGAGTTCGACTTCCTCAGTACATACAAGCCATAGGTACCCATTTATCTGCCGATCCAGATTCTTTTTATTTAGAAGCAAAAATTTTTACAAGGTCTTGCAACAACAAAGAAAGTCACATTTTGTTTTACGCATAATATTTTTAACAACATTTTGTATACAGATGGCATAACAATCATAACAACATTTTTCTTTTTGTTTACGAATGTTTTCTTCCCTATAAATAAAGTTTCGATTAAAATAATATAGAAATAAAATATGCATATTATTAACAAAATTTAATTTAGGCATGTTGATTGGCACTCCCAGTTGGTTGAGATATATAATACTGTTATCTTTTTTCAACTGACTAACAACTTGATTGAGGATGATATTTATACCTGTTCGGAAATCCCAAACATTTTCCTTCCTGAAGGTTTATAGAACATTCCTATAATAAATTTATGGTATCTCAGCTCCCAGTTGGTCCTATAGACTGGAGTTTTCCCGAATATTGACCTGTGTTTTATTTCTCAGCTCTGAAAACCGATATATTCACAAAATAGGCCATGTTTAGGCTATAAATTCATAAATTAAACGATAATAATACACTAAAGCAAGTAATTAAGCAAAAGTATATACGGTTCTTATACAAATATTTACTCTATTAAAACATTTTTCGTAACAATATTAAAAATTGAAAAAAAATGTAACAATAACAAGCGCAAAATTTGAAGATTTTTAAAATTTTTTTATTAAATATTAAAACAAAGCAAAATTTAATCAACCATTAAAGCTAAAAAGGAACAAAAACGAATTTTCCACAGATTAAATGCCTCAAGCCATTCATTTCATGGAATAGATGAAAAAAATACATTTAGAGCCACTTCAATCTCTTCTTTTGAATGAAAACGATGTCTTCGTAAGTTCTTTTTAAGATTAAAGAATAACCAAAAATCGCACATAGCTAGATCAGGTGAATACGGCGGTTGTTCGATCATTTTAATTCGTTTTTGTTTAAGAAACTCAATTGTTAATCCATCTGTATGTGAAGATGTATTGTCATTGTGAAGCATTAGTCTGCTAACATTCAGTTCTTGTAGAATTTCTGGAGGACATTTAGTGGTATACCAGTTTGCTGTTACTGTCTTCTGTCCTTCCAACTTGATGGCTTTGACCAATTCCGTACTTCTGAAGAAAACCGCATACATCACTTTTTTCAATGCGCATTGTTTTTTCACCATTTCGTGAAAAATCGGCGTGGGATCATCTTCAAAGACCCATACTTTGCTTTCTTGACGTGTTGGAACGTCAAAAAACGGTATGTACGTTTCATCACCTGTTGCAATTTTAGAAATGATGCGGTGGCTACCATCACTTAGCAATTTAAGAGTTTCTTTACTGATTATGACACGCTCCTCTTTTTGGTGCTCAGTTAGATTATGGGGAACTAACGGTTAACTACTTTTTTCATATGTAATTCTTCATGAATGGTTTATCATTCATGAATCATAAATAAATCATCATCTTAAATAAATCATCATTCATGAATAAATTTCGTCGTGTATGGCTGCGGATCCAATGTTAAGTTCCCTCTGTATCATTTGATAGGTACAGCGATTATCATCCATTAATATTTTTCGTATGGCAGACACATTATCCGGGATTACTGCCGACGGCGGACTTCCTGTATGTTCTTCATCCTAAAGAAAATTGCGACCGCTTCTAAATTCTCTAAACATTCTGAATACAGTAGCACGAGCTGGAGATTCATCACCAAATGCTAATTGCAACCGTTGAACGCATTCTTCTTGATTTAATCTTGCTGTAAAATCGTAGAAAATCATAGCGCGAAAAAGTTCTCGCGTCAACTCCATTTTCTTTTCTGTTTTAAATTTATTCTACGCTAAGCAAGTTGAAGTAAGTCAGTAAAAAATCGTCTTCTGTGTTAAAATACTTTGTATTTTAAAATTAAACCGTTATTTTTATTTTGCAAATTCTCGTCTGCGCGTATCTCAAAAATTTGAGAGTAACTCTCGTATTTCACAAAGTAAATGTTTTGAATATCAAGAGTCAGTCTGAATAATTCAGATTGAGCTTCCTTTTATCTATTATATATCAACTGAATATACAAGTATAAACATTAGATTATTATTGAAGAAGGAATCGTTGACATCAAGTTAACAGGATTATTCTTATTCAAGATTTACAGTAAATTGTGAGTCATTGAATAAATTATATTTCAGACTTATTTAGCTTTGTTACAGTCAATTCTGTTTGATAAAAAAAGAAAAAGAATTTTAAAATATTGCTCAAACTTTATTTTTAGTCTTTTCTTTGTTCAAACAAGTCTATCTGTAAAAAGTTTAATCAATTATAGACCCATAACTTTGGTACATACAGATTTGGTCCTTGAAGACTTTTTTAATTTTGTATGCAAATTTTTAATGGGTTTAGTATTTAGGGATTCTAAAATGCCTCGAATTGCAAAGTTTTGAGATAGTCGGTTTTCTACAGACATAGTACAAAAATGGCTTTGTCCTTACGTTGATTTATAGATAAAGAATGATGTTAGCATGAGTAGACGATAAATCCTTGGCTTTTTTTTCTACCGTGTGTGTTGTAAACAATTTAGTGCAGCAAATATAGGGTTTTCGCAATTTTTTATTCATACCAATTCACTTAAGTATAAAAATCATATGAAAGAAAAGTTAAGTTATATTGTTTTTGTTCGAACATAAATGCACGTGCGTGCGCTAAAATAGAACTGACAGGATCGCTGCTTATATCTTCTTCCTAAAGCATTAGATACCTTTAAATACACAAATTTTAAAATCCAAAGCAATAATTTTACTTATACAATGAAATGTAATTATTCATTTTCTTCAATAAATGAGCTTGGAAATATTTTTTCCTCTGTATTTGATTTTTGGAAAATCGTTAAACATGTGAAACTTTGTGAAAACAAAGTTTAATATATGAGGAAATTCGAACTTTCTCCTTATTTTTGAGAAATTGGATTTATAATAATACAATGTTATCTGGATCTGACTTTATTTTATATTTCAATGAAACTACTATTAAACAAGTAAACAAACAGTTGGATCTTTATGTATCATATGAGTCAGAAAAGGTGTGCAAAATAGTTAATAATTATTGTGATTCCTTTTTTTCTTTGATCATGAAGAGTCAATAAATATTTAGAATTGTGTTAAATTAACCATTTACTTGAGAAAATGGTTTAAATATTGAAAAGTTGTTCCATAGTTCCGTGGATAGACGGTGAATGTCAATTTATAATTTCATAAAAAGTTAAATGCTCATCTAAATTCTTAAGGATCTTTCGATTTTATTGATATTAGTATATAGTTTACTCTTTATTAACAATGCTATAAGGAAAGGTTTATGAAATTTAAGTTGTGACTTAAATAGCATTGTACAGTCAGTGTGAATGGTGTAATTTACCAGTTGTAGGGAGAGAAGATTATCACAATGTTCAAATTTAATTATTAGTAGATTCTGTTGTTGACCATCTATTAAAAAAAACATGTAGTTGACACTAAGACCCACTTGTGAACTAAAATTTGAACAATTTCCAGACCTAAATGTATTTCCTAAATATATTGTCCTAAGAAAATATTTGAAGAATGAAGAATATAAGTAATTATTTCAAAGTTTTTGAAAAAGCCATTGAATTTATTGTATTTGAATATTTTTTATTTTTGTAGAATTTTTTCTATTTCTTTTAGTTTTGCAAAAAGAAAAATCTTTTTAATATACTAATTATATAGCTAGCAAAATGAATTGGAAAATAGTATCATGCATAGGATTTTTAAATCTGATTTAGTTGGTAAAAAGGAATGTCTATATGTAATGTAAATTGCAAAGAAGCCAGCTGATTATCCCTAAAAAATTTAGATATTAATTCCGCAAAAAAGCATCCTGAAAAATAAAATTTCGATGCATATAAGTCAGAAGTGCTTACGTGATAACTTGTAACTACTTTCAGGAAGTTGCCATTTCCAAATGCCTTTTTGCATGATATAAAGACTATTCATTCATCAAAAAAAAAAAAAAATCATAAACATTTTAGAGGTATCTGCTCGACTTGCGAATCATTAGCTAAAAAGTAACTTAAAAGTAACAAAAAATGATGTATTTTATGATAAAATGAAAGGAGGGGTTCAAATGTGTATATTTGTGAAGACGTAACATAAGCAATTCAAAATTTTTTGCTGAAAAAATGATGCTTGCTCTTATTGTCATGCTTGCTCTTATTGTTATTTCTAAATAAAAGATCATTCAGTAAATTTTAATTATTTTCTTTCTAAATTAGTTAAATCATATCTGATGTTATCACATGGAAACGGTTCTCCCAAATGTAGTTTCCTATCAATAACAATATTATAACTCAAGGAAGATGTCATTTATTTGACATTGGTTTTTGTCCATAAAGAATATGTAAAACTTTTTATATATAAATGAATTTATTACTAATTTAGTTATGAAATCAGTGATATTCCGTAAGTTTCTTCATTTAAACGCTCCCAAGGCTCAGATCCGATGTTCAATACTCTGGCTGGGCAAGGTCGACTCAACCTTTTATCCCTTCAATGGATCGATAAATTGAGTACCAATCATGCCTGGAAACTAAACACTAGGGGTCTAAGATTAGGTTGACCATCTAACAGGGTCATATGTTTCGCAGGCCAGGGCCTTATATATCCTTAAATATGATTATTTTTCGATTAGTTTCCAAAAAAATGTTCTTGAATGATCTATGAAAAAAGACTATAGTAAGTTCGGTTAATTCAAAAATATAAGAAAACTGAATTTTTCTCATAAAATGCTGACAACATTATTCTTTATCGTTTTCCAGTTATAAAAAGATTAAACAATGTGAAAGCAAATACATACGCCATTATTTCTTTGTATATTATGATTTTAATCATAAATGCAATAAAATAATTCAGCGAATGTTTTATCGCAAATTTTTTGTTCAATAATATAATAAGTTAAAATAAAGCTTTTAAAATATGACATTTAAGTGTGTGTTTTGTATAATACAATTAACGAGTACTTTTTCGTAATTTTCTGAAATATCAAGTGTATATCTAATTAGGATTACGGAAGCATAGCTCTCTTACTTTTCAATATTACATGTAATATATTTCTCTGAAATTTTTGAATTGTGCTATTTACTATAAAAATTTATTAGTTATTTAACTTTTATTTTTTACAATTCATTATATAATAATGCCTTTTTAGAAAGAATATCTTACATTAGATAAAAAGAAAAAAGTGTTTAAGAAACATTCCTTAAACAGTTATTTATTCTATATGGATACATGACTTTGATTATTTTTCCAAACACGTGAATACAAAATTATTTGTTACTAATTTACAATAGTATAATGCCTATTTATCTGCTTTCCTTGGTTTCTTGTAACTACATATCAAACGCAAACCAACATAACATAAAAAATCTCTTACAGGAAATGGAGCTGCAACGTATAAAAACAATATAAATCGTAAAATGATGTTTCTTCGGGGATTGTAAACGGAATCAGGATAGACCTTGCTGACTGCTGACACCAGATCATCCACAACAACTTGAGTATTAGAGGCTGCGGTAGCTAAAAATTTCTCTTGGCTTTTCATAAGATTTCTTTTATACTCTTCGTCATAATCTATCTTTTCATTTTCATCCAATTTGCTGAAGGTGTATTCTATACGCTTTGGAACATCTTGTATTAGACCTGTTCTAAATGAAAAAAGAGATTTTTTTCAATAAAACACTACATATATATTTATGGAGAAGAATTAAAACATACAGGGAAATTTTTTAAATAGATAGTACACACACATAAAAATAACAATTTCCCTTCTTCATGTACAATTTCATTCTAGAGTATGTACTCTTTATAAGGCATGCATAGTCTAGAATGAAATACAAATGCATTGTAGGGCCTAATACAATAAAACCAAAAACATTAAAGGAAAACACATATGCAGCGCGAACGTTAAAAGATATTTTAATATTTTATTTACAAAATGTTCTCAAAATTCTTATATTATAAACGCCACACAAGAAAAAAATCATGCAGGAAAAATTATCGAACTTTCGAACTTCAATCATTTTGAGAACCACACCAACAGCAGTAGATTTTAATACTCTCTCATCAAATTTACTAAGTTAGAAAGGAGTCGCATTCATCAAACGCTTCTGATATCCGTAAAAAATACTAAGATACACTACATTGATTGATCAGATCCCACAAACCGTCAATTTGCCTTATAGATTGAGTAAAAGAAATGACGTTAGACAGTAATGGAACTTTCACCTAAATAGGCCCAGGCTCCATTTTTATATTACTTTGTGTAATATTAAAATGATTTAAAAAACCTTCATCAACTCCAATAGCATCGCTTGCAGAGTAATATGTTATTAGAAATAATTAATTTGTGGTAATCATGTACATTTACCACACTTGATTGCATAAAAAAAAACAACTGCAACTTCCATCTTCAAAATGTGCTTACTTTCAAAAAAGGCTTTCTCTCCTTTTTAAATCTCACTTGATATCTGCGATGAGAATCATGTCTGTTATTTATATTTGTTATAAAATAAAGAGAGAGATTTCCTAATACTATTGAACAAGTAACATTCCACGTGCACCATAAAACTCAACAGTGGTGACCATTGGGCTAAGAATAATTCAGCTTTCTGAGCTTTTATGATGCAGTTAAGTATTTTTCTTAACGAACTTTAGTTTTGTAAAAATTTTCATTTCAACAAGTATGACGTTATCTCTACAGTAAAAATTCCGTGAACTTTATCTCTTCGGATCCTCAATTATGATTTACACTGGTGGAATCAACATTTGAACTTGCATAGCCAAAACCCATCATGGGAAACAAAACAAAATACAACTATTGTGTTAACTATCCGACACCGCAATGCTGATACGCGCTGTAATTTTAAATCCGGACAAAACTGATTCATACAAGAACTTAAAAGAAGCAGTGATTTCTCTTTGTGATGAATCAAGCACTCAAGAAATTAGAAACTATTTATTGGAGAACAATTAGGGGATCGAAAATCATCGGAGTTATTGAGAGTTGTTTAACGACGTCCAGAATTACTCAAACTGTAAAGTGATAATATACTTTTAGAATTATTCCTGCAACAACAACCTAGCAACATTCAGTCAATTTTAGCTTCTATTGAACCTCTAACTCTGCATAAAGCTGCTGAAGTTGCAAATAGAATTTTGGAAATCACACATATCCAAATGAGTTACACATCAATGTTTAATTTGCTGAAACATTCTCTAAATTCTACTTTGTTAACTGAGCACAAGAGCCTCCGCAAAGAAATCACAGCTTTTTGAAAGCCACGAAGTATATCTTTATACAGTTATTATCCACGGAAATCCAATCCTAATGTATCACAATTTACTGTGTGTTGGTATCATCGTAAATACAGGGAAGAGGTGAGTAAGTGCATAAAACCGTGTTCTTTCTCGGAAAAAGAAAATCAGTTTGCCAAGAAGCGACAGATGCCAAACTTTCTAATTCTAGTCGCCTGTTTGTCCGCGATAAAAGAACTAATATTCTGTTCTTAGTTGACATGGGTAGTGATTGTTCCTTGCTTCCATCTACGAAAAATGAAACCTGTACAAATGTTTAATGTCATCAATGGTACTCTAATACAAGTTTATGGTCAAAGATTCATGTCTTTGGACTTAAGTTTTAGAAAAAAGTTTGCTTTTTCCATTTTTTATATTTGCAATATTTCTCATGTAATAATAGGTGCAGACTTTTTGCATTATTTTAATTTAAAACCTGATTTAAGAAATTGTAAATTGTTAGATAAATCTGCTAAATTAAATTCTCGCGGTATTGTTATATTGGAGGTAATAAATTTTTAATTAAGACTACCAAGGTTACAAATGCTTTTAAATATGCTTCTCCATTACATATGGTTTCTAAGAAAAACAGCAATGTTTGGCGTCCCGTTGGTGATTATAGAGCCCTTAATACTCAAACCAAAAAGGACAATTATCTGATTCCAAGTATTGCAGATTTTACTAGTGAACTTTAAGAAACCAGAATATTCTCGCATATTGACCTAGTTTAGGTATTCTATCAAATTCTGATTGCTCTCGTGGATGTTCATAAAACTGTCATTTGTACACCTTTCGGACTGTTCGAGAGCACTCGGAAACGGTTTTCCTTGTACAATGAATCCAGCACATTTCAAAGGTTTATCTATGAAGTTACCAAAGGTTTAAATGGTATTTATGCCTTCTTCGATGGTATTTTAATTGCTTCCAGAAACAAAGAAGATCATTTTAAACATCTTCATGTTCTGCTCTAAAGATTAGATCTCTATGGACTAACAATAAAAATTTCAAATTGTATATTTGGAATTCCTACCATAGAATTCTTAGGATTCAGATTTTATGAAAAAGGTTCATATCCTATCCCTGTGATACAGTTAGTGGAATACAAAAATTCCCAAAACCCACTACTCTTGCTCTGCTTTGTAGAGTTACAGGTTCATTCAATTTTTATCACAGATTTATTCCAAAGGCTACTCATATTTTGTTTCCATTAACATAATTTCTTGAAGGTCATACTAATAAAAAGAAGTCTTCATGATCAATCAAAAATCAGAAAATACTCTTTAGTGGTCCGAGGAAGCTGAAAAGGTATTTTTAGACAATAAGAAGATTCTTGCTGAAACTACCCTCCTAAAACATCGAATTCTTGGCATTCTTTTAAATTCCCTTCTTATTCCTGGCTCATCTTTGTTTGCTATTGGTAGTTCCTTAAATTAACTGTCAAATGGAATCTAGAAACCCATAGCTTCCTTTTCCATGAAACTTTCTAAATGTCAAACACATTGTTCAGCTTATGATAAAGAACGTTTAGCTATTAATTCTTTATCAAAAAGTTTCGCATACGCTAAAAGCCAAGAAACTTTCACTCTGCACTCATCAAAATACCCTAATTAATATTTTTAAACAAAAGCCTGATAAATGTTCACCAAATAAACTAAAACATTAAACTTTATCTCGCAGTTTTTCTATTGATATAAGGCGCATCAAAGGATCGGAGAACATAGTAGCTGACGCGTTTATCTATTATTAAAATTGAAGCATTCTCTCTCTCTCTCAAAAAAATTTTGATTTTTCAGAATATATCTCTTATGATTAAACGATTCTGAGCTTAAAAAACTTCCAAATTCTCAAACTTCTACTTACAAAATTAAGAAATGTTTTTTTTTTCCTTTAAGAGAAATAATACTTGATTATAATGCTATAAGATGTTTTTCTATGACAGATCCTCAATTTGCGCATATTAAGGCCCTGCTAGACTTCCGTTGGGAAAAATCGAATCCTATATTAATCCTATGGATAATATTTTAACGTGCCACAAGTGCTATTTCATTATAGAAACTTCTGGTCTTCTGCAAATTACAAAAACCCCCCTACTGTCACTTCGATGTCAATTTTTGGAGTATTAAATTTTTGCAAATATTTTTAAAATATCAAAATATCTCCATCCGAGAAAATTTCAACCAAATTCTAATTTCATTGAGGTTGTACAAAATTTTAAAATTTGGTTTAAAGATATTTCCTTTTTTCTACGTACAATAACAAAATGAACATTTTTGCTTATTTTAAGCTACAAATATTTTTGATTGCATTAATATTTCGATACGAGTTTGATTAGAAATTAAACTCATTCTTATTTCTGAAAACCCATCTCTGTACACAACGACCTATGAAGCTGGGAAATTTTTAACGGAAAACTTGGCTGATTTTCGACTTTACGACGGTAACCTAAAAAGGGGGAATTACTGGGAAAAACTTCTCCCCATATGATTCCCGCTGTTTTACGATGCAGTTGGGAAACACTTCCAAACCGAGCAAGACGAATTAGTTTTTCTCACTCACGAAATAGAAAAGACATCTGTAAATAATGCGTGTTGGATTCCTGTTTATTAACCTTTTGAGTCCGGCGTCATCGTTTCAAAAAACTGCTCCTAGGACGGCGCGAGAAGATGACATTTCCTACCCCCTTGACCGAAAGGAGAGGGTCATTTTCCTCCCATTTAAGTGCCCCAGGTTTCACCGTGACGAATCTTTAACTTTTGAGGAAATACGCCGCGCTAGGTCTGCCATAATTCTAATGAAATTGTAAATGCGTTTACCATAAATACTGTACTTATCGACAAGCTATCGATTTTTTTTCTAATCGTTGTTTTATATACCACATTAAGAAATGTTAAAAGAATTTGAAGATTATATGCATGCATTTGTTAAACAAACTTAGTCTGTTTTAAAAACAATATGGTGTATATTAATTTATTACAGAGAATTTTCAGAAATAATTATTTAAAATAATTACAAACTTCTTAATGAATTTGTAATTAGTTATAATAAAAATTGATAAGCAATAAACTAACTGAATATTTCAAAAACATTCCTAAAAACAACCTGCCTAATATTAAAATATGTAAATAAATAAAGATATTTTTAACAAATATTTCCTTTTATGAATAAGTACAAGCAAATTTCTGGAGTTGCATTTGAAAAAGATTAAAAGTAATCTGTGTGTTAAATACAGAAATGGTTTCAATTTTCTTTTGATTTAAGTATTTTTATTTATAATAAATTTCTACATTGAATGGATTAAAATATATGCTTTTATATCCTTCATTTTAAGGAAAAAGCTTAAAAATGGAATTTTTCTTTCTGCATGTTTCTGCAGCTAAGTATAAAACGTTTTGCACAATGAAGGTAGCCAGACGAATCTTGAGTTTCTCCTTTATATGTAGAATTTAGGTTGATTGTTTAATAAAATCACATTTGTGTCATACAATAAATAGTAATACTCGGTTCATTTCTCAATAACTGAGAATTTGAAAATGTTCATTCAAAAATAATACATTCCAAAATATACTCGTATCAGTCTCAGAAAATATTTTTATAAAATTCTTATTAGAATCGTAGCAAAAAAGCATTAGC
>CM057812.1:52445870-52508370 GCA_030067965.1 Latrodectus elegans
GGCAAAAAGACAGAAAAACAAAAAAAATTAAGGGTATAAATAAAAATCATAAATTGTATTATCAAATCCAATTACAATTACATACTAATGAACGAAACTTTTGTTGGTTTGCCATTTAGTGCCCAAAAGGAATTAAAACTGAACAAATTTTTAGAGATGATATATTTTGGAAGACGCAAATGAAAATTACATTAAATGATTTTTATTTCGACTGTCTTTTGCCAGAACTAATCCATCCAGGTTATCCTAGATCAATGGTCATAAGAAATCCAAGTAAAGTAACTGAGGAGCAAACAAAAAAAGCTCAAGATGAAAAATTGTTAATTAAATAATAAAAGCCGAACTCTAAAATGTAAATAAAATAATCTTTTCTTTAGAATCACTGGCAGCTAATGATCCTTAAGACGGCAACGGGAAATTCCGGTGTCAGTTCGTTGAGCATTTGTACTGACTCATTTTCACTCACCCCTATTCTAAGAACCCTAAGGGTAATTTGATGTACACATCTGTTAGGAGCAAATTTAAAACTCTTTTTGGCTGTTTTTATAGCGTTAGTACTTTAATTTTTCACGATATAACGCGCCAAATCTGACAGACTCGCTAATTTCGAAGCAATTCTACTGACAAGCAATTTCAACCAATAATATTGTTTTGGATATTCCCCTCTATAAGCTTTGAGAACTAACATCAGACGGGACGACAAGACAACGGAAGTTCTCACCTAGATCTGGAAGATCCTTAACGTTGATTTTATTGGACACGTATCCCCATATGATGGTTATAATCATCGTATGACAGTAATTGACAGATTTACCAGATGGCCAGGAGTTATCCCAACAATCGATATTATAGACGAAACAACATGTAAAGCATTGTCACTGGATTGCACATTTTGGATGTCGTGAATCACAATAACAACTGGTCAAGGTAGCATTTTTGAATCACATTTATTTGGCACCAGACAAAAATTTTAGCCACTAATTTCATTTGTTCAACTTCATATCAAATCCAATCGAATGGATTGTTAGAGAATTTTCACAGACATATAAAAAGAAAAGCTCCATTATGGCCTATAATCAACCTAAGTGGACTGATACGCTTCGAATATTTTTGTCAGAAATTCGATCTGCAATAAAACCTGATATAATTACAACATGGGCAGAACTAGTATGGAATCACCCCAGATTACCATTTGATATTCTTAATTCTCAGAATGATTTAGCCACACCAACAGAAACATATGTACTTAAAATTAAATCAATCATGCAATCTCTAAATCCTATTTCAATATCTAGACATTATAGTAAATCCGTTTATGTTTACCCATCATTATAAACTTATTCATATGTATTTTTTTTATGTTGATAGTGAAAAACCACCTCTCTCGCCTTCTTAAACTGGACCACATCTAATCATTTCTTGGACAGATAAGTATTTTGTAATTAAAAGAAATATATAAAAGTGTCTGATAAGAATATAAAAGTTTCTATCGATTATTTGAAACCTGCCCATGTGTTACCAAAATCGCCAGATTCATAACTGAAATGCTCCAATTATCCAAACATAAAAAAACTAACAATGTACCTAATAAAGATAATAAATCTTGTGAAGTCCCTAAAGCTATAACTCGTAGTGGTCGCCATGTGCATTTTCCAAAAAGAATAATAAGTGTTACGTAGTATTTATGTATATATTTTCAACAGTTCTTTTAGTGAAAATAATTTTGCTTTACATATTTCATCATATTTGTATTACAGTGCCTTTGTATCAGAATATTACTTTTATTACGATTGTTTATATATTACTATGTACATTTTACTATTGTTCTTGTCATTTACCTTGTTCACTAGAGGGAAACTCTGTGGTGATCATGTACATTTATTGTACTTGATTGTATAAAAAACAATTACAATTTTCATCTTCAAAGGGATTTTTCCTAATTTATGTCTCACTTGTCATTTGCTATGAGAACTTCTCTTTTATACTTTTACAAAATAAAGTTTTGAAATAATAAATTTCAGTTATTTCTAAAAATATGGAGGGAGTCAATTTACCCCCTGTCAAATCAGTTAGAGAAAATAATCTCTGAATTTGTATTTATCAATAGTTTTATTTTATACTGGATTTATAAGCATCTCAGAGAGTATATCAACTTTCAAGAGAACATGCTTTCAGAAAAATATTCACTTTCTTTCTACCTTAATTGCTCATTCTTAAAGTGTCGAGAAAAACGTAATATTTTATTTCAAAATAAATCATTGATTATTTCCTGGCAAAAGATTGCAGACTTTAAATGATTTATAATGACTTTCAGCTGTTAGGTTGTGGCTCGGTACGAAGTCTGTTCATTGTTTTAAAATGTGACCTTGGAATTACCTTCAACAATAATCTTTCAATATGTTTCCTAGGAAATTTTTTTTACATATTTTTGTTGAAACGTCTATAATAAGTTTCTAAATTTCCTTGATATAATCAATTATCCATTGTTTTGAAAACATTACTGAATAATTTTTCTGAAAATATTATAATATTTTGACGTATTGTGTTATTTAAAGATACTTAAAAAGTTTTCATTTTAAATAATAATTAGTTGGAGCGACTTTACTTTTCGTTGAAAATTTTTAACTACAAATTACATTTGCCAGCTAAATACTTAGCTCAAAATTTATATTTATTTAAAAATTTATATTTACTTATAAATTACATGAAGTTATATATATAATAAATAAAGACAAATAAAATAAAATCGGCGGAAACAACTTTTTATAAATAATTTTTCAAAGGTCATATTCATTTATTATTCTTTTTATTAAATTAAACAACTCTGATGCATTTAATGGAAAAGAATAATAAATGAATAACTGTTATAATTTATAGTAATGTGTAATCCTTGAATATGTTATTCTATATACGTAATTTATAATAAATGAATAAAAATCTTTTTCTTTTTAACTTTTCTATTTTTTAGCAAAATCTATATAAATGATTACTCAGCAAAAAATGTTGTAAATTTTAATAAGCATAAAGTTTTTAAATCTTGGTACTTTGCGTCTATTCCGTCTTGGAATTCTATTTATATATATATAATTAAAATATATTCAGTAAAATATATTCAATGCATATATAAATTTGCCACTTTAATGAATATTTATTTCGATTTATTAAGTTTGGTTTAACGCAACTAATATTATCTAAGCTAACAGTAACTTTTTATAACAGTAAATTTTAAAGTCTTTTATGTGTTTTAATTTATCATGAATATTCTATAAATTTTTAAATTAAAATCCTATGATAACACTGGACACTACCTTTATTTAACATAAAAATATTTTTTGTTAAATAAATGTAGTGCTGCCGTGCCAAATTCATTATACGACATACCAAATTTATTGGATGAAATATCATGGGAAATAGGCTTGCCAGACGTCATGATTGGGTCGGGACAGTCCCGGTAAAAATTAATATTAATCAAAGAAGCCTAAAAGGATTAACTGCAAAGGATTATTTAGGGTAATTGCTTTGTCATTTATCTCTGTATTATGTAAAAACCACACAGAAAAACTAAACAAAAATCTACAATAATCGGTAAGAGAAAGTCTGTAACGTATTGAAAGAAGAGTTTGATAACTTTTACGAAAGATGCAATACATATTTGTAATTCTGATAAAATAGTTTTGGAAAGGCTGAATGGTTATCGTTAGTCAGTCTGACCCCAATAAGTGCATTGATTGGTAAAATGCCAAAGTTTCTGCTGAAATTATTAATAGTAATCTTCTTGATGTCCCGATATGAAAGTATACAATGATTAGCTATTTGAAGACATTATTAAAGATTATTTGAGTCAAATTGGAAACGGTAAAATCAAGAAGGAATTACCAGAGATATCATTATTTCAAATGAAAAAAAAAGGTCTCAGGTGTTTGATCACTTAAAAGACACTTACATAGCAACTTCCAATCTGGTTGAGATTGTTGAGTATGCCTTTCACTTATCCAGACATCAGCACCAGTTGAATATTTCTTTTACCAATAATTCATGGGCTGATGACAGGGGTTTGATGAAGTAATCTGTTGTTAAGAGCTTAATGGCAAGTAAAATTAGCATCGCGAATTAACTTGTGAAGATTTTTGCAACAGATTCAAATCAAAAAAGACATTCTGAAAAGTCCTATCCAGTGAAAAGTGCATTTAAATATTATTCAAATTTTTATTCCTTATTCAAAATATTTCTTCTTATTTAAGTAACTTATAAGTATTCTCAAGTAAGACATTACATTTTTAAACTTAAATGATTGTATAATTTAATATTACCCATTGTTTGAGTTTTTAAAATATCAGCAAGGGCTGTAGCTTTGAATACCAATAAAGTTAATGACATTTTGATGTCCCGATTAAACATTTCATAAATCTGGAAAGCTTATATATATAGAATATAAAAAAAATAATTTCAAAACTTTGAAATAAGTCATTTTAAGGATGATTATAAATGCCTAACTCTCAGCGATAAATATTCTGTTGTTGTTATTTATAACCCTTGGAAAAGCCAATCAAGCCTTGGACAAGTCTGGATATGCCGTTGCGAATATGTCAGTAGAGTGCATCTTTCTTTTAAACAGAGCATCATTAAAGTGAAAGAACGCTTTGATCTCCGATAGATGGCTCCACCAAAAGATCCACTCCCTCAATTTTGACAATGATCTGAAAAGGGAGAACATTTTCTCCAGACCACTACACCAGTGGTAGCTGCTCAACGACCGACCACCGGACTTTCAATTACACAGATTTAACGAGCACGTATATTTCATGTACTCGGTGAGTCTTTAGTGGCAATGGGATCAAACTCCACCCTTCCGAACAGAAGGCTGATGCCCTAACCACTAGGCCGAATATTCTGTGAATCATTTTGTAATATATATATATATATATATATATATATATATATATATATATATATATATATATATATATATATATATATATATATATATATATATATATATATATATAAAGTAATAACTAAATATAATAAAATAGGAACAACACAATACAACATAGGAAATCTAGCCAGCGTAAAAGCAGCTAAAGAAAGATTTGCCAATATAAATAAGATAAAACATGAAAAATAAAATATTGAAACAAGAAATATAAAATTAGAAAAATACTAAAATATACGATGAAATGATAAAAAGAAGGCATAGCGACCACGTCTTCATCAGGAGGGAGATGGCCAGCTATGCAAAATGAACACTCTTTTTCTGACATGTTCGAAGCACAAACGTCTAAATATCTTTGAGCAATTCCCCGAAAGTGTTTGTATTAAAAGAATTCTTTTAACAATGCCCCCAAAAAGTGTTCGTATAAAAATAATTCTTTTAATACGATATAACTAATATATTTTAGTATTTTTCCAATATTATATTTATGGTTTCAATATTTTTCCTGTTTTATCTTACATATATACATACATATGCATATATATATAATCTTTGTCTATAGAGAAATTTTATGCGGGTAACATCGAAAACGACAATAAGAAATGAAATGAAATTTATATCAAGATCTTGAGCTAATTACAGGATCTCTAGCTAATTTATAAAAGATTTTCAGCTCGAAATTTGATTAAAACGTTCGTAATTAATTTAAAACCAAATTAATTAACGTTGATTTGAGCTCCTTATATAGTTGATTATGTCGCTATATAATTAATTGGCTTAGCTTGTCCTTATTTAAAGTTTTCGCACATTTAAAACTAACCAATCAACCAGCTATATAATTAACTTTAGCGAGCTAACATTCTTCTCCAAAATTTCTCTTTTCAAAATAAATGCATATGTTCTTTTTCTCTTTTTGAAATATTATTTATGCATTACCTTTGGGAATAAAAAAAACATATATAAGGCATCGGACCTCATTTCCTTTCTGCATTCTCACGGTATAATTGTTATTATCAGCAAATGCACTTTCACCGTTGTCAATGTATTAGAAAGCATATCGCACGCAAATGAATTAGAACATATTTGAAATAAATCCCGACTACAATAGTACGTAATTTCATAACTATACAAGGAATTTTAAAGATTATGCAAATCACGTTCGGATTATTTTTAGCTGACCAATATACATTGAAATTCATTTCATGACTGTATTCTGTATAAAACAATCTATTGAGAAAATATTAATTAATTTATTATTTTGTTTTCAAAATAAAAGTTAATTAATAAAACGTAGTATTGCTTTTTTTTTTTTTTGGTTAAACCGTAGAAAGGTAAGCTTTCATCCTTTTAAACTAATAGTTCAGTCAGAACTGATTTTTTATATTTTTTTCGGTTTTTATATTTATTTTGGTATTTTGTGTACAGATATATGTAAGATCTGTTTCTGTTTTTGTTCCTTAAAAAGATTTGACTTTTCACCTTACAGTTAGATTTGAATTTAAAATTGGTTTTGAGATGCATACACTTTTACGTCTTAAATTGTAGAATTGTATACTTATTGGTTTAAATTGAAACTTCAGTCAGAAAATGTTTAAGCTCTTACATTTTGTTTAATTCGATATGCTGATTACAAATCTGATTCTTGCATTGCTTCTGTTTTCATTGCAATAATTATCGTTTGTTATTTTACTTAATATGTAGTCTGAATCTCCAAAATCTAGGTATTTTTTCACCCTTAATGAAATTTAAACTACAATATACATTCATTAAGCGATTTGTAAAATGGTTTAAAAAGAATGCCTCGAAACGGGTATGTTAAGCTCTTTTTTCAACAAATGTGCATTTGGTTTAATTATATTTAGAAGAGATTATTTGGTCAAACATATTGATAAAACCCTCAAGTCAGAGTAAAGGAGCAATTATAAGAAATTATAGATTGATCTCACACTTATCATTTATCTTTTTTGTAATAGATAAGTATTTCATAATTCTCAAGTAGGAAGAGATTTATTTATTGAAAAAAACATGCGTGCAGAAGCGGTTACTTTTTGAATTTATAAATATTGACTCGCATTTTAATTATTTTTTTTTTATTTGGGAAAACAAAAATATCTCCCTGTGCACTATGGAATACTACACAGGCCCCGAAGAAACAACAAATGTAGTACATAACAATTCCAAATAAATCGTGAGGTGTAAATAATTATAATAAAAGAAGCCAGAGAGAAAAAAGAGATATAAAAATAAAAAGGAGTTAGATAACAGCATGGATAAATTTTTTTAAAAATTCAAAATTCTCTTTCTTTACTAGGTCTACCAAAATTGGGGCCCACCTGCTATTTAAGTCTTTACAAAGCTCGTTCTTTTTTTCTGAAACAGATGGGCATTCAAGAAGAATGTGAGAAGGGTTGTCACTCCCAGAGTTGCACATGCACACCTCACTGATTTTAATGTGAAAACGGTGAAGATAGCTATTGAATTTCCCATGTCCAGTGAGGAATTGCGTCAAGTCGAAGTAGAACCAGTAGTTCTTAATTCTGATGGGAACTGATGGGAAACTGTGTCCACTTACAATCAGGAGAGGACATAAAACATGAGTTCCATCCTGTGATAATCTTCTTTTTGGCAGTGATTTTGAAAAAAAGACTTAGGTAAGATGGTATCCCGTTCATTTCAATTATTGTTTTCAAAGAAAAGTTTTTTCACACCCTATAAATCGTTAATGCAGTGTCTTAAATTTATCGTAGATAATTCGATAGATTATTTTATGTAGTTAAAATTTCATTAATAAAAGTTTATGATAATCTCAACTAAAGAAACACTTGTGATCAATCGAGATTTCTCGAATAACCAAAATAATGTGTGTCTTGTCTAAGATTAATTCTGCCGCAACTCATAACAAATGGCAACACATGGGAGGAAGTGTCCTTTTAATACGCTTTCAACATTAATTGTAGCACAAGTCGAAAAAACTACCTTTGTTTGCAATACTTGTGAATCATTCATTTAATCCAATTTCATTTGTTGTGACTAATATATGGTAAATGAAATGGTTGGATGAAAGATTTGAATAAAATTATATTACTATCAGCCTGTAATATATATAAATTTTTTTGATAATACAAATACACTACATTTTATAGCATAATCTGCTGTTATCTTATAAAATTTAACAACTGGGTTAAATCCTACTCTAAGTATTTTCCGACATTTTTACAATCAATGCAGTTGATTCTGATCTCTATATTTTGCTATTCCGTAATGCATTCATTTTCTCTTTCCAACTAAAATTTTAGAAGGATAAATTTGTTATATCTTTTAGTCTGCAAATGGATATGCTTTCATTTAGAAAGATTACGCAGATTTCTATGATCTATGGCATGGATTCTATGATCTGTGGAGTAAGTAAATGTGTTTGATACATTTGACGAATCAAAACTAGAGAGGGGGTTGCTTTGTAATGATTTTATGTTTCGCATAAAATATTTTTTGTGTTGATAACATTGCTGAATATATAATATAATATAGTAGAGTATTATATTATATCATAGTATAGAGAATTACATAGTATAGTATAGTACGAGGGTTACTCTGAAATTTTTGAGATACGCGCAGACGAAAATTTACAAAATAAAAATTATGGTTTAATTTTAAAATACAAAGTATTTTAACACAGAAGACAACCTTTTACTGACTTACTTCAACTTGTTTAGAGTAGAATAAATTTTAAACAGAAGAGAAAATGCAGTTGACGCGAGAACATTTTCGTGCTATGATTTTCTACGATTTTACAGCAGGATTAAATCAAGAAGAATGCGTTCAACGGTTGCAATTAGCATTTGGTGATGAATCTCGAGCTCGTGCCACTGTATTCAGATGGCTTAGAGAATTTAGAAGAGGTCGCAGTTTTTTTTAGGATGAAGAACATACAGGAAGGCCGCCGTCGCCAGTTATCCCGGATAATGTATCTGCCATACGAAAAATGTTAATGGATGATAATCGCTGTACCTATCAAATGATACAGAAGGAACTTAATATTGGATCCGCAGCCATACACAAAATCATTCATAAAGAATTACATATGAAAAAAGTAGTTAGCCGTTGGATTTCCCATAATCTAACTGAGCACCAAAAAGAGGAGCGTGTCAGAATCAGTAAAGAAACTCTTAAATTGCTACACGATGGTGGCCACCGCATCATTTCTAAAATTGTAACAGGTGATGAAACGTACATACCGTTTTTTGACGTTCCAACACGTCAAGAAAGCAAATTATGGGTCTTTGAAGATAATCCCACACCGACAATTTTGGAATAACAACGCGCACTGAAAAAAGTGATGTATGCTGTTTTCTTCAGAAATACGGGATTGGACAAAGCCATCAAATTGGAAGGACAGAAGACAGTAACAGCAAACTGGTATACCACTAAATGCCTTCCAGAAATTCTACAAGAACTGAATGTTATGGGACTAATGCTTCACAATGACAATGCATCTTCACATACAGCCGGATTAACAGTTGAGTTTCTTAAACAAAAACAAATTAAAGTGATCGAACATCCGCCGTATTCACCTGATCTAGATATGCTCGACTTTTAGTTATTCTTTAATCTAAAAAAGAACTTACGTGGACGTCGTTTTCATTCAGAAGAAGAGATTGATGTGGCTCTAAATGTATTTTTTTCATCTATTCCATGAAATGGATGGCTTGAGGCATTTAATTTGTGGAAAATTCGTCTTCAAAAGTGAATTGATGCTGGAGGAGACTACTTTGAACACCCCTAAAATTTTGTAAGTATAACTTTAAAAACCTAGTTGTATCTCAAAAATTTCAGAGTGACCCTCGTGTAGTGTAGTATAGTATAGTATAATAGTACAGTATAGTATAGTATAATAGTACAGTATAGTATAGTATAATAGTACAGTATAGTATAGTATAATAGTACAGTATAGTATAATATAATAAGCTTTCACACAAATTAACACGTAATATTTATGTATTTATAAAAATTCATGAAACTAGCAATATTATTCAAATATTTTGATACATTGTTAAAATTTCAAATGCATATAATGGTAATTATCAAAACTTTATGTTATTAATATTTTGCACAGATGCCGTATAATCCATGACTCCAAATTCTGAATATTTTTGCCGATGAAGAAACGTTGCCGAGATGACGTATCCTGACGCGCGATGACGTAAATACTAGGGTTACCAAAATAGAAATTTCTACATAATTCTCATAGGTATCCATATGTATGACGTAATAAAAACGAGGTTGCCTGATACCTAAGTACATCCGCCAAGAAATCGCCATTCTTAGAATTTGGCATTCTGGATTATACGGCACCTGTGCCTAATATTTTACTAGTAATAAAGTAATAAAATTTTAAAATAATATAAATTTACCGAAAGAACTCTGGTTCAATAGAAATCACTCGAATTCCCCAGTCAACGAGTTCTTGTCTAAGACAATCACTAAATCCTGCAGCAGCATACTTACTGACAATATATGGAGCTACATGAGCTACACTTACTCTTCCTAAAACAAAAAATAGTCAAATACATTTTCCTTTACTTATTCGAATATAAATTGACTATATTATACTGAAAACTTAACAAACTTATTGTATTTAAGTTTCATCTGATCAAAATTATACATATTACAATATTTAACAATTTTAATTTCGAAGTTAAGAAGATGTAAAAATTTCCAGAAACTAGTAATGAAATAACAAAATGCGTAATAATAGAGCGAAATGTTATCAACGAGTGTTTCCGATTCAGTCTTAGTTATAAGACAATTTTTTCAGTTAATTCTACCTTTTATTTTTATCTCATTTGGTTGTGCGCGCCATATTATTTTTCTTATAAGTTCAATTACGTTAAATGTATATAATTCCAAATAAAACTGTACATTGGATTACAACTGAATATTTTACGTTATATTAATGTTAAGTTACATTGTATATTTTCATTAAATTTCCGATTTGCGTCTTATAAATAAAGAAGGATATTTCATAGGCTTCAGATATTATCATAAGAAAAGTTGCTTTTCTTTATTACCTGAAGGAATGTAAGAAAAATAAAAAATTTTAAAATTACAAATAGGAAAGGCGAATTACTAATATCGATATGAAAGTGAAATATTTTTGATGATACGGCTGTATTAGATTATAACTTAATTTTTATATAGTCTAACTAGATAATCAAGCAAGTTAAGTTTTGAGTTTATACCCATTAAAATTTGATTTTCTCCCCCTTTGATGAATTACATCCACCATCTCACAGCTAAATATTATGTCAAGCAAATGATAAAGCATTCTTATTGAAATGTCATTTAAATAAATAAACACTTGGTCTAATTAAAAAGGTCAAAAATTTAGTTAAGATTTTATTCAAACATTTTATATAAATTCGTTGCTAATATATACAACCTCAGAAGTTGAATTTACTGTCCGCCATTTTTAAGAATGCTCATAAAATACTGAATCGCAAAATTTAAAAAAGACGCATTTGAAATACAAAATAATGCTTCTCTGACATATTTTTCAAAAACCTCTTCGTTCAAACTCCAAAGCTGCACTAAAAATAAATCACATAACTTATCATAAGCGATAAGTTATATGAGCCATACGAGACAGCGCAATGTTGACGCGCCAAGGCGTAAGCGGCAGTGAAAGTGTTAATTAACTTTTTATAATAATGGAATATAAGTACATTGTTATCATAAAAATGCCTTTCTTGTTGGTAAAACAACTCAAAACAATCATTTTAAGTTCAGATTCAATGGCTTTATTGTAAATGACACTTTTGCTTTTAATACGGAAATTGAAAATCTAGGAATATTCGCAAGTATTCCATAATGGGAATGGACAAACTTTTTCGGTCGCGGAACATAAATAGAAAAGGAAAATTTGGACTTTCCAAGATAAATTTTTCAAAAATTTTAAAATAAATATACAGGTATAACAATTTAAATATATTAATGAGATAAATGAAGTTATATAATTTCATATTTAAAAGTTCCTTATATTTAGGTTCGAACTTAGATGTACTGATTCTAAGTAATTAGGGTAAGCTCATTTGTCAGTCTACTTCTGAAGTAATTCTTTCTAAGGTTTATAGTTGAAAACACTTGTTCACTCATATAAGCAAGCATAGTGCTGATCATCTGAACTTGAGATATTAAATTTGAGAAATTTTCTTTCGATAATGATTTGTAAAACTCTAACTTTGAAATATTTAGGAACAACTGCTTAAGATAATTGTTAGAATGCAACTCGATTGATTCAAGTTGCAATTCTGACCTCACTGGTTCACAATTTATGTTGAAAAGCATTGAAATCTTGAAATCTCCATTTGAACTCAACGTGCATTTTTTAAAGACATCTTCTTAAGCTTTTCTTCATTTGCTGAAGGTAATGAATTTAAACTCGAGTATTGCGACAAGTTATCCTTAGTTAGCAACGTAGCAGATTAAGTTTTAATTTAAAAGCTTTAAGATAAGATCAGATATATGTCGATTAAATTAATTTTCCCCTTGTATCTTAATATTCGAGTTGCGCAAATGACAACGAAAGTCTGTGAAAAATGCGAATTACGAAAGCCATTCTGTATCTTTTAACATTTCGCACTCCGCAGAACACATTAAAGTCTTGAGGAAGAATGACACAATATCTTCTTTCCGAGGCCAAACTCACACAAAAACTCACATCCGGCTTACAGTCAATTAACTTTCATATAATACTGTATGTCAATACATTCAGATTTCACGGATATGTGAAAATCTTGAAATTGTCAGTGAGTAATCCCGCGTCATCGAATAGTATTTACAAACTTTGCGACTGTCTCAAACAAGGGTTTCATACTCAATGCAGATGAAACAAAGCATCATGGTATATAACACAATGTATAAAAACAACATTGTTCTCTGGATTGTTTCGTAATGAATCATATTGTCAACTCAGCGACCACTTTATTCTGTATCATTAATTAATTAAACATTTTTTCAAGATATGTTCCACTATTTGGCAAACAACCCTTTTGAAACATGTTTCAATGCTCCGAATGTTTTGGTTTGTGCTTCTAAGGTCACAATTCCTACACGAGAGCTAACTCAGTCAAGGCTTGTGGATTAAAATGTATTTTGATCTTCTACAGACATTCATAATCGAGGTATGAGCTAATCTTATGAACTCTTGAATTAAACAATAGCGTCACTTTCAGATACTTCGTCAACAAGTGTCAAAATCAAAATACAAAGATAAGACTAATCAAAAATAGAATGATGGCATCACATATATATTTCGCAACTTTGATCATATTTTCCAAAATATAATTTTGAGATAAAATTCTAATCTTTTTCGTGAATTATGATTTAAAATCAAATATTTTTAATCAAAATTTTTAAAAAATAAAAAGTTTCCAATTATTAAAATGAAATTATTTATCGAATGTTCTCATAAAAAGCAATGAATCAGTATAACTGCCTTTTATCAAAAATCTGCGGATAAGATATCATGGAAATGAAAAAAAATATTATTAGAAATTATTTGTGTGTTCAAAATGATGAATAAAATATTTTTCTTAATACTTTTGCAGTAAGCTGGATATATTTAGAGATAGAATTCTTAAATTCTTGATAGAGATTTTTTCTTCAAGTTATATGTTATACATTTGCTTAAGAATTTTTAAGATGTTCCACTTTTATATCAAAAAAAAAAAAGAATAAAAGAATTTAAATTTATAATATATTGAAAAGTTTTAAATGTTATTAAATTTGATAAACTTCGAAATTATATACGTTACGATTCGACAAGAACTGTTTTGGAGCTTTATGCTCGTAGGCTTATAGCTCGCATTGAGTAAGATTAACTTTTTCCATAAATCGCCTAGACACAGAAAGATTCGTTGTCTTTGTTCGTCTTTGTTTTGTTTGTTTAAAGACATTCGCTGTCAGTGCAAATGTGCTTTTACTTAAAATATTTCTTGAAGAAATCCTTTGGATAATTTCATACGCTTAAGAATGATCGGAATGCTGGAGAAGAGAACCATAGTGTGATCAGTGGAACTGAAGAGATCATAATGTTGTTCCATGAGCTTCCAAATCATAGGTTGTTAGAAAGTTTGATGCTGTTCGTACTAGAAAAATAACTGCAGTGGAAGAGTGATATATCATCAAGCAGATGAAATGAAACCAAAGCTAATCAGAAAACTCTATTGTTCAACAACTATGTATAATAAAAGAATGACAAATGTCACACTTTGTATTGCAAAAATGCCCTATTCATACGCTATCTTGAGTGTTGCATTCTTTTGAAAGCGGGCCATCAACGCCACCGTTTAGGGTGGTGAAAGGAGCAGAAAACTGAACTTTATAAAAATGGAGTCGTGTCCTTTTTACAGATGAGAGGCATTTCAGTACAATAAGTGATTTTCAATGCCAGTTGATCTGGAAAGTGATCAATATATGTTTTCATTCCAGTAACATCACGAAAAGATACCGTTATGGTATTCCTGGAATTGTCGTCTAAGAAGTTTACACTGAACGGGTAAACTGAACTCCACATTTGAACTTAGATAACTGAGCAGGAAAACCCAAACTGTACTTTAATGTTAATGGGTTTGGAATACTGATTTGTCATCAAACGCCTCATATATTTAACTACGGACATGAGACGATAACAAACCTGAGCTGGCACCCTCTTCTCCTCATCCACGCCACACTTTCAAAGAGCTATGAATGTCATAGATTTACGTGGATACATCCCCAATTCACAAGTTGAAGAAAGTGATTGAGGCGGAATGTGCTCTCATTCCTAATCGGTGCCTGGGACAAGCGATACTTTACATTGCTGACCATGTGGGAGTCGGGATGAAACTTAAGAGTTGCTGGAGCTTCCATATTTTTAACTGAAGTTTCATAAATAGAGATCGTTATAGTAAGGATGTTATCCTAGCCCATGTGCGTCTATTCTGGGGTGCCATTAAAGCAGACTTCGTTTTTGTAAATGACAATGGACGGCCGTTGTCATTTACAAAAACGAAGACTCCTGCTGTTAAGCGATTACTGGATTGGGAAGATATCACACGTAGGGATTCGTTAGTACCTCCACTGATTTAAATCCCATAGGCTGCGTTCTGAATAAATTGGAAGATATCACACGTAGGGATTGGTTAGCACCTCCACTGATTTAAATCCCATAGGCTGTGTCCTGAATAAATTGGAAAAACGCTTTGTGGCTCGATTATATTCGCTGCTGAACACCCAACAGGTTGCTGATAGCTTATGCTGACTAAACAGATTCTGATAGAAAAAGGAACACTCTTATCACCAAGTGTTGGCCAATCTGGAGCTGAGTATGGAAAGACTGCGCGAAACAACCATTACCAAAAGAGAAGTGCATATCCGATGCTAAAGAACCATTGCTTGTTGTTCTGCATTTTGGTCAGATAATCGTGTGTAATTATATTATAAGTTCGCAAATCATTTTTGCTTAATTCCACACTGTATATAAGCAATAGACACGTCTCATTTTTGCTCAATTAAGCTTTCGTCATCCTTTTAAGTTTAAAATTACTTCTGAATTTTATGTCTTCCAAATGATTTCTTGCGTAGTTATATAATAAAAAAACACCTGTTGTTTAAATTTTGCATATATATAATAACTATATATATATATAATATCTACATTTGTACAGGGTGTCCCAAAATTTCATGTCCAAACGGCACAAATGGTTGTATCAGGTCATGAGAAAGCAGAATTACATAGGAAAGGGAGGTTTGAAACGCGATCATAATCTGCTAGAGGGCGATAAGCGCAGGCAGTTTGATCATTCGAAGCTCGGACGTGGCAGAGAAAGGATGAACCAGTAAAGCAATTCAAAATTGGAAGACATGCATTACGCGTATGGCGTAGTTGATGGCAATGGACGAGTAGCGGTACGCATGTTTTGACAACGATTCCCGAACCGAAGTGTAGGGGTACCCAGCCATAGACTGTTCGGATAATCACATTTATGACTGCAGGAGGCAGGATCGTTTAGAATCAGTTGTCACATCGGCCAGCAACGTACAACAAAGACACCGAACATCGAGAATGCTTATAAGACGCATACACCGAATCGCAGACACGTATCCGCATTGTGAAACGCGACCTAGATGTCTGTCGCCTCTCCATTATGTGAATACAGTGGGAAGATCACCAACATCTATACCACAGACAACGGGTGCACGCGCTAAGGGATGTGAATAATCCCCAACGTGTGGCATTCACAAGTTGGTATTTACAGGCAAGGATCACAGATCCACAATTTCCATCACGGATATTGTTCACCGATTAAGCTACTTTTTCCCGGAAGGGTGTCCTTGACCAGGACAATATGCATATGTGGTCGGGCGTAAATCCCCATGTCACACGGTCTCACAACCACCAACAACGCTTCACCGTTAACATCTGGACAGGAATTATTAGTGGCATGCTGATTGGTCCATACTTAATGCCTGGACGCCTCGACAGGGTTTCATACATGATTTTTTGGAAGATGTGCCGCCCACGTTGTTAGTGGATGTTCCAGCAACGACACGATTCAGCATGTGGTTTCAGCATGATGAGGTACCCGTATATTTCCACAGGAATGTACGATAGTTCCTGGATTTTACGCATTCAAATCGGTGGATTGACAGAGGTGACTCTGTACAATGGATAGCGATCCCTGGACCTACCACCTTCTGGATTTCTGCCTCTGGGGATACCTGAAGTCTGTGGTGTACGAGACATCCATTCCATCGGACATGAACCTCATGGCACGTATCGTTGAAGTGGCAGCACGTGTCCGTGAGACTACAGGCAAATTCGAACTAGTATGCGATTCCATGCGGTGCCGATGTGAAGCATACATCACAACTAATAGGGGACAATTTTGAGTAATTACTATAAGTTGTATCATTTTTCATTTCCATTTGATACTGTTTTGTTGTAAAATAATGATTTTTACACCATTTGTTAGACTTTCTTTGCGTGACGGTTACGATCGAGTTTCCGACCCCCATTTCCTATGCAATTCTACTTCCTTATGACCTGACACAACCATGTGTGCCGTTTGGACATGACATTTTGGAACACATTATATATAATCCTTTGAAAAAATATATTTTTTGCTTCTTGTAGAAAATTTAAGTCACAAAGATGAGAAAGAGTTACATTTAAATATGAAATTAAGAGATTTTAAAAGTTTAAATTTTTTTATTTGTTTACGTTACGCGAAATGTTATAAAGCCAGGACTGTTTGGGGATTACAAAATACTAATAATTTTTCTTGCAAAATTATATTTTATGGCCTAAGGCTTCATTAAACTCAAACAAAGCGGGAACTTCATACAGTATAGATAAAAATTTCATCATAGCTGTCATATAATCTTTTGCTGAGATTTCAGTTTCGAAATTTTTTTTTGTAATTTACTTCATCTAATTTTTTGTTTCTAGCTATCAGATAGTCTCAAATTGGCTTAGAAATTGACAAATCATATGTTTTTCATTTCAAAAGATGTGTTGTTAGTTATCTTTCATCAAAAAAGTAACACAATCAATTCTGTTTATCTTATTTTTAATCTATATTAATATCTATTTAGTCTTATAGGGAATACTTATGTTTTAGAAAATAATCATTTTCTAAAAATAAGATAAGTAATTATGATATGAAGTACATTTGAGCTTTATGTTTTCTATAATTGAGGAAATTATTTTTAACTTCCTCAATTATGAAGAACATGTTTTGAAAACATAAATAGCAAAAATATATTTTTTTAATTTACTTTAAAATACTAAAAAATAATGCTAATAATTTACTAAAAAATAGCATCCTTAGTGAATGATGATTAAAAATAATATTTGATAATTTACTAACACATAAACACTAAAAAATATATTTTCCCCGAATTTTCTATTAGTTAAAAAATTATTTTCCATGAGGCAAATTAATAATTATATATTACTTACATCACTACAAATATATTATTATATAATTTGTACAAAAATATATTATATTAATGTAATCAATACAAATATCAATACATCATATTCGTATTGATTAATTAAATTTTAAAAATATGTAAAACACATGCTTATTGTTACTGCTGATATTGTTGTTACACTTATGTATAAAGTGTAACAACAATATCAGCAGTAAGAAGTTATAAAAAATAAAATAAAACTTGCTGTATATTACAGTAAATATTTGCTTCAAATTTCATAAATAGAAACATAAGGAAAAACAAATCATTGTGATTGAAAAACTTTATTATAATTCTTGAAAAATATGCAGAATATTTAAATCTCCATAACAATTGCTGAATTAGCTATTTAGAAACATTTAACTTTATAAAGTAATTTATTTTAAGTGACTAAATTAATTGCTTATAAAATTTTGCAGCATTAATTATCGACTGAAAATTTGGCACTTATTAGGAAAGTGAATAATTAAAATCCCTTATTACTTCATTATATTAATTACAACCCAACACCTTTGTAATATCATAATTTCAGCACATTCTATTTTTTCACCGTCAAAAAAATTTATTTATAGCAAATAAGTCCTTCTTAATGATAAAATAGAATAATTTTTAAAATAACAACAATTTTAAAATAACATGGATAACAACCTTAGATTTGAAAAAAGTTTTTAAATGATTTTTAAAAACAGAAACATTTTATAATTACCGACTATGCTTGTAATATTAACAACTCTTCCTTTGAATTTTTTTAGGAGAGGTAAAAAGGCTTTCGTTACTCTAATGGGACCAAACGTATTTATTTCCATGCAATTCTTAAATTCTTCAATTTGTGTGATTTCCGTTGATAAACCCTGGTGAACTCCAGCGTTGTTAACAATGGCCCACAACTCTGAAATTAAGAAAAAATTTATAAATTTAATAAATAAATGAAGCATAATAAGTTGTGAATTGTTTTATTTCTATTACGTGTGAGTGTATTTTCTAATATCATATCAGCCTCTTCAACGTCATATTGTGTATTTTTGCAAAGAAAACACATGCCCATGAGCTGATAATCATGACACATATGTGTTTCCAATTTTTTGTACTATCCTATAGAAGTGATTCTAGACACACAAAATGAAGCTTATTTTGCATTAAAGTGAAAAATAAGTTTCAAGTAGCAGTTCAATAAGACGAAGTTGGTCGACATTCGCTATATTGTCGCCAAATCTTTGAATTCTGGTAACTAGATAAGCGCATGCTAATTCAAGGAAGTATCGATAAAACGTACGTAAGAAACAGAAACCGTTAAAATATGAGCGCAATAAATTAACATTAAGAGACACTGCTGGCCACCCAAATTGCAACACCAAGAAAGAGAAGAGATATCACAACAAAATTTACTTTGTAGATAACATGCTGACCAAGAATCAAATTATTAAATTTATAGACTTCTGTGAAGTGTGATTCCTGCCAAAATCAGTAGCCACCATTATTGGAGATCACCGCAGCCACACTTCACGACATTGATTCAAAGAGACTTTGGATGTGTTCTTCGGGTACAGCAGATCAAATAACTTCCGCACTTTGCCAAAGTAAATCTGATGTAGCAGCTGGAGATGTATTCTAGGTCAATCGTTGAGCAACTATGAACCACATGTTATCTATCGGTGAAAGATACAAAGAGCGAACCGGCCAGGGAAGCATTTCAATCTGGTGATTGACAAAGAACCCTTGGAATGCACGAATAATGCACAACCACACATGGCACCGTCGTACACGCCACGTGTGGTTGTGCATTATTCTGTGGAAATATGGCTGTGGGCAAGTCCTGAAGGCAAGGAATGATAACTTGCTCCAACACCTCGGAGATGTAGCGCTGGCTGTTAAAGTACCGACAATGCGTACAAGGGGAGTGCAATAGTGATATTCAATGCCATCCCACACTATAATACCCAGTGCAAGACCAGTGTGGCTGTGCATAACGTAGCTGTTCAGCCTCCTTTCTCCACCGTGTCTAAAGATTCGAATGCAAACATCGTGGTTTTGTAGACAGAAGCGTGACTTGTTAGTAAAGACAATTTCCTTCCATTCTGACGCCCACATCCTTCTTTCATCGCACCATTGGCGATGGAGACATCTGTGATTCTGCGTCAAGGGTAGACGAAGCAATTGACTTCTTGCGAACAGACCAACTCTTTTGTAAACGGCATCGAAAAGTATTCACAGACACAAGATGATGAATTACCGACTGAATTTGCTATGATATGGCTCGTGATGTGGCTGAACGATCCGTCATTGCCATGCGTACAATTTGCCTATCATCACGAGAGTTGGTGCATTGAGGTGGATGAGATCAAACGCGTCGGTCTGTCGTGCCCTACTGTAAAGTAAACAACAGCAGAGGTCCCTGTACCTAACCCTGAAAGAGTTTTACCAGATTTGATGGGCCCGCTGGAGAGAAAAGAAAACGGAACACAGTACATACAAGGCTATAAAATTATGCTTGCAATCATATGGAGACACTGAAAATTATTACATTTACACAATAAAGAGGGTAGTAAAGTAAACTATTTTACACGAATTGGATTGCAATTGAGAGTTAACATGGGGACACGTAAGAAGCATTCAAACTAGGTGTATGGCAAAATACATGGCAGGATGTGGTAAGGCAGACATATAAAATACAATTCAAATTGCATGTATATAAGAAATAAAGAAAATAAATGGAAAAACAAAAGGAAATTAAGAATGATAAAACAGAATTGAATACATATACCTGCACTTACTGCAAATTGATGAGGTAATAATGATTAATGAATAATTAATGCATTTAGTATATGGATTTGGTTGTTGGGTGTATCGGCTCAAGGTAAGTTAGGTCATATGAAATTCTAAGCTATATATACAAAAAGTTTAGATAGGTCATGCATTAAAATAAATCAATACAACATGATGATAATAATTGTGATTAAGTAATTAAGTAAGAGCGCTGGAATGAGGGTGATAAAATAGCAAACAATTAATAATGAACTATATACAAGGAGATGAAAAACAGGCGAAATGTTACAGGTAGAGAGAAAAATGTCTAAATGTAGAATATGAGAGAGATGGAGTATGTGGATTTTACGGCTCATCATCTTTTTGTGAAGTCTATCACCGTCACGGGCATCATTATCCTCCTATTCCTCTGGAATTATTAAGTCCCTATCTATATTCAAGGAGAATGTTTATAAGGTTAATAGTTTATAGCTTTGCTGCCTTGTTGATGGTGATGTTTTTAAGCCAGACATTTTTCAGATTGTCACTGGGGTTAGTAAAGGGCCAGGAACTCGTGATGGGGCATGTTGTAACGTAATGAATTGGAGTATAATTATAAACTTCTTCTCCACATGCACACAATTGCTTAGTTTCGTCGAATACAACTACCGATTTTTCTGAAAGATAATTCACAATCTCAGCAGACAACTACTCTTCCTCTATCGAACTTGGATAATTGATTAAAAAATGATCGCTGTTTTCTACAAGGCATAATTGATGATAATTTTTTTTTTGTTTGCTTTAAAAAACCACAAGAAAAACAATTGCCGAACTTGAAATTGTCGAAATCTCTAAACCTTAAGTAGTGCTTTGAAGTGGAGCAACAAGTGCGTGTGATGGGCGTCTGCCCTGAAATTCTAATCATTTGCATATCTCACATCCGCTAATACATGTTGTAAATTTCATGTTGCTTACATGCTTCCTTCAGAATTTTGAATTTAAGGTAGCCAGCAATATATTTCTTTAAAAAACTAATTATAAAGTTTATGAGGAAAATTTTAAAAGATTTAATGTTAACAATTTATTTATACATGAATAATTTGCTAAAATGCTATATTATTGACCAAAAATATAATTTTGTATGTGGATGTGAAACATTTATTCCTTATTGAATATCCTATATATTTATTTCATCATAACTTTTTCTCGGACTATTGAATGTAAGTATTTTTTCTCAATCATCATTAGAACAGAAATTCAAAAGTAAATATATAATCATTCATCAAATATTTTTCAAAGACATTAAATGTAGAAAAAAGTTCCTTAATTGATTAAGGAAATTTAAAAAATATTGCTATAATTTAGTATAAAATCACATTTAAGTAACTGATAGAATATTACAATACTATAATACCGATTGACTTGAAAAATTATTAACATGTATATCTTACAAATTTTTTGTTCCAAATTTATAAAGATTTCCTTTGAATTTCAAAAAATTACTTTGAGTACTAGTAATACAAGTAGTAATACAAGATTAAACATTTAAATATGTTTAATTTTATATTTTACTCAAAGAAATTTAAATTAAGTGCAGTAAGTTATTCAATTCAACATTGTGTTTTTTTTAATTCAAGAAATAAATACTTCGTTCAAAGGAAATAAAAAAAATACTTTTATTTTAATTACTATAGGTATTCTTTATCAAAAATATCACTTATAATGAAAATACGTGTTTTTCTTATAAAAAAACTAAAAATAAATTAAAAATTTCCCTTCCATGATGAAAAAGAATTTCCTGCTTGTCTTACTTGAATTTCCAAGATTGGTTTTGACGAATTGTGCTGCTTTTTCGACACTCTCGTCATTTCTAACATCCAGAAAGAGGATTTTTAAACGCTCTGAACAGTTTTTCTTCAGCTCTTCAGCTCCTTTTCCCGACGGAAAGAGGCAAGTCGCAAATACATTGAAACCTTTGGCATCCAATCTTTTGGCAAGATTATGACCAAATCCACTGTCGCACCCTATATTAAGGTTAAGGAAACAAAAGGCAATAGAAAAATATCACTTATAAATAAACCACACAATCTTATCCTCAGAACTGAAGAAATATGTTATATTGTTAACATTAGTTACATATCTATAAAGCTGTACACTTCTATAATTTATAATATTTGTATGTTGTACATCTCACTTAATGTAAACTGTGAATTCATTTAATATATATTATATCTATTTTATAAGAGAAAGTTTTAAAGTTAATTCGAAATAAGAAATTATGCGAATGTTAAGTTTTCTTTAATTTACAAATTAATGGGATGCATTCGTAAAAAGAAAACAAAACATAATATTGCGTCTCCTACTTTGATATACTATAAATTTAACAAAATATGTATATACATGAGCTGAGTAAACTAAGATTGAAATGCAACATATCTATTTTTATTATATGCACTAAGCAAGATATTAGAGAGAAATAAATGTGATCTAAGTTTACAAAATAACTGATCTACTGTAAAAAAATCTGGAGAGGAAGATATGTTGATATTTAACATTTGGAATAGTACTCCTGAATCATATGATCATGTGAAAAAAAACTAGGTTTTGCTATTTTCCCTTATTTGAGTCTACATATTCATGTGAACAATCATTTTCAATAATGAATACATGAGTAAATTAAGAAATCGGCTTATAAGGAGAACTTGGAATTTTACCTCAAATTGGAAACCTGACTTACCCTTACTTTCCAAAGAAATGCTTGGCCAATGCTCCTATTAGTAGAGTATTTGTTCTTAAGAATACCTTTTTATATTATATTACTAGTGATATGATTTTTAATAAATATATTATTATCTTTATACCATATGTACCAATGTTATAATAATGTACCAAGTTTAATTTACTGTCAGTAAAACTTTTTGTTAGTACTTACTGTTGTAAAACTTATTTTTACTAAGACTTATTAAGCAAAAGCACATACTTTAGTATGTACTTTTGATCCTAATTAATTTCGTAACTAAAACAAAGGTTATGTTAAAAAATGGCTCTTTGAATGAATTTCAATTGTAAATTATGTAGATTTGGCTCTTTCGAATGAATTTCAATTGTAAATTATGTAGATTTGGCTCTTTCGAATGACAAGGTTGCCAACCACTGAGATAGACGATTTTGCAATATGCCTATACATATTGCACGAAGTAACGCGGAAGAATAAAAAAAAAATTATCAATGAAATACAAGCTCAATAACCGATATACGATTGTGTAACTGAACTTATTTCACATAGACTCTGCTACTGAAGAAAATCTAAAACAGACAAGGCAGCAGACGTTATATGAACAAAACTTTACCTCAAATCCAAGTGCCCAAGAACTTGATTAAATTCAAATTATGATTAGTGTAGCAGCAATGTTGGTGATCATGGACAATGGGTACAGCTTTAGCAAAAACGACAAATCTAAACACTAGAATATCAATAGAAGGAATCCCATAAATCATTACCAGAGGAATTAAAATTCCAATATATCACTTTCCATCATAACCAAAACGCAGCAAAAGGAGGTTTTGCGTTAAAGTCAGCAGTATTATGTTGAGAGATCGTGAAAAATTATTTACAAGAAGTGCAGCGCAAGGGGCATTAAATTTGATTAACATTAGAATAGAATATTTCTTGCATAAAAGTACTGTTTTTATCAAATGAGCAATCTGATATGGCTTAAGATCTGGCAGAAAAAGGTGATACGTATGATTTTCCCTTCAATACGATGAAAAAAACTATGTTGTAATGTCAGTCAATGATATCTATTTTCAAAATGACATTCTAATTTCATTTTTATACGTTTAGAGTTGCTATAAGTGTATTTTTATTCACGAACAAAAAATACTCATCTTAGAATGACTGCATTTAGGTTTACTAAGAAAATATTTATTCAAATAAGAATTGGTGTGCATGAAAAGCGGACATAAGTCATTTTGGACTAATGTAGAATGTCTCTTGAAAAAGAAGTTCAATGTCTGTTGTTAGTATATTATTATTTACAAATGCCGAACATTAGCGCCTAAGCCATTAGTTCACGGTCTCTCCAATACTTTTCAACAAAGCCCTCATACTGAGAAAGAACCCCACAACTATTTAAATGTTCAAAAGTCATTGGTTGACCAGAGTCACACAAAACACAGTCCGGGGAATCCACCACTCCTATCCTATAGAGATGGTCTCGCAAACAATCATGTCCAGTTAGACCACTAAAAAGGGCCACCGCAGTCTTTCTTGGAAAAAACGGGAACAGCTCTTTCTTCCATCTCTTGTGCTTCGCACGTTGGTTGTTAGTATATCGTTATTCGAGTAAGGATTGCTCAATATTTGAGCTGCTAGTAGACTATGATGTAGCACAACTAAACTTTTCTACATCAATTAAAATATCTTGATGAATACATGTTGTAACTCTTGTAATTTCCACTGATATGATGACACTTGCTGGACAAGAATTTCCGCACAAGGAATCTTGTGTTGTGCTCTTTTTCTTACTTGAATATTTCTGTTCATCCTGTTCGGAATTAATTTTTAAACAAAGAATAATTGTTAACTTTCTTGGGTGAATAGATTTACTTATTCATTCAATGCTTAGGCTCTTAAAGATTCTTATGGTATGGGTTGAATTAAATAAAAGTTTTATACTTGACACTATATTCGAGAACCTATTTTCCATGCGTGTGGAAAAAAAGAGTTATGATGGAAAAGTAAAAATAGCCATCCTTGATTTATTATTACTTATTTATGTTATTAATATTTGCTTTATCCTTTACAGGTGCAGTTTAGATTTAGTCAGAAGAGTATTCAATTCATTAGTTCCTTATCACGCTTGTTCATTATCGTATTTAATATCATTATTGCTTAGTTTGAAAGAAAAACTAGATTTAAATATGTAAGTAGACAGTATGATTAACAATTTTCAACACTACAATAATGATCATTTTATTTCTACTAAAGTGAAAATTTTAATAGATTTACTTAAATAAAACTATTTTATATTATCATCCACATTTTGACTCACAAAAATTTCTGTAAGAAACTAATTTTTCTTCTATTTTTTGCAACATATTCCTCTTAAATATCAACCAATAGAGCTTTAAATATTTTAATTATAAAAATTATTTTATAAAATATTAATAAATATAATTAATAAAAGTATGCTACTTTTTACAGAAATAATTTTATGCTTCATTTACTTGAATTGCTAGGTTTATTTTTCATGCCATTGTCAATAATATCTTTCCACTATATTTAACCAGAAAAATATAAATTTACTGTGGGTTCTGTTTGAACTAATTAATTATTAAAAACTCTTGAAAAAATAAACTATTTTTCTAGTTAAATTTCTAATTTTGAAGTATTTCCGATTATATTTCAAAACTTTTATTTCTTATATCCATTGAAGATTTTAAACATCGGCAAAATTCTTTGTGGTAGATGTCTGATGTTAATTTATATATTAAAATAAGAATTTAATATCAAAAAGAGAATACTGAAACTAGTAGCCTCCATTTCATTGATATTCCATAAAAATAAGTAAATTATCCATTATTCGAAAAACAGCTTTTGCAAAGAAAGCATTCAAGAGTTTCAATTTGAAATGATTTGTACTACGAATATTAATTTGAAGTTTTTGTTGCATGCTCCCGAGGTCAGCAGCGCTAGACCACGTCCATGAGCGCGTACACCTTCAAAAAGTCCATCACCATAAGTGGATTCTCCATAAGATCTCTCCTGAAGAGAGCAAGACATAGAAGAATATGTTGAGGAGAGGCTTGTTCATTTAAACACTTGGAGCAAATTTCGAATTTCTTCATACTCTCGACGAATTTCAAGTTACTAAGATGGCCAGTTCTGAAACGGGCAATGACAGTTTGTTCTTGTCCATTAAGACCAGTAGCCAGGGAAGCACCTGGTCGCGCGCAGCCCTAACAATGATGCTCAGGAGAGACAATCCTAGTGGTTTTATTCTCGTGTTTATTCTTTGAATGAATCTCCTGAAATGTGAGAGGTGCCGACGGGAACACCATCCTCAGACACACTAGCTTGTATATTTGGCAAAAGTGTCCTCAGTCTCATTTCCCTCGAGATTCACATGGGAAGGAACCTACTGTAGGTGAATATGATACGATACGGACATCTGTTTTAACATTTGAAGTATGGAAACCCCAGTCCTGTCTCTCGCTTGTTGCCATCTGGCCAAATGCTATATTGCACTTTAACTATCAGATAAAATCCCAATCTCAGCTCCATGGGGAAGTAAATGCAGGGAGTCCAGGGATTCCTCTATGGGAAGAGGGCAATAGCTATCAGAAAGTCTGTAGCAATAATCAATTTGAAGTAAATGTTACAAATGTACCTATTTTGCAGTACATGAGCTTAATTTACATCTACTGTACAAGGAGAAATTATAAGTTATTGAAAAAACTACTCCATGTGTTTTTAATAAAAATTATAATTCAAAATTTCATAATAGACTTTTTGCAGAGCATTAGAATTTGAAATTAATTACTTCTTTTATTGGGTTTTTAGATGATATTTTTCATGAAACCGCCATATGCGAATTATGTAAATATTTATTATTTGTATGCTACACACATTTGGTGGTTTATTGCTTAGAACACATTTATTGTTCACACATTATATTGTGATAAATACTAATTATATATATTTTTATACTTTTATACTAATATTTTTATATTTTTATTAAATGCTTTTTATATATATTTTTATAAATACTTTATATATATATTTTTATAAATACTTTTTACATATACTTTTTATATATAAAATGTCCAGAATGGTTTTACTTTTCAAAATTTATTAAAAATGACATTATTTTTTAAATTTTGATTTTTTTGAGTACTTTAGTATGTAAGTCATGTAAAGAATGAGTTATAAACTAAATCTCCAGAGAATTATAGTGAAAAATACATGTCTCATACTTTCAGTTGGAAATATTTAAAAATATAATTTCTTCTTGTTTTTATTATGGATATTTCTGATCGGAAATATCTTTCATATTCTGTTAGTTTTTAATTGAGTCACTGGTTTTGAACGAAAAAATATTTTTAAAAACTATATAAAATTTTAACTTTTTAAGCGGCTCCTTAATAAAACTTCATCTTATCTTTTTGCTTCTATTCTTAAAAAATATTTCTTGTCTGCTAAAAATTGAGCTAAAAGGTATAAATGATCAAAGTTGTGAATAAATAATTAAGGTATATACATAAATAAAGTTGCAAGACTACTTAACAATAACTAACTTTAGAGTTAGCTAAATTATATCACACACACACATAAATTATTAACAATTATATATGCAATATTTGTTTTATATCATAAAACAATATTAGATACATAATAGTTTGGGTTAATAATATGAATAATGATTTCCTTAAAAATAATATTATATTTAATAATTTTCTCACGAATATTGTTACTTTTTGAAATTCTTATTAAAATATTTGAATTTAATCAAGTTTGATTTCACTTTCTATTTTAAATCAAAATAATACGTAATAATAAGGCGTCAAATATGAATTAATATTATTTAACTTTTTAAAATTATTCATACGTTATTTAATAAAGACTGATCAAAAGTTTCCTGACTCATGATCTAAGAATTGAAAATAAATAGTATAAAAGGAAAAAAAATTCTTTAAGGTAATTAGGTATGACTAACTATAATTTTCAGTTGAAAGTGATTAAAATTACAGTTTAATATCTTTGTAATTTCAATTTTGCAAATGGTATAGTTTTAATTTTATAATGCTTATTTTTTTTTCAAGAAAGTTACAACAATAAAAATCACAATAAAATGAAAACATTCTAATATTAGAATATATTTAAAATGACAATAAAGGAAATTAAGTAATCTTATAGTTATTCAGGAGATAAATTCTTATTAGGTAATTAAACTTATTTGAAAATTTTGAAAGTTAATAGTATTTTTTACCATCACTTATAAGATTATTTATCAAAAAAAATGAATTTTCGATTTGCTATTTATTACAGATATTTTTATAAATTGAACATTACCTTGATAATATAAAATATACCATTTATTTTTTATAAAAATGATATATGTGCGTATTATATCCTTAAAAGTTTGCTCAAATCTAATGATAATTTTATTTATCTTCTCTTTCAGAAATATACATAAGCATTATGCAGTATTATTGCAATGAATTTGCATTTTAAAATTTTTTTTCTAATTACCAAATACATTAGGAAGAAGAATTTAAGTTTATTTAAGAAATTCTTAGCAATAATATTGCAAAAAAAATTTGCAAAATTTAAAACGAGATTTAAAGAAATTTACGTACCTGTTATAAAAACCGCTTTGTCTTTAGATGGTATTTCATCATTTAAGATGTATTTTTTTGTGATGGTGAATGAATACCATGATAATATCAGAAATAACAATGTATTTGCTAAACTATAGTAATAGAATGATAAATATGATGGCAAGATAACATTTAGTAATTTAAAAACTAAAGCTGTGCCTGTAAAGTGGGCAACAGCTGTCAGAAATTCTTTAGTGATCATGAATACAAGTGTTTGAAACTTGATTATTTAACACGAATAACAATTGAAACTCAAAGGGAAATCCACGTTATACATATACTTTGATTACTTAAAGAATATATCAAACACTTCTTTATTCATGAAAAAATGGAAAGTCTCAATAAAATTTATCACTTAATATAAAGTTTAAAAACAGAAAAAAATGTGGATATCATCAAAATTTATCTCTAGTCTCATCGTTGTCTAATCTCATCAATGTAAACAGTAAAAATATATTAAGGAAACTTAAAATTTTTTTCTCCTGTAGTTGATTGGTCGAAACTAGAGTTTTGGCATTACACAATACAAATATTCATTAGATAGATATAAAAGAATTGTTTATTTCCTCATATGTTTTGCCTGTCTCGTTTGGATTTTGATAAAAGTGAGTTAAATAAGTTATTCACATTTATTTTACTGGCTTTTTAGAATTTTGATAATAGCGTATAATATAGATAAGTACGTGAAATATCTTTTATAAGCTTCAATTTTATTTCAAAATCTGTAAGTGAGAAATGCTTTTGTGAAAAATATGATTTCACAGTTAGTTTACTAAATTTGGAGAAACATTATACAGCAAATTATTGGAAATAAATATATTTTTTCACTGTACAATCCTAAAATATATACAATTTTACTCTGTTTTATTAAAAACATTTCAACCTTTTACAAAGAGTTCAAAATTACTATGCATGAAAATTTTGATAGGACGTTGGGTTTTACTGACAAATACAAATTGTTTCACTATTTTTTTTTTCATCAAATTCTGGAAAAATTATTTTACAGCGCCATATACTAACTCTGCTATTTGTTTTACTCCTTTTTTAATTTACTAATTTATAGCAATCACTCCTTTTTAACTTCTTTTATTTTAGCATTGACAAATATTTTTTACAGTTTGACAAAAGTAGAAAAAGTATTAAATTTAAATTTTATAGTAAAAATATTTCCTGTATTATGCTAAGCAACGTGAATACACACACAGACACACACACACACACATATATATATATGTCTGGGGTAGGGTAGCTGCTCTTCCCAGCATGTCCATCCATAGGTGTGAGTTCTTGGAGATTTTCTTTGTTTTATCCCTTTTAATGAATGCAAATAGTAAATCCATCAATAAAATATTTTGTCGAATTTAAGTGGTGGATATTCAAAAAATTTTACACAGCAGCTTTCAATTGCTTTCGTGACCAATGCGATTTATAAAATATATTATTCAATATAAATTATAGTTTCTTTCTTTGTTAAGGGTATATAACTTTATTCTATCTACCAAAGATTAAAAAAAATATTTTTATCCATAAAAATTTTGCCCTTATTATCATTATCTTAAAATTTAAGAAAATGTGTTGTAAACTTTCAATATTTATTTGGAGTATTTGAAATGAATATAACTAATTACTAAAAAAATGTTTGAAAAAAATATGTATTCATTAGATTTCTGAAAATGATGTTTACTTATGGTATCAACTTTATTAAAAAATATGAAAATGTCAGGTGATATAAATTTAAATATCGTGTAGTTACACGAAGTTAATTATCCATTGATATATTGCTCAATAGTTTAAGTGATGACTTTACTGTTAAAATTTTTATTTTACACAAATACACATCTTAATAAAGTTTCTTCTTAACTGATAAAATGGTATATTTCATGCATGATATTAGAAAGAAAATTATTTCTATTCACGTATCCGCACCAGATATATGTTGTTGTGGGCCAGTTAAGCTAGCATTATGGGGAGGATGCTACTCCACTTTTCCAACTGAACCATATTTAGGTGTGGAGTCCGACTTCCTCAGTACACACATGCCATGTGCACCCGTTTATAGAGTTGGTAACCATTCACAATTCATTCACCGAGCGGGCAGCCGAATGGTTAGCACTCTTGCCTTCAGTTCAACAGTTCATGGGTTCTAATCCCACCTTGGGCATGGATGTTTGTAGTGGTTCGGAATCCACTTTAAATCGTAGGTCCCGGTCCCTCGTTTGCCAAAAATGACCAAACCAACATCACAACAAACCAACGACATGACAAACAAACCAAACCAACATCACAACCCATTTATACAAGGAAAGGACAAAGACAGGATAGAGAGAGAAAGTACATCAATGCCCGAACTGGGATTCGATCCCAGGATCTCCCTATCCGCAGTCAAGTACTCTGATCAATAGGTAAGTTGGGTGGCAGCAGACGTATGTGAAGCATTGAATTCATAAAACAGGATTTACTACTCTCATACAAAATCCTCCGCATGAAAAGTTATTAGACAATCCATATATATATACATACATACATATTATATATATATACATATATATATATATATATATATATGTATATATATAATATATATAAAATAATGATGTCAATATTGAATTTATGCATTATTTATAAAATTTGTTTTTGATTTTAAATATAATAAAACTGAACATTTATTATTATATTTTAAACCTAAGAATTAAAACTATTTAACTTTTTATCATTAATATAATCTATCAGAAAATAAGGAATAAATTTAAGTAATTACAAGGAAAGAGCTTTTTGCGATTGTAAAAAAGTGCGATATAAAATGACATTAAGGCAAAGAGAGTATAATCTATTTGCTATTTAGAAAAGATGTACGCAATCCAGAAATTTTAAAATATAATAGAGAGATTTCTCATTCAATTATGAGACGAAGCGTTGAGCAATTTTGCTGTAAAATTAATTTTTATTGAAACAATGTCTTTACTGAAATAAATTGATTGAACCGATGTATTTTATCCTCGTTATATTTCTGATTACGAAATAAAGTCAAGGTATTACTAAAAAGTGATATGTATAGCTTCTAAATATATATTTGCTTTAAAAGCAAGTAATTTTGTCGAATGAATACAAATTTCCTTCATTACATGTAGTTCTAAGGAATTATTAGAAGCAACTGCTTTCTAAAAATAATGTAAATCAAAGGAAATTATTTAAAAGTGATTAAAGATGATTTTTATTTAAAATACAGTGAAACTTCTACTGTATACTTATTTTCTGGATAATTGTTAAGATTTATATCAGTTGTGTTGATTTTTTTATCAATTATTAAGAAAAAAGCACTACTAAGAAATTTATGAGTTTATTTTAAGAAATTTGATAATTTTAAATTTATTTTTAAAAAAATTTAAAAGCAATTAAAAGTTTTAAAATTGATTAAAAGTGAAATAATTAACAAAATTTTATTTTTGATATAATTTAAAAATAATTACACTTTAAAATAAAAATAATTGAAAAATATTGTTTTATTTTAAAGAGTAAATTTCCCTCTCTACTTTATGTTTACTTTTTCGGTAAACTATTATGATACTTTAATTTTTTAGTGCCTTTAAATCTTTTTATTGCTTTTACTGCTTTTTCGATTTGTTTACAGATTTCAGATTAAATAAAAGGGTAATTTTCTGGAAAATGTTTTGTCTTTCAAATTTATTGGTATAATTCAGTCCCTTGTTCTCTCTTCACGCTATGCTACTAACCTGCTGATAATGGCATACTTAAATGTTGGATATGGCAAACATTTCAAAAGCAGAGGATTCTGTGCTCTTATTGAAAAATATTGATCCTACTTAACTGTAACCGAGTAACAAATCTGATATTATGTTAATACATAAAAATGATGCTAGTCTCTCACATACAACAAAAACTTTATCTGTACAACTAATATCATTAAAAATATAGAATGAAAAAAATAATGAAATCACACCAAATTCTCACAAGTTAACTTATTTGTAGATCTTATAATGAGTCCTTTGAAGACTTTGCATAACATACCACAAGAATTGAACGAAATTAAAAATCTAGCTTCTCCCAACATGCATGACATATGCTTAATCAAGATAAATAATAGAAAATAAATTGGAATGTTTCGGGAAGCAATTTTTCACAGTTCGAAGCACCAATGCAGGATAAATGTGAAGAGAAGTGTTCTCTTTACTGTAAATTTACATATGGTAACACCATAAACATCCAGCTCCTCTCAATGCACATGTTTCATCAAAATAAATAATAGGAAACAAATTAGTATGTCTAATAAGTAACTTTTCGCCATTCGATACACAAATGAAGGATAAATGTGTCAGAGGAATTTTTCCTTCACTCATATATCAAAATTACATATGGTAGGACCATAAGAATCTAACTTCTTCCAAAACCTACACGACATATTCTTAATACTAACCAATGATAGCTGTGCATGTGGAGAGAAGAAGGTTCTCATATTCATTAAGCTACATGAGCCGATACACCCAACTATCAAATTCATAATAAATGCACTAATCATTATTACCTCATTAATTTGCAGTAAGTTCAGGTATATGTATTAATTCTGGTTTAACATTTTTAGTTCCCTTTTGCATTTCCATTTATTTTCCTTATTTCTTGTATACATGCTATTTGATATGTATTTTAAAATTCCTGTCTTACCACATCCTGCCATGTATTTGGTCTGATACCTATTTTGAATGCTTCTTACGTGTCCACGTGTTAATTTTTAATTGCAATCCTATTTGTGTTAATAAGTATACTTCACAAACCCCCTTTAGTTCATAAAAGTAATAATTTTCCAGAGTCTCCATATGACTGCAAGCACAATTGTATTGTTTTGTATTTATTGTGTTCCTCAACGACGTGGTTTTCTTTTCTCTTCAGCGGGTCCAACGCTCTGGTAAAACTCTTTTAGAGTTAGGTACAAAGACCTTTGCTGGTGTTTACTTTACTTTACATATGAGTAACCAGGATAAATGATAGAGAATTAATTGGCATGTCTCATAAGGAACTTTTCACAGTTCGATAAACCAATGCAGGATAAATGTGGAAGGAATTTTTCCTTCACTACAAATTTACATATAGTAGGACCTTAAAAATCTAGCTTCTCCCCACGTACATGACATATGAGTAATCCGGATAAATGATAGAGAATAAATTGGCATGTCTCATATGGAACTATTCACAGTTCGATACACCAATGCAGGATAAATGTGGAAGGAATTTTTCCTTCACTATATATTTACATATGGTAGCACCTTAAAAATCTAGCTTCTCTCCACGTACATGACATATGAGTAATCAGGATAAATGATAGAGAATTAATTGGCATGTCTCATAAGGAACTTTTCACAGTTCGATAAACCAATGCAGGATAAATGTGGAAGGAATTTTTCCTTCACTACAAATTTACATATAGTAGGACCTTAAAAATCTAGCTTCTCCCCACGTACATGACATATGAGTAATCCGGATAAATGATAGAGAATAAATTGGCATGTCTCATAAGGAACTATTCACAGTTCGATACACCAATGCAGGTTAAATGTGGAAGGAATTTTTCCTTCACTATAAATTTACATATGGTAGCACCTTAAAAATCTAGCTTCTCTCCACGTACATGACATATGAGTAATCAGGATAAATGATAGAGAATAAATTGGCATGTCTCATAAGGAACTATTCACAGTTCGATACACCAATGCAGGATAAATGTGGAAGGAATTTTTCCTTCACTATAAATTTACATATGGTAGTACCTTAAAAATCTATCTTCTCCCCACGTACATGACATGAGTAATCCGGATAAATGATAGAGAATAAATTGGCATGTCTCATAAGGAACTATTCACAGTTCGATACACCAATGCAGGATAAATGTGGAAGGAATTTTTCCTTCACTATATATTTACATATGGTAGCACCTTAAAAATCTAGCTTCTCTCCACGTACATGACATATGAGTAATCAGGATAAATGATAGAGAATTAATTGGCATGTCTCATAAGGAACTTTTCACAGTTCGATAAACCAATGCAGGATAAATGTGGAAGGAATTTTTCCTTCACTACAAATTTACATATAGTAGGACCTTAAAAATCTATGTTCTCCCCACGTACATGACATATGAGTAATCCGGATAAATGATAGAGAATAAATTGGCATGTCTCATATGGAACTATTCACAGTTCGATACACCAATGCAGGATAAATGTGGAAGGAATTTTTCCTTCACTATAAATTTACATATGGTAGCACCTTAAAAATCTAGCTTCTCTCCACGTACATGACATATGAGTAATCAGGATAAATGATAGAGAATAAATTAGCATGTCTCTTAAGGAACTTTTCACAGTTCGATAAACCAATGCTGGATAAATGTAAAAGAGGAATTTTTCTTACTGTTATTTATTTTATTATGGTAGGACCATATAAATCTCTATTGATTACTACACTTATTTCTTTACAATGTATGCACACTGAGGAGGAAATTTTAATTTATTTTCTATCTAAAGATAATAATATAACATTTACTTATTTTTCATCACAAAATTCACTGTAATGACATTGTTGAAAATGAGCTGCTTGCTACTTTGATATTATTTGAGCAAAAAAGTTAATGATATATCTTCTATTGCTTATTTATTTTTATCATAAGCATTCGTAATTTCTAAACAAATACTAGTTACTATTGATTAAGTTATTAACTTTTTCAGGTTTTAAAATACGCCTTATTATGATACGGCGTGTAATATATATTAACTTAAATAATACAATATTCTTAAAATCATATTAAAATAATCTTGTATAACTTTTATTTCAAGAGTCTTCTACATTTGATTAAAAATGGTAATAATTTATAACGGTTTTAACATTTGTCATATTTTTACCTTATCAATCATTGAAAATATTATTAAAATAAAGTATTACTTTACTTTTTTTATGTATAACATATAGGTTAATTTCGAAATTGGAAATAATGAATTAACTCATTGTACGTAATCTTTTATTAAAAATATGTTTAATGCCAGTGTTTCTCAACCTTTTAGTATTCACGGCCCAATTTTCAATCATACTTTTCATCGCGTCCCCTCCCCACCACATACAATAAAATGTATATTTTAATAATGTACTTTGAGTATTTTGGCATTAAACCTACACTACAACCTTAATTTTAAACTTTACAAATTACTAAGAATACGGAAATTTATTGACATTTTGCAACAACGATCCTCAGCATTGAAAACACAATAATCCTATGCCTTTTTATTGCTTTTGCGTCCCGCCATGTCGGGCATTCTATTGTTTCGCGAGAAGTTTAGATTTGTCTGGAATTTGTCTGGTCAGCTTAAAAGTAAAGTTAGGAACGTGGGCAGATGTGAACACATATAGTAAATTATATGAAAATGAGACCCCTGAAAAATAGAATCTTTTCCGCACTTTGTAAAGACATGGGTGCAGTGCATTCAGCGTTACTATTTTATTGTGAGGCAAGAAGGTTATCACGAGAGAAATTTTCGCAATGTCTTATGAATTAAGAGAAGAAATCGCCGCTTTCCTGGAAGAGAAAAACAGACCAGAACGAGAGAGTTTTTGCGATAGTTTATTTGTGATTAAATTGAGTTACATGGTCGACATATTCGAGAAATTAAATAACTTGAATCTTCAACTGCAAGGAGCAAATATATTGGATACGAGTGATAAAGCTAATGCTTTTTGTAGGCAATTGGAATTAAGGAGCAGAAATTTAAGGCAAGAAAACTTAACAATGTTTGCAAATTTGAATGATTGAATTAAAACTTACAAGGCTGAAGAACATGTGAAATTTGTTTTTGTAACCATTGAAAATTATTTAGCAATGCTAGCAAAGAATTTTAAAAAGTACTTTCTTGCTGACGTCAAACTGATATCAAGTTACAAGTGGGTGAGGGATCCGTTTCCAAGTACTCCCGAAGGACTCTCAAATGAAGAGGAAGAAGGCTTCATAGACTTCAGGGCAAGCGGCGAAACCAAAAGACAATTGAGTAATAAATCACTCTTTGAATTTTGGGCAGGAGTGGATGATGAGTTTTCTGCACTAAAAATAAGGCCATTTCTCATTCTACTACCACTTTCAACATCTTACCTTTGTGAAACTAGATTTTCTGCAGTGGCTTTTTTGAAGACAAAATATAGAGCTCATCTAAATATAGAAAAAGAACTGAGAAAGTCTATTTCATAAATTTCAACCTCCTTCTAAAAACTTTGCTCTGAAAGACAGGCCTAAGGAGGTCACTAATAATTATTAAATTTGTTTTTAATTTAGTAAGTTGTTTAAATTTAATAAGTTAATTATTAAATATGTCGAAATATATTTTATTTTGTATGTGTGTGTGTGTGTGTTCTTTCCTTTCAGTCACTTAATCAATTTTTTTAAATAACATTTTCTTTTGGATATGCTCGCCCCCCCCATTAGTGTGCTCGTGCACCCCTAGGGAGTGCGCCCCACAGGTTCACTGTTTTATGCACTTTAATCATTAAATGTTCGCTTGGACAAACTTGTGTATTTTGTATTTTACCATACTACTGACATATGATAAAATTTTTAGAAAAATATTTCGCCTGTTTTTTTTTGTACATATGTACACGGTAACATTTGAAACAAAGCAATTTTTTATTTCATAAAATGAAAACAGTGCATAAATGGGATTTTTTACATGTAGTAAGAATATATCTCAACAAAGAAATATATTTCTTTTGTAGTATTTCTACCGAAAAAATTATAAATGTATACATCAGTCATTCAAAAAATATGTTAAAAAACGCATACATTATTTTATTTTATGTAATTTAAATTAAATTTGTAATATTTCATGTGAACTAAAAATATTTTATCAGACATCAAAATAATTTATAAAACCATCCATAATTGGTTCCATACCAATCATAAATCATTCTTTTTCAATTTGGACAGCTAATTTACAGCCATTATAACAAAAGATAGATATTTTAAGATTAGATTAATATTAACAAAAAAGGGTAAATAAACAATTTTTATATCAGTTGTTATTTGGTTAAGGTTATTGTTCAAGAGAGAATAATATTTAAATTATCTTAAACGCTCATGAATGTTAAATCGGATTAGTATGTTTTCTTTGATTTTTGGAAAACAAAATGAAATGTGTATTATTAATTTCCTAAAAAATTAAACATATTATAAAAATTCAAATTAAGCATAACAATTTGACACAGCATTCCAAATAACTTAACATCTGGAAATTGTTTAAAGGTATTGGAACAATAGTTGTATATTTCCCTCTTGAAAAGAGACTTGATAAAGAGTAGGAAGTACACAAGTCTCGCAAGAAAAGAAATCCGAAAAACTCTAAAACACGCATCTTATTACGCGTGTTCTCATGTAAATACACAGTGCTTACGGGTAAATACATATTTTACCCGTAGGTGGCAAGAGTGGATAGGAATGTATTCAATGACTTTCTTTCATGAAAAAGCAATTCTACTACAAGGCCGATAAAATACATGTATAAGAATAAAAAGCTGTAATTAAAGTTCTTTCTTTTTTGATGGTATCATATCATACATGCTATATTAAAGTTCATTACAGGTAAAAGATCATTATGGTGCCTTATCTTTAACAGCTTTTTGACTTCAGAACATTTAAATGCATATATGGTCTAAAGCAGTGTTTCTCAATTGGATTTACTCCAAGGACAGGTAAATTTAATAATTCGACCCACTGGCGTAATTTTTTCGCTGAAATAAATCATGAAGACAAAAATAATCTTTAAAAAATTAATTAGAGAATTAAAATAATTTATTAATTATTACAATAGGGGGATATTCAGAATTCAAATAATCAGCGCTGCTCAAGGCAGACAGAGGATGATAACTTGGGTACTAAAGGGATGGCATGGAAGTTTATGAATGGTGATTAGGTACATAGTTGCCATTTTGTAATATTTTTCATTATCGATTTTATTATTTTTTAAACTAATAAACTACTCTTTTTGTAATATAGATATGGTTTTAATATAGGTTGTCGGTTGATAACACTTTGGATTTTGACAGATATCAGAATATTTCGGGGACCAGTGGTTGAGAAATTCTGGTCTAATGCATTTATGGTCTAAATAATCTAGTGCAACTTACTAAATCCATTCAGCCCTTTAAAATGCTCCTCTAACTCCGATATATTTCTATTTTGCGATATCATGTCAATATATTGATCATGCATTTACTAAAAATATTTACTTGTATTCATATTTTTCCATGAGAATTACGAGGCATTTTAGTTATTTAGTTATTCGGCTAAAGCTATATGAAAGTGGATTTGATCGCATTTTCTTCAGCAATTTTTATTTCAAATTTCAAAAAGTATTCGTTGAAGAGACATAGTATTTATTCGTAAAAATCACATTTTCCCGTTACATATTTTCGTTTCATTTTAATGAATGACTCTTCGAAAGAAAATCGAAGTATACATCCAAATCAATTTACATACATTTAAAATAATTCCATGCCATTACGGGGATATTTCTTGTCTAAATTATTTTTTATGAAATAAAGCAAGAAACAATTGTTATAACTATTGCTATAAAACACTTTTGTGCTTCCTTCGATGGTTTTGTTTTAGATTTGAAAAAAGTTATATTTTCATATTCTATAATAGATACATATGAGCATATTTATATATCCTAAAGTAAATTTGTTTTTCACTTAAATTTTCAGTTTTTGAATGCCTATTATAATATATAATGCTAACTGATATAATGTTCAGAAAACTGAAAATATATTTCACCGTACTTGTAAGAATGCTGACAAGCTTCAATTCTTATTTTTCAGTAGTATAAAAGAGAAAAAAATTATGACAACAAATTGGTCTGTAATTATTTCTTTATCTATTACTGAAAAAAACGTATAATTATAAATCTAAAATTTGGAAAATGCTTCTACTGCAAATTTTTTTCATGAATAATTTGTTTTTCAGATTTTGCAGAGTTGCATTAAAGTTTCAAAAATATGGCATATAGTTTTTTTTGTGAATGTTTTACATATTATAATTAATAAATATTTTTATAGTTTTCAGAAATATTAACTACCTACACAATTATGATTACATAAATATAACTTTTTTCAATATTAGTCTAAGTAATATATTTCCTTAAAACACATTTGATTTGCAATATTTTACAAATTTATTTTTAAATTAAATTTTATTTTTGACAGCTTCTAAATATTGCATTAATGAAAAGAATATTGTAAATTAGTTAATAAAAACTATAAAAATAAACATACTCTGCAAAAAAAAATTTTAATCTGTATTTTAGAAAAGCTTTGAGAATTTTATTTAAACACCTGAACACAAAATTAATTAATATAATATAAACTTACAATAGCATTTTGCCTATTTATCTGCCTTCCTTGGTTTCTTGTAACTACATAACAAACGCAAGATAACATAACATGTAAAATCTCTTGCACGAAATGGAGCTACAAGGTATAAGAACACTATAAATCGTATTAAGAAGTTCCTTCGAGGACTGTACACGGAATCGGGATGGACTTTTCTGACACCTGATCATCCACAACAACTTGTATATTAGAGGAGAAGTGAGCTAAAAATTTCTCTTGGCTTTTCATGAAGTTTCTCTTGTACTCCTCATCATAATCTTATCTTTTCATTTTCATCCAATTTGTTAAAGGTATATTCTACTTCCTTTGGAACATTACTCATAAGACCTGTTCTAAAAGATAAAATAGATTTCTTTTGAATATAAAACTGTTTAAATTTATAGTGAAGGTTAAAAAAAAAACAAGAAACATTTTATAAATAGATTTCACACACAAGAGTAGCCATTTCGTACAAACAATGTAGACTCTAAAATGAAATGCAAAGGCAAATCGATTCTTAACCTAGTAAAATCAAGGGTATGGTGAGAAAGCATAAATAAAGTGTAAAACAATTACTAAGGGCGTTCATAAAGTAAGTTACATTCGAAAATATTTCAATTATATCGACAGAATCCCCAGAAAAGCAGTTTTAAATATTAATTAATATTTAGAATTAAGTCTCATTCACCAAACTCTTCTTATGCTCACAGAAAATAACAAAACACAATACATTGATAAATCAGAACCCATAAACCGGCAACTTTCTTCAAACTGAGTTCGAAAAATGACATTAAACAGTGTTGGGATGGTTGGATTTTACCTAAATAGGCTGAGATTCCATTATTCAGGAATTAAATACCCTATTAGAAATAATTTGAAAAAACCTTTATCATATCTGACAGCATTGTTTGTAAAAATATCAGAATTAGCACTTGACTTCATTGTATAGAAGGATACTGAACTAATCCTAAAATATATCATTCATAGCAGACACCATTCATTTATTCTCTAGTAGTTTGGATGTCAAATACATTTTATAACTTTTGTAAAATTGCATCATTGTGAATAAAAACACTAGCTGAAAAATTATGGGGTGTTGCATTTTGTCGAAAGAAAACCAGTAAGGAAGCCCGTATGACAAGAATAATCTTTCTAAATCAATGCTTGGATTTGATAAAAATTCATTGGTAAAATCTCTTTACATTTAACATTCAAGATATTTCTGATTGTAACACTTCAGAAATAAGACACACATGTCATGTCTTTGAAAAGATCTAATATTTCAACATTTTCGAAATTCAAACCCATTGTTCTAGCAGTCCTTGAACAACTTGCATCAAACTTGAAAGAAATAAGGATTTTTTTCAAAATTACTACATATTCTTAGATGAAATTTGCACGTGGAAATCAGCAAATATTTTTATTGATTAACAAAAATTCTCTTGGAGAAAAGCATGCATTCATAATGTACATGCGATATTGCGGTTTGCAATTCCACAAGTGAGATGTTAAGTAATTGAGATATTTGCGGCTTTATTATCGAAATCCGCTATTCATATGCCATTGTTATAATGATTGCTCGCTCAAATTATATCTCAAGGAAATAGTATTTGTTTAGTAGAGATTTTCTGACACTTCTTCTTCGTCTTTGGATTATGTTTTCTTGCACGTATTTTTCCTACAAATAGTTCAAAACAGTAGATATTTCACTGCTTCGAATCAGCATAACTCGTTACTGACGAATTTTAGGGCACACATTTTATTTTTTTAAAAAAATTGCCTGCGTTGTTATATGCTTATCACATCTCTCTCATTGGAGATTTATTATATTATTACAAAAATGAACATTAGTTTACTTCATTTTTTGAACGTTCGTGCCAGCTCGATGATTCGTGATAAGGATATTGTTTGCTTGTTTGTTTCTTTGTCGCTCAACGGTCATTTTTTGCACACGAGGGCTAATTAGACCGGGACCTACGGCTTAAAGTGGATTCCGAACCACTACAAACATCCATGCCCAAGGTGGGACTCGAACCCACGAACTGTTGAACCGAAGGCAAGAGCGCTAACCATTCGGCTGCCAGCTCGGCTCCTGATAAGGATAATAGGAATATACTGCAGTAATGCATAAAACAGAGAAGAACTTATCACCACTTGCACCGGTGGTAAGAAGGGCTCTGCAATAAAAGTTTATTATATTGATGGGGACAAATCCAGAAGTTTTAGCAGAATAATATCGTATTTTATTTGATACAAACACTTCTTAATTATTTGCAGAGTTAATTATTTTGTATTCATAATTTTAGAAAACGTTTAATATAATAAAATATCTTATATGAAAGAGACCACACAATTCACTTCTTCTGCGAATGTCCTTCTCTTCCCCTTCTTACCACCTCTGTCCTTCTCTTCCCCCTTCTTACCACCTCTGTCCTTCTCTCACTCCTTCTTACCACCTCTGTCCTTCTCTCACCACTTCTTACCACCTCTGTCCTTCTCTCAGCCCTTCTTACCACCTCTGTGTTTCTCTCACCCCGTCTTACCACCTCTGTCCTTCTCTCACCCCTTCTTACCACCTCTGTCCTTCTCTCACCCCTTCTTACCACCTCTGTCCTTCTCTCACTCCTTCTTACCACCTCTGTCCTTCTCTCACCCCTTCTTACCACCTCTGTCCTTCTCTCACCCCTTCTTACCACCTCTGTCCTTCTCTCACCCCTTCTTACCACCTCTGTCCTTCTCTCACCCCTTCTTACCACATCTGTCCTTCTCTCACCCCTTCTTACCACCTCTGTCCTTCTCTCACCCCTTCTTACCACATCTGTCCTTCTCTCACCCCTTCTTACCACCTCTGTCCTTCTCTCACCCCTTCTTACCACCTCTGTCCTTCTCTCACCCCTTCTTACCACCTCTGTCCTTCTCTCACTCCTTCTTACCACCTCTGTCCTTCTCTTCCCCTTCTTACCACCTTTGTCCTTCTCTTCCCCCTTCTAACCACCTTTCTCCTTCTCTTCCTCCTTCTTACCACCTCTTTCCTTCTCTCACCCCTTCTTACCACCACTGTGCTTCCCTCACCCCTTCTTACCACCTCTGTGCTTCTCTCAACCCTTTTTACCACCTCTGTTCTTCTCTCACCCCTTCTTACCACCTCTGTCCTTCTCTCACCTGTTCTTACCACCTCTGTCCTTCTCTCACCCCTTCTTACCACCTCTGTCCTTCTCTCATCCCTTCTTACCACCTCTGTCCTTCTCTCACCTGTTCTTACCACCTCTGTCCTTCTCTCACCTGTTCTTACCACTTCTGTCCTTCTCTCACCCCTTCTTACCACCTTTGTGCTTCTCTCACCCCGTCTTACCACCTCTGTCCTTCTCTCACCCCTTTTTACCATCTCTGTGCTTCTCTCACCCCGTCTTACCACCTCTGTCCTCTCACCCCTTCTTACCACCTCTTTCCTTGTAAGCTCGAGAGATAAAGTGTATTTTTCCCAGGTCTTCTGATTACCAGATATACCAAGACCGGATTTCACTGAAGATGAGTATTTAAGTTTTTCTGTGCACAATGCCACAACGTATTTAATTTTTTGCCTTCTTTTCAGAATCATATCTTAACATTCTTTTCAGAACAAACAACCAGAACTGACATCTATTAATGTATTTATATCAAAATCAATCTTTTCTATTATGGCCCATGTGACAGAAATCATAATATTGAAGTAAATAAATAGTTTGAATACAGTTTTTTGTAATAAACTAATATGTAATGACATTTTATAAAATTTAATTTGCTGTTTTGTTAGCAATTATATATATATATATATATATATATATATATATATATATATATATATATATTATATATATATATATATATATCGGAAACTATTCTGTTACTTTATAGATTATCATTTACCTGCAGTTGCAGATTGTAAGCGCAATTTTCTTAGTAAACTTTCGTTTGCAATCATTTAAATCGTGCTTTTAATCTCATTTGCTAAACTCTAATATATTCCTTAGTTGTAACTCTAGTATTCGGCGAAATGAATGATGTTGTATAAAAGAATGTAATGCAAATATATTACTGGTAGCGTGTAATAATTATATTTTGATATTTCAATGATATATAGTACTTTTTATAGCACAATCAGCTGTGCTCATATTTATTTAAATGTCTGTGTTGAATTCTGCTCCACGTGCTTTTCTACACATTTACAAATCAATGAAGTTGATTTCGATATCATTCATTGCCTCTTTTCAGTTGAAATTTTAGATAGATACTTTGCCATAGTCCGAGAATAGATATTCTGTCATTTATAAAGAAATATTCAGCAAATTTCTGATATATGGCAAGCAAAAATTAGCCTTTATTTTGTATTAAAAAGCTATGCAATTTACTGTAAACACACTCAAAAGCTGCTACAATAGAATAAAGTTTGAAGGTTTTAAGCCAAAAAAGCTGCAAAAAGACTTGCGCCATAACGATTTCAGGTTTTGCAAAAAAATTTTTTTTTTTTTTTTTTTTTTTTTTTTTTTTTTGCATTTTCTATTTTTTTTATTACAGCTTTATGTTTTATTTCAAAATTAATTTTTATATGAGTGTTCTTCTCCTTTCTTCTTTGAAAGCATAACAAGCCTATATATATAAATTGACGATTACAGTTCTTAGCTGCCTCTACAGCAGGCCTTTTCCAGATCAATCTGTTCAAAGCGACACTTTGCCAATTCCAAACTTTCAGTATCTTGAGATCATTTTCAGCATCAACAATCCATCTTGTTGGTAATCTTTCTTGGGCACGGGATCCTTCAGGGTTCTTAAACGTTGGTATCTAGTGAGCTTATTTTCCAGGTTTCTCCAGATGTGGCAAAGCCATCTTAAGATTCAAAATTAGATCTGATTCGCCAGCAACCATAAATTTATGTGTGTTTCACTGACAAAAAAGATCAATGCTTGTGATAAGAAATAATCAAAATGATTAAAACTTTTAAATTTACTTATAATATTTAAGAAAGGGAAAGAGTATATTGCAATATTATTAAAATATTTTGCTAAATTGCTAAAAGGATTTTAAAATATATAAGTATACACCAAATTTCCATGTGATTATGTTTTACTTTTTAAAAGTTTAACATTTATTATAATTTCAATTTTTTTACGGATATACGATTATACGGCACCTGTGCCTAATATTTTACTAGTAATAAAGTAATAAAATTTTAAAATATAAATTTACCAAAAGAATTCTGGTTCAATCGAAATCACTTTAATTTCCCAGTCAACGAGTTCTTGCCTAAGGCTATCACTGAATCCTGCAGCAGCATACTTACTCACAACATATGGAGCTACGTCAGGTATACATACTCTTCCAAAAACGAAAAATAATTAAATACTTTTTTACAACCAATTTAAATATAAATTGACTAATATTATATGTAATGCTTTTTACTTAGCCCTTAAGTTTCATCGGCTCGAAATTGAATATTATGTTGAGGAAAAAGTTTTTAGGGATTTTTCCAAAGACATTTATTGAAACAAAAAAACAATAATTATATTAATAAGTTAATCAATTATATATTCGCCTTTGCTGTTTACAATCTCTTCCAATCTCTTGACCAATTTTTTGATACCGTTCAACCAAAAATCACATGGTCTGGGGCCAAAGAGGTTGTTGAGTCAGTTTTTAAGAAATTCTTGGTGCACTGGGAAATGCTCGAAAAGAATGCCGCAGTCAACAACGAGCTCTATATTGCCCAGCTACGCCACATGAATGAGAATATTCGACTGAAAAGAACTGATCGATATGGTCAAACTAGACTCCTTCACGACCCATGTTGCACAAGTCGTTAAAGCTGCACTCCAAGATCTCGAATGGGAGGTTCTTCAGCATTCGCCGTTTTCTCCGGACCTTGCACCGACCTATTATCAACTTTTCCCCTCCTTGTCAAACGATATGAAGGGTGTTACCTTCGATAACAAAGAGGTTCTTAAAAACTGGCTAAATAACTTTTTTGACACCAGACCAGGTGATTTTCGGCGGAACGCATCAATTAATTGATCGAGAGGTGGGAAGAGGCTTTAAACAGCAACAGCGAGTATATAATTGATATAGCTATTATTTTTTGTTTCAATAAAAGTCTGGTAAAAACGTTACGAACTTATTCCCTAAGCTAATATATTACATTATTTAGCAAATTTAATTTCGATCTAAAGGAGATGTAAACTTTGAAACAGAGCTTGTGATGAAACAATAAAAGGGTTAATGATGGCATGAAATTTGTTCAATTAGTGTTTCCGATTCAGTCTTAATTATGAGAGAGTTTCCTTCTATAAAATCTACCTTTTATTATTATCTCTTTTGGTTGTGTACCATACTATTTTACTAATAAGAAGTAAATAAATTATGGAAAATTAATTTCTATAATGCCTATAAAATTGCACATTAACTTTACATTGCATTACAATTGAATATTTTATGTTTTATTTATAAATTAAGCTACATTTCGAGTATTTTCAATTAATTGCCCCTATTTGAGACTGATAATTAAATAAGAGCATATCTTTTGGTTCAGATATTATCCTAAGAAGTGCGCTTTTTTACCACTTGAATTGAAGAATGAGATAACAAAATGTAAAAATCACGAATAAGAAAGATGAATTCTTAATATAGATAAGAAACAAAGTACTCTTTTAGATATACGGTTGTATTGGATTATAGCTTAATTTTCAAAGTCTAAATAGATTGTAAAAAAGTAATTTTCGTGTTTATTCCCATTAAAATAATTTTTTTTTTTACCATTAAAGGATTATGTACGCTATTTCGTGACTCTACATTATAAAGTACTCTTATTAAAATGTTGGTATTCTTATTGAAATTCAGGATTTTTTTAAACAAGATCAAGTTTTTATCTTTGAATATTATTTAAAGAGAAAAACTTGATCTTGCTAAAGAAATCTTGCATTGTGCTTAATTTTTATTCTTAAAAGAACAAAATTATTATGATTTTTATTCAAACATTACAATTAAGTAATTTTCATTAAAATCCAATATAATTACATTATTATAAAAAATGAATTCTTATATAAGTAAAACCATCCAATAAAAATATAATTTTAAATTCCATAACTTTATTGCAACCTTATTTTCTATTTACAACAAAAATTGAAAGTTCAAAAATTTTAAAATATATATAATTAAAAATCTATGCTTTATTATAAAGTATATAATAAAGCATATATTTTTAATTTAAAATGTGCACTGGTATAACAAAAACATTATTATATATACTTTTTTCAAATAAATATTCATTCAAAATAAAAGTGGAGCAGTATATAATTGTTTAAACATGTTAGAAATCCATTCCTTCGACTGAATCATATATAAGGATGTAAATCTAAGTAAGTTTTGACAAGAAAAGATGTTCTGAAAGATTCAGAAATTTCGAATCCCATTTGTTTTTATTCAGTAACTAAATAAGATTTTAAATGAGTCACTATTTTTTTTATTTTTACATATTATCAACTGCCAAATATTGCTTGTAGTTTAGTCTAAATATCAGCAAATATATGGCATCTAATTGCAATTCTAAACAAACAAGATTTGATCATATATTCCCCGATATAATTTTAAGATAAAATTTTAATTGTAATCAAGAATTATTATTAAATAGTAATCAAATACTTTTAATTAAAATTTATTAAAATTAAAATTTTCCAGTCATAAATATAATGCTATTTATCGAATGTCATGTTTTAAAAAAAAATAAGTACACTTGATTTTCATTAAAACTTGCGATTAAGACACCAATGGAGCTGAAATAAAATTATTAGAAATTAGTATTAAATGTGAGCAATATATGTTTTAACTCTTTTACAGAATTTTGGACTTATTCAGTAAAAAAAATCTTAAATTCTTGTGTTAGAAACCCTAACTTACAGGTTATTCATTCTCATAGAATTCTTTTGAACGTCGTTATTTTTTAAAAAAACAGAAGAGCGATAACATTTTTGAAATATTGATAAGCTTCAAATATCAAATTTTATAAAATTCCGAAATTATATACATATAAAAGGCACGCAACATGACTATTTCTATTTAAAATAGTTAATACTATCCGTTTAGTTTTTGAAAATACATTTGTGTTTAAAACGAATACTTTCTAAAAAAAGCTCTATTCAGACGATTTAACAAATTATGAATTTCGAGAGAGCATTTTTCAAATCTTGATTAATTATTATAATTGTAATCTTTTAAGAAATTACTTTTGAATATAATATTTGATGAGATCCTGAAAACTTTGAGTATTAAATTTTGAATAAAAGCAGGCAAATACATAAGAAATCGTAGAAATAAAAATTTCAGTTAAAATGCGGAAATATGGATGAGACACTAAATTTCAAAATTGAAAATGGAGCTATTTCTCAATGTATAAAAATATTTGAGAAAAAAAAAAAAAAAAAAAAAAAAAAAAAAACACTTCTGATTTATATTAATAAAACTCCCAAATATTTTATTTTTAATTTAATAATGTTTTATTATTTTTTGTTAATTAAATAAATGAATTTGATAAAAATAAAGCCTTTATTCTTTATACGAATTGTTTTCCCTTCATAATCCTTGTTCTTATTAAATGAAAATTAAAAACAGAAAATTAAATTTTCTATATAATGGTTTAATTTTTTACTATTATTCCACTTTTCTGCACACACATATTTAGTATTATCAGAAGATATTTTATTAACTTGTTTTAAAATCTAGTGAATCAATTTTTTTCTTTTTGGGAGGCGTTATATTCAAATATCAGAATTTATTCTCTGATTGATTGACCTAGATCTTCAAATATTTGTTTGTTACTAATGCAAGAGGCATTTTAAGTTTGTCAATTATATATCCTAAACTTAAAAACTGTATATCGATATGCATATTACTCTGCAATATGAAATTGTTTCAAATTAATTTAATTTTATAAGGAAAAAGTTATGAGGAAAGTTATAAAATGTTATAAAAAAGAAACTCCAAATACGAAAAGGAAAATTACCATTATACGTAATTAGATAAAATAATGTATTCATTTTTAAAAATTGTTTTATATTGGTTCTTGAAAGTCATTCGAAATATCGAAACAATAACACGCAATTTCCTTTTGATATCTAATTTAATTTAAATCACTAATTCGACAAAAAATATAATTTAAACAAGAAATTTAAAATTTGAGTAAAATTTAAAGTAAACAAGATTTTAAAGTTTAAATTCTGTTTATTTACGTTAAACGAAATGCTATAAAATGCAATTTGACATAGAGAAATTTTTTTGAATAGAAGAAAAATAATTAGTTTTTTTTTTTCTTCTATTCAAAAAAATTTAATTTTATTCTAAAGGCTGTTTAAATATTCAAAGAAAATGAGAACTTCATATTGCAAATAAAAATTTTAATACAGCTGCTATATGTGTGGGTGTGTGTAATCTCTCGCGGATATTTCAATTCCAAAACTTTTTTCTTTATTTTTGTTTCTAACCGAATAACTTTTGTTTAATTTTTGTTTCTGAGTTTCAAATTTCCATAGACACATCCAAACAAGTAATAGATTGTCCGTATCGATAAATATGCAATATATTGTTTTTCATCAAACAATGAAAATTATTCAAAACGATAATAATTTTCTTTTCCTCAAATCAAGATACGTATTCATGATAAGATGTGAATTTTAACTTCCTCAATTATAAGGAACATTTTTCTTCCTTTAAATACACATTGAATATTTCAAAGTAATCTGAAAAAGATTGAAAAAATTATATTAGTAATTTACTCTTATCAATATTAGGGAATCATTTCAGTTAATATTTGCAGAGTGCTTAGAGCAGCGTAAGGAAATAACTTCATTGTAGTCATGGTTAATCTGCAGAATGTTTAAAGCTTGATAACACTTAAAGAATAAACAAAATTTCACTTATATATATATATATAGTTAGATAGATAGATAGACATATATATATATGTATATACATATAAATATATATATATATATATATATATATATGTATATAAATATATACATAAATGAAGCATAATATCTGTGAATTATTTTATTTGTGAGAGTATATATAACTATTTTCAAAATTATATTGCGCTTTTCGACGAATAAAACACATACCCATGAATTAATAACTATCGCATGAGTTTTTCGTTTCGTGTTTTATTCCACATGAGGCATTCTTGACATGAAATGAAACTTATTTAGCGTTGATCGGCATTCCCCAAATTGTCTTAAATCCATGAATTCGGAAAATTATATAAGCTTAATTAAAGGAAGTTAGGAGAAGCATTATGAGCAGGTGAAACTCGGAAATGAGTACAAAAAAATAACATTAAATAACTATTATTAAACAATACGTCATTATAAAATTTTCATACGTAAAGTTTTCAAAAAATTTCAATTTTACGAATCTTTATAGCTATAATTTCAAAAAACTATTATTAATTTGTTAAAAATGTGATAATTTTATATGATGATGTGAAATATTTAATCCTCTTTGAATATACTTTCAATATTTCTCACTTCACTATTATTTCATGGACTATTTAATGTAAGCATTAGCTCTCAACCATGATTACAAAAAAAAATCCATAAGTAAATCAGTAAACCATTGATGAAATATTTATCACAGTAAAATTTAAGTAGCTAGGAATCCTTGAATTATTAAATTGCTTTCGTTTATTAATAAATTTTGAAATATATAATCATAGTTCAGTATAACATCGTTTAAATAATTTATGGAATTTCAATACAATAATTAAAATAACTTGAAAAATAATTAAAATAAACCCGATTCATATTTAGATAATCTATGTAGTTTCTTTTTGAATTTCAAAACTATTTGAGTAAAATATAAAATATAATTCACTAAAGTAAGTGACTCAATTCAAAGTTGATTTTAACTCGAGAAGTAATTGAAGATTTGAAGAAACTAATTGGATAAATTAACTTCCTTTCAGGAAATTAAAGCAAATTACTATTAATTCCACTTGCATAAACATTATTTACCAAAAACGTTATGGATTATAAAATACATATTTTCTTATAAAGACCTCAGAATTATTTTGAAATTTTCCTGTCTTTGTGGAATAAAGTGTCTTGCTTAAATTACCTGAATTTCCTAGATTAGCTTTTACGAATTCCGCTGCTTTTCCGACACTTTCATCCTTTGTAACATCAAGATGTAATACTTTCAAGCGTTCGGAGCAGTTTTTCTTCAGCTCATCAGCTCCTTCTCCCGATGGAAAGAGGCAAGTCGCAAATACATTGAAACCCTTTGCATCCAATCTTCGGGCAAGGCTATGATCAAATCCCCTGTCACATCCTATACTCAGGTTAAGGAAACAAAAGGGTATAGAAAATTATCCTTTAAATTAACTTTTCTCAACCTTATCTTTAAAATTGAATAAATATCCTTGAATATTAACATGAATTACAGTATTTAAAGCTGTAAAATTCTAATAATTTCCTTCATTTATAATCTGTAAATGCTTAAATGTCTCCTATTCTACTGACTCTACAGCCATAAACATGTCTTATGCTGAGAAAATTTTAAGATTAATTCTAAATAGATATAAACACAGATTGCATCTGGTGGAAAGGGTGTTCATATGATTGCCCCTTCAATATTAAGAAGAAAAAAAAAACTATCCTGAAATTTACGAAGTTCATAATGTCAGTTATAAGCTTCGCAGTCACATTGATCTCAGTTAAGAGTGCCACTCACTTTGTCTAGTGGTCCAAGTGCCTGACTGCGGAGGGAGAAGTCCTTGGTTAAAATCCCAGTTCGGGCAAGGATGTACTTTCTCTCCCTGTCTATTCTGTCTTTGTCCTTTCCTTGTATGAGAGGGTTGTGAATGGTTGCCTACCCAATAAACGGGTTCCTATAGCATGTGTATATTGAAGAAAGCGTACTCTACACCAAAATATGGTTCAGTTGGAAAATTAGAACAACGCCCCATATAATGCCAGCCTAGCTGGCATAAGACAACAGCAAACAACATCAGTTTAGGGTTTCTGTATTTTTTTTATTTATGAACAAACAAATGATGTATATAATTGTAATATTTGTAAGGTATGCAAATAAGAAATTTAATAAATGTAAGTTTCGCTTAATTTACGAATTAATATGATGCATTTATAGAAAAGAAATTAAATATATAACATTGCATTTGATTTGATAAGTAAGCCAAAATTGAGAATAAGAAACAAAAATTAGGAAATTTAAAAGTTTAAAACCAAAAAGGAACAGAAAAACCAGAAAATGTGAGGTAGACCATTGTTCATGTACCTATACATATCGCAGGAAGTATTTTTGATTGTCCACGATAGTCGAGTAATAACGAAATAACATACAAAAGGCTACTCACAAGACTCGATGAATGACTCAATACTTTGGAATATCTACTGCTATAAAGTAACTTCCTTCAATTGACTATGCTAAAATAATTTTCTTCGCCGATGACAATCTATTCCTAATAAACGGGTAAACAAGAAAACAACTACAAAGTAACAAAAACGAAACTAGCACTATTCTCTTCTCTTTGCAGCAATTTGCAACTGGAAATAAATCGTCATCCAAATAAAGCGCTAAGTTTCTAAGGAAGGGAAAGAAAGACCTTAAATCCAAACGCAAAACAATGCTAAACTTTTCAAATATATCACACACAAGGTCTCTAAAATACCTGAGCATTTAAGTAGATAATAAACTTTCATTTTTACAACACATTCGCTGTCTAAGAACAAAATTTATGCTCGTCTCACAAAGACTAAAACATATGATAAGGAGAGATTGGAGGCTAAAAGGCAATTCACTAAAAATAATTTACCCATCAACAAAGGAAAGAGTTTATCTTGCATCCTTCTGGGCATCACTAATGACAGCAAGAAAAACAAAATAACTTCGAAGTCTTCAAAGCTTCACGTTACAAATAACCATATATATCATATAGAACAACTTCAACAATAACTTTAATTGTACTTTTAGAAATTCCACCAATTAGCATTTCATTACAATAAGAAGTTTAAAAAGTAACCTCTCTCCAACTTAAAGAACATATCCAAATTGACAATGTGAATTTTGCTCCAGATGCTTTTGGAATCTTGGTACCACAAGGACATCATCCCCACAGCAGCTAGATTGAAAGGAATTCCCATTCTCCTACCACCAAAAATAATCAAATAAGTAAATTTGAAAATAATTATTATACAGGTGGCTCGAAAATGAATTGTTCAACAGGAGCGTCATTCATGCCTATTATTAACAATGAAATCGAAACTACTAAATGATCCCTCCTCCACTCATTCACTACAGTTGTTCCAAGCAGATGCATTTGCAATTCTACAAATATTACAATAGAAAAAATTCAAACAGCAACAAAGATAGTCAGTCCTCGCTTCATGCTATTAATAATTCATTTCACAGATCTCCTCTAATTCAAAATATCCAAAATCTAATAGTCTCATTGTTCGCCTACAAGATTAATCTAATCTGGACAAAAACACATTAAGGTACAATTGGCAATGAATTGGCTGACATAGCTGCTAAGAAAGCCGCTTAATTACCAAAAGAATTGGTGCAACAACTTAAGTGGCCAAAGTCATCCTTAAGCAACTGCTAAAACATAAAGCCCTATCCACCTGGCAATCCCTCTGGAATTTTGCAGAACAATGCATAAAAGTACATAACATAATTAAAAAAGTTTTCTCATATTTTCAAAGCAACAACCCATATATTATCTATATCATATAAGATAGTGTGAGAAAGCCTTAAACTATACCAATTGGTTAGCAGATATTTCTCTCCCATAACATCACCAATTTATTAATTTTTGATAGATATATGCATAGATTGTCAAATCACTGGCTCCCAGCGTAGAATAGAAGTCACGTCATACTTCATTTTCAGTAGTAGTTTTACACAAGTTTAGATTGTATGTTTAGTTTTAAATATTTACATAATGAAGGTAAATTCATGATTTGGGAACAGAAGCATTTATAGTAAGAATAAATACTTTAAGCAAAAAAAATAATGTATAAAGTAGAAGATTTTATAAAATAAAAAAATAAAATATTTACATATCATTATTAAGAGTTTCGTTGTATATCCGTTAAATTTTTTTATGATTAGTCATCTTCATCTGTTGAGTAATCTAATAATGAAGGAGAAAAAAATAGTGTCTCAAGAAAGTTTTTGTACTTTACTGTTAAAATAGTTTATCAAATAAAGTATTTTTTTCTTCTGCATGTTTCTTTTAGATAGAACCGGATGAAAGAAATATCTTCAATATTATGCTACTTTTTCGTGAAAACTGATATATATGAGAACATTGGAATTAGTAATGAGTAAGTGTTCCAGGTAAGTTACATATGCAAGAGTCGGTTAATGCTTTGCCAATTTTATATAAATATTGTGGAAAAGGGCTGTGCTCAGTAATAAAGAAATTGATGTAACAATTAGAAAATAACTGTGTGAGTGACACTGAGGATATTAATAAGAATAGCTGCTTGCTTTGCATTGCATTGGACCATTGAAATTACCAGCTATTTTTGGATTATATTTCTGATTTGTCATTTAAAGTAGGATCTTGGATATATGTGTTTATTGTCTTGGAGGATCTGTAAACTTGAGAATGGGGCATTTATTGTCAACTGTGCAGATCTGAGGAGCTCAAAGTGGCTGGAACAGACTGTCAGTGACATAAGCCCCTGGCAGGAACAAAAACTCTTGGTTTGGTGAGGCAAAGAAACTTGTCAGAACCAACAAGATAGTTGCAAAACTGCCTAAAATGCAGTAAACTGGAGCCTAAAGAGGTCTTGAGGAAAATCGAGGCACAGAACGATGGGGTCACTCCAACGGAGTGGAACTTTCTTAACATCAAGAACGACCCATCTGGGCAGACCATCGTTCTTAGTGTACCCGAACTAGTTGCTGCGACACTTGGTGCAAGGGGATATAAATTTCATATCGGATTTCAACAAGTGCATGCAAAAGTGCTTGACAATCCCGCTCCTGCTGATGGGGGTGAAGGTAGTTCAAGCCAAACCTCCACTATAGTAGAAGTGGTACCACTAAACTCAGTAAAAAGTTTCTTACTGGGGATATACACCTGGTCTTGATTCAAGAACCCTGGCTGGTTAGGGGGAGAATCAGTGGCCTTAAGGGAACTAAACTATCTATTGTACCAAAAGTAATGCTAGAACTTGCATACGTTTACATAAAAACGTTGAGGTTTTACCCCTTTTTGATTTTATCCTTAGGGACCTGACAGCTGTGAAAGTCAGACTCAGCATAGAGGGTGGGGACAAAGAAATTGCTTTTGGCTCTGTGTACCTGCCCTATGAAGAGAAAGCTCCACTTGATCATTCTCTGCACAAGCTCGTGAACTTTTACAGAGACCACAATTTACATGTAGTCCTAGGACTAGACTGTAATGCTCACCATGTTGTCTGGGGAAGCACGGACACAAATAAAAGAGGTTAGTGCCTTTTAAAATTCATTTTAAACTACGGGTTGGATATTCTAAATGAGGGCAACGAACCAACTTTAATTACTTCTAATCGATCTGAAGTAATTGACATTACTATAGCGACAACGCTAATTAGCAGAACTATCAAAAATTGAAAAGTAGAGGGCAAACCTTCTGGTTCAAACCATCAAAACATCCATTTTGAATTCACTCTAATGTGTGTCAGGATCCCATGTTCAGTGACCCAGTTAGGACGAACTGGAAGAAATTCCAGGAAGATTTGACTGGGTTGTTTGAGCTCGGGAACAGACATATTAGAGATAACTACGATCTAGAAGTTACAGCAGATCTTTTGCAAAGTACATTCTTCTAGATTCTTATTATAACAATTGCCCTAATTGCACTAGGAGAGCTAAACTCCAATATCCTTGGTGGAATGACTCTCTAGCCGCCGAAAGGGAAAATGTTAGGAAACTTTTTAGTGAAGCTAAGAAAAATGGTAAATGGGAGAACTATAAAACGGCTCTCACTAATTATAACAAACTTGTTAGTAAAAGTAAAATTAACTCCTGGAGGAAGCTCTGTGAAGAGATAGATTCTATCTCTGAAGGAGTTAGACTCCAAAAACTCCTCAAAAGGGATGAACCTATTTTGGTTGGCATTTTAAAGGACGAGGAGAGTAATTTTGCTGCTTCCGGGAAAGAAATTATGGAAATTATGACCAAATCCCACTGCTCAGGTGCTAGAGATATTTATAGCAACGAAAGGGAGCACTGCATTGGCTCTTTGCAAAGAGTCAATAGTGATCAATGGATCATCGCTAAAAATATCGTTAACTACAACAATGTTAAATGGGAAATATCTGCCCTTAAACCTCTAAAAATCCCAGAAGGCAGAGGAGGTTACCAACCAGTGTTAACTAGAATTTACAGAAATAGCTTAGCACTGGGTTACATACGAAAGATATGACAGAAGACTAGGATTGTTTTCATTCCTAAACCTGGCAAGGACACCTATGACCAGGACAAGTCTTACAGACCTATCAGTCTTTCTTATTTTTTCTTAAAATTATGGCGAAAATCATTGATCGGCAGATTAGAGATTACTTGGGTAGTAACAGTCCCTTGAATGCTCTTCAATTTGCTTATCAATCCGTCAAATCTACTGAAACTGCTTTACATCAGCTAGTTTCTAAGATTGAAACATCTCTGGATCAAAAAGAAATTGCCTTGGCAACTTCCCTCAGCATCCAAGGTGCCTTAGATAACACTTCCCATCTCTCCATCCTCAAGGCACTTAGAGGGGCAGGGATTAATTAGACCCTGTGTACTTGAATTGAGGCCTTGATTTCGGATAGATGTATACAAATGAGCATCTTCAGTGAATCATTTGAAAAAGGACTACTAGAGGTTGTCCTCAAGGAGGTGTTCTCTCACCATTATTTTGGAACCTAGTTGTAAATAGCCTTATAAAATAACTAAATGATAGGGGTTACAATACGCAAGGATATGCTGATGACATTGTCATCCTTATCCTTGGCAAAGAATTTGACATATTTTGTCATCTCATGCAGGATGCTCTAAGTTATATAGATCAATTGTGCATGGATAGAGACCTGATGGTTAATCTTCAGAAAACTTACCTTGTACTTTTTACACGCAAAAGTAAAGGTGAGGGCTTTTACATACAAAGACTTTTTAATGTTGAAATCAATGTGGTTTCAAATGTGAAGTACCTGAGAATTTATTTAGACTAAAAACTCACCTGCGATAAGCACACTGATGATAAAATTAACCGAGCAAAGAAAACCATTATGATTTGCAGGTGAATGCTTGGTAAAAACTGGGATTTACAGCCAAAACTGATGTTTTGGATGTACACAGCTGTTGCTAGGTTCATTTTCACATATGCTGTGTGATCTGGTGGCGTAAAGTAGAACAGAAGACTGTGATTGACAGACTAGGAGGTCTACAAAGACTGGCCTGTCTCTGCATCACAGGAGCAATGTCCACCGTGCCAAACAGAGCATTGGAAGTTATGTTGAGTGAGTGAGTGAGTGAGTGATTGTCTTTTTTCTGGCGCAAAATCCAAAAAGGACATACTGCACCGAACGAAAGTTTAAAATTCTATCAGATCAGAATAAAATATCCATTATAAAATTGGTGAAACAAGTTTCTTGCATTAAAAAATTGTAAATTTGAATCTTACTTAAAATTTAATTTGGAGTAAAGAGAATGCGTTATAAGCAGTGCAAAATTCTGATAGTCCTTAAGAAAGCAAAGAGATTTGAATGAGGTATTTCCCCAATCAAGTCCAATAAATTTAAGACAGTGTTGTGGAAAAACGTAAGACGAAGATGATTAAAATTAGGACATTCAATTAAGATATGATATACAGTTAAAACTATTTTACAGCTCGAACATAGAGGTGCAGGTTCCTTAAATAAAATATAACTATGTGTCAAACGAGTATGACCGATTCGAAGTCTGGATAAAATAACGTCAGCACGTCTGTATGAGATATAACTCCAGTTCCGAATGAGAGGTTTCACACAGAAAAGTTTGTTTGTTACTTGCGTATTCCAAGAATTCTGCCAAATAGAATGCGTATATACAAAGCTTGAATGTTTGATATCAGCGTAAGGGATTGCTTGGTCTATAGGGTCTTTACCTTCTTTAGCAGCTAAGTCTGCTAATTCATTGCCAGTAATACCGACATGATTAGGTATCCAGCAAAACAATATTTCGAAACCATTATGAGACATTTCATTTAACAAAGCTAAGATTTTATAAATCAGGGGATGAAAGTGTTGAGGAAATTTGAGCTGTTTCATAATGCTCATACTGTCAGTATAAATGCAGAATTTGCGGTTGCGAGAGCATTTGATTATGTTAAGAGCTTTTAAAATGGCAACAATTTCAGCAGTATAAATAGAACAGATTGACGAAAGACAATAACTATAGATATTAGTGCCATAAACTATGCCACAGCCGACGTGTCTTTCTGTTTTTGATCCATCAGTAAAGATTGGGAAGTAATCCTGAAATTGATTCCGATGAATAGCATAAATTTGTTTGAAAATTATGGGATCAGTATGTTCTTTGTTAAACAGAGCAAAGTTGCTTAAACAGCGTATTTGTGGAAAAGCCCATGGGGAATACTATTGTAGTCAGCAATCTCAACTGGAGTTAAAAGATCAGCTTCCTCTATAAGAGGTTGAATCCTAGCATAAAAGGGAGGAGTGCAAGAAGGGCGAGCGTTAAAAAGTCTCTTTAACGTAGAGTCAACTCTAGCAGACCTTAGTGGATGGTTTAGAGTAGAAAAACTCTTGAAATAATAATTAAGGGAAAGCTTGATGCGTTGAAGTTTTAAAGGAGGTATGTTGCAGTTAACATAGAGACTGTCGACAGGTGAGGTGCGAAACGCTCCACTACAGATACGAAGTGCAGCGTGATGAATCGGGTCTAACCATTTTAGGGCAGACTTTGAAGCTGAGCCATAAGCCACACCCCATAATCGATACGGGATAATATAACAGACTGGTATATTCTGCACAATGAGGTTCGATCAGCACCCCAAGAAGTATTGGAAAGAACTTTTAGTATGTTAAGAGATCTTTCGCACTTTTTGCGCAAATGTAATATATGGGGCAAGAAGGTAAGTCTGTTATCAAAAATTACCCCAAGGTATCGTAACTCTTTAACAACAGGAATGGATACCTCCTGAAGTTGGATATTGGAATCAGGGTGAAGGCCACGTTTCCTACAAAAATGGATGCCTCTGCTCTTACTTGGTGAAATGGTATAGCCATTTTTGTCACACCAGTCAGTAATTAGATTTATAGCCATCTGTAGCTGTCGTTCAATTGAATGTATATCTGAACCTTGACAGGAAATCTGCAAGTTATCCACGTAAAGTGTACTTTTAATACAAGAAGGTAATACAGATAAAATCTTGGAAATATAAACAATAAATAATGTTACACTAAGTACACTACCCTGAGCAACGCCCTCAGTTTGAACAAATGATCTAGATAAAACAGACCCAATGCGCACTTTAAAACTTCTTTTTTGTAAGAAGTTTTGAATAAAAAGTGGTAGGTTGCCACGGAGATTAAAGCTATGTAAGGTCCTAATAATTCCATAGCGCCAGGTTCTATCGTAGGCCTTCTCAATATCTAAGAATATTGATACAAGATGGTTCCTACGAACGAAAGCGGTTCTAACGTCATTTTCCATATTAATAATATTGTCTAACGTAGATCTACCCTGACGGAAACCACTTTGCTGCTGAGGTATGCACCTATTGTTTTCTAAATAAAAAACAAGACGGTTATTTACCATGCATTCCATTGTTTTACAAAAGCAGCTTGTTAAGGCTATAGGACGATAACTTAAAGGGTCTTTAGGATCTTTTCCTGGTTTTAGGATGGGGATAACTATTGCTTCTTGCCACATAGAAGGGAAAATATTTTCCTGCCAGATTCTGTTGAAGAGAAACAGGATATTGGTAAGAGAGACTGGGCTTAGATGGCGGAGTATTTGATAAGTAATTCCATCTGAACCTGGGCTGCTATTATGGGTCTTGGATAGAGCCTTTTGTAGCTCATACATGTTAAATTCGTAGTTGTAGGGCAACTGTTCAGAATTATTAAAATTTATGCTGATCTGCTCAGTACGACTCTTATACTCTTGGAAAAAAGGTGTGTAAGAGTCAGATTTGGACACACCAGAGAATGTTTCGCCAATTTTATTAACTACTTCTTCGGGAGAAGAGTAAACTGTAGTGTTAGTATTCAATATCGGGAAAGAGAATTCTTGGTACAAGCCATTGGCTGCTTTCACTTTTTTCCAAACAAGCTTGCTAGGAGTGCTAGATGTAATATTTGATGTATATCGCATCCAAGAGTCCCTTTGACTTTGACGACGAATCTTGCGGGCTACAGCCTTTGCTTTCTTAAAGATAATTAGATTATTGGTAGTAGGATGTTTTCGAAAAATGTTCCAAAACTTTTTTTATTCACGGTAGGCTTTTGCACAGCTTTCATTCCACCAGGGTTTCCGCAATTTTCGAGGACGAGAGGAATATTTTGGAATGGATATTTCAGCAGCTTTCATAATAGCATTTGTGGCTTTAATAACAGCATCATTTATATCAGTGTTTGTAATCATTTCTTCTGTAATAATTGCCAGTTCTGCAAAAGAATGCCAGTCTGCCTTATGATACTTAAAGTTGGCAGGTTGTAAGCCATTAGAAGGTGGATCAGCAAAAGTAAGGATTACAGGAAAATGGTCACTGTTATACAAATCATTCTCAGTGGTCAGGTCTAGATGAGGAAATAAAATAGGAGAGCAAATAACCAAATCTATGGAATGAAATGTTTTCGTAGGAGCATGAAAGTGAGTTTTATCATCGTTATTTAGCAGACAGAGGCAGTGATCAGTTATCAGTTGTTCGATCTGTCGTCCTCGAGAATTTGTATTAGTACTTCCCCATAGAGCACTATGTCCATTAAAGTCACCTATTAATACATAAGGAACGGGAAGTTGTTGCAATAGTTTATTTAAGTTGCTTTGGGAAATGACATTACGTGGTGGTAGGTAAATGTTACAGACAGTGATTCGAAAATTAATCTGTATCTCAACTGCCACAGCTTGCAGCGAAGTACGTAATGGGAATATTGTGTGGGGGTAGTTATTCGAAGCAAGAATGCACATCCCACCTGATATAGAATCATCAGGTATGTCCATTCAATAAGGCGTGTAGCCTTTTATTTTCCAAGTAGTATGAGATTTCAAGTTGGTTTCTTGGAGTTTTAGACAAGCAGGAGAGTATTTATTATGTCTTTAATGTCAGATATATGCGTGCGGAGTCCATGGCAATTCCAAGAAATAAGAACCACCATTATGAAGGGTTCTTTTTACGGTGACGTGATCTGTTCTTCGTAATCAGCTCAAAGTTATCAATATCAGTATCCATATCGCTATGGCTGTCTGTAGGAAGGCTGGCTTTGAAAGCAGTTACATTTGATTGATCTTTAATCTTAAGTTTTTTTCTGTTATCAGAGTCACTCGTTTTTTGTGGCTTTATAAATGTGGACTTCTCTGTAATAGGTTTGCTTTGCGTTTCAGGTTTAAAAAAGATAATTGATGAAGTGTCTGTTTGTACAGCAGTTGATACTATTTTTTTCAGTACATGGGCATATGGTTTCTTGAAATTAGTTGCTGTATTTTGCAGTTGTTTTTTAGCTTCTTGATATGAGATCTTTTGCGTCGTTTTAATCCGTTGAACTTCTTTTTCATGTTGCCAGTGTGAGCAGGTCTTAGAAGATGCGCTATGGTTTTCTTTACAGTTTATACAAAATGGTTCAGATTTACAGTCAGATTCTTGGTGTTCCAGACTTGAGCATCGAGTGCATGTAGCTTTTGATCTGCAAAACATTTTAGAGTGTCCAAATCTGTTACAATTAAAGCATCGTATGGGGTTTGGGATATAAGGTCTTACGGGACAGTTCAGGTAACCTGCT
>CM057812.1:52513370-52550870 GCA_030067965.1 Latrodectus elegans
ATATACCATTTATTGAGTGTGAATATCGCGTACCAAAACATGAATCGAACTCTATATTAGACTATGATGATAATGCATCTCTGGCTATAGAATTAGCTTCTGAAGCTGGAATTTTAAATTTCACAATATTTTTATGTCATTCAGCAGGATATGCTTCTGTTCCTAAGAAGTCTTCGCAGTTAAAATTTGAACTATTAAATGCTCTTTCCAACAAGAATGGGATTGAAGATGTCAGACATACCAGAAACGGAAAACTAATTATCACTGCAAATGATTATAAAACTGCAACCAAAATTTGTAAAATCGAAACAGTATTAAATGTCCCTGTCATTCCCCAAATACAAATTGAACAATATTTACGAAATTTATCATCCCGTTCATATCAGTGGATGAAAATCTAGCATTAGAAATTGAAAATAACGGCCTTATTGTATCTCAAATACAACGTTTTAATAAAAAGGGATCTTCAGAGCTTTCAGAAACTATCTTGGTAAGAATCTACGGGCATAAAATACCATCTCAAATTAAAGGGTTTTTATCTATTGTAAATGTAAAGATTTTTGTGGATAAAGTTCGTCAATGTGGGATTTGTTTTAAATTTACACATGCAACAAAAAAATGTAAAGTACAATCAGCTTTATGCAGATTCTGTGGCACACATCACAATAGTGATCCTTGTTCAACTAAAGTCCCATATTGTGTATGAACTGCAAAGGACCTCACACATCAGATGATCCTTCATGTTCATCTCATGAAGAAACTCGATTTTTAAAATTTAAGGCAATAAACCATCTATCTTTTATTGAAGCAAGAAGACAATTTAAAAGCTCTAAAACCAATTTTGCTACAATAAATTCGAATCAACCATCAGAAATTACTCATGCATAAATGATATAGTCACCTCAATACTTACGAAATTTGAAGAGTCAGTAGACAAAAAAATCTTACCTATTCAAACCCAACAAGAAGCCATTCTTAATACTATTTTCCAAAACTTTGAAGAAACTGTAAGCACAATTTTTGAAACAAGAAGTCTCTCATCATCTCCTGCTAGAAGGAAAACTCGGAAAAGTAGTCGATTCCAAAAACAATCATCAAACCCTAGTAATAGTGACATTCATTTCAATCCAATTTTACCTGTGAATAGTGCATTTAATTTTGGTAACTCTTCTAAAGAACAGTCAAAAATAATTGAAAATGCAAAATTCAGAAAGGAAAGCAATAATATTTCCTAACAGATGATACGCAACTTCTATACTGAGTGCATCAGTCCTTAGAAGTCAAATTATAATCATAGTAATTGTAACTTTTTTCATGTTCTCATTAATTTCGTGGAATGCTCGAAGTGTTTTCAATAAGCGCCCATACATGAAACTTCATTATTTTAATTCTGCAGACGTCATTGCAATGCAAGAAACTTGGTTAAAAAAGTTGACAAGATATCTTTATTTAACAAAATAATCTTTCGTCAGGATAAAGAAGATAGCCGAGGTGATGGCCTTCTCCTAGCAGTAAATAAAAACATTCCAACAAGGCAATTTTCTGCTATCCGTCACTCAGAAGATGAAATTTCTGAATTTCTTTTTATCGTCTTAGCAGTCAAGATCACAGTGGCAATGACTACAATAACTATTATTAATGTGTACATTCCTCCTGGCAAGTTTTCTTCAGAGTGGCTTCATACCATAATTCAAGGAATTCAGCCTCCTAATATCATCATAGGAGATTTCAATATTAGACATACATCATTAGGAAGCTGTTCCACTTCATCAAGGGCAAATAACCTTCTTGAATGGATTCAGGAAGAGAATTGCTGCTTCTGAACTCTGAAATTCCAACACATTATGGTCCACATCATAAACCTTCACTCATTGATTTCACCTTTGTATCACCAGACATTTATCACCTTAGTCATACTGAAGTTCACCCAGATTGTTTTGGAAGTGATCATTTACCATCTAAAACTAGCATAGCTATTGGAGATATTGATCACCATATACCGAACAGATCACGTATACTGTGGTCACAATTATTTGCTTCCATCAATACTGATCATGAAATTTCTAATCTTCACTTTATTGAACAATTCAATCATCTCTGCATAAATAAACTTCACAAATTTCGAAGATGGCAGAAAATGCCATTTAAACCTCATCCCCCATGGTGGTCTTCTAGGTGTGGTTATCTCCTGGGCCAAAAAAGACGTCTTTGGTGTTAAGCTAAAACATGTGATAAGTACGTTTGGATGACATATAAAAGAACTGCAGCAGAATTACATCAACTACTCATATATCTCTCTCGAAAATATTGGGACGAAATAATAATTTCAGCTGGAACATCAAACAAAAAATATTTTCAACTTATTAAAAAAAATCTCCAAACTAGAATTACAGTATATCCAACTTCACATATGATCCTATTACATAATAATTCTCCAATGACAGATCCTACTCTTCAAGCTAATATGCTTACAGACTTCCACACTCATTCACCAATTTTAGAGGTTATTCCACTGGATTTAAGTACAAGTGAGGATTTCTCTTACAATAAACCCTTTACTGTATCTGAACTGCAAGAAGCTTTGGCAAGATGCAAAAATTTGTCTGTTGGTCCAGATAAGATATCTGCAAAAATATTAAAAGGCATTACTACTATCAACCTAGACTACCTCCTCTCCCTGATGAATAAATCGTGGCTTACAGGTATTGTACCAGAAATATGGAAATCCTCCATTGTTATTCCAATCTTAAAACCGGGAAATATGGCCAATCTTGTGGCATTGTACCGTCTTATATCTCTGACTAGTGCCATGTGCAAATTAATGGAAAGAATGATTTTGAAGTGATTTATTGACCATATATTGACATATATCAACCATATCTTTCTTTCATCCCAATCACCACGGATTTCTGCCACATCGAGGTTGTGACAGTATTTTATCCATCATTCATCATCACATAATCTCTGCCAGATCCTCTAGAAAATTTGTTATTTTGGTTGCAGTGGATATTTTCCAGGCGTATTATTCAATTTGGCCAGACGGCTTAGTTTATAAATTACTTCAAGCAAACATCAAAGGAAACGCTGCTTTGTGGATTCAACTGTTAATTACAGCTCGCCATTTTCAAGTAAATAAGAGAAATAAGCTATCTTCATCAGCCACCTCATATAGGGAAGTTCCACAGGGGAGCGTGTTATCACCTTTCCTGTTCTCAGTGTTTATGGCAGACCTCTACTATATTTTTCCCCCTGACATCAAATGCTTCATGTACGCTGGTGATATATTTCTACTATATGAATCTATTAACTTGGGAAAACTTCAGCAGAAACTAACATCTGCACTAGGAACATTACAAAATTGATGTCAAGAATGGAAGTTATTGATAGACCCACAAAAATGTTCTATGATTAACTTTTCTTCAAAACGACAACAACCTAATTTCAACTTGTTTATCAGCAATCATCCTGTTTCTTGGAGTAAAAATATTCGAATTTTGGGATTACATTTTTCACACAGTTTATCTTTCCGTCATCATTTTCAGGAAAAGAGAAAAGCAATATCAAAAAAGTTAAATGCTTTAAAAGGTATCACACGTAATAGATGGGGTGCTCATACCGCTCATCTTCTTCAAATCGTGAAATCCTTTATTGTCTCCAGTCTGGATTATGGCTGCCATATATTTACTTCAGCATGCACAACAGACCGCAAAATCCTTGAAACTGTATATCACACTGCCCTAAGAATTGCCACAGATCTTCCTAAGTGGACCCCATACCGATAGTTCTACAAGAAGCAGAAGAAACTTCTCTTCACTCTAGACATGAAATGCTCTCCTTAAACTTTTACATTCGGAATTTAAGAAAGTCATCATTATCTCCCTGTACTTCAGCTTGGGAAAAGCTAACTTACAATCGATTCAATCGCAATCATCCTCTGGCCATTAAAGCCAAATTGTGGCTCGACCAACAAGGAATAAATGCCTCGTGCATATTAAAAGTCCCAATAGGCTGGCCACAAATGCCAAAAAAATCTCCATTTGCTCCTCGAGTCTCCCTTTTCAGACTAAATCATTGTCAAAAGATATAATTTGTAAGCTATTTCACCAAGTTTGCGAGTCATCATGGCAGACAGATACGAAACTTTTTACAGATGCTTCCAAGCAGGGATCAACTGTGGGCATTGCAATAGTCAATTTTACAACTAGTTTATCAATAACAGGGAAAATTAGTTCCATAAACTCCATCTTCTCAGCAGAGGCTATGGCACTGCTTACTGCAGTCTCTAAAGTTTGCACTGAACCCAAAAAATATGTCATTTTCACAGATTCACTTTCTTGCATCCCTGCTCTTTCAGATTGTTCCAGGACATCACCAACTATTATTCAACTGCTTCGATTCCAAATGATTCAATCTACTCAAAAGTGCTTGTCAATACAGTTAGTTTGGGTTCCCGGACATTCAGGGATTGCAGGGAATGAAATTGCAGACTCATTGGCGAAAGCAGCAACTGTGAGTAATTATGTTATTCGATCTATTTCTCCTGAAAATCTGAAACAACACATCAAGAAATATTACTTTAAAGAAAGTCTCAATCAATGGAAAAATAGCAAATATGCTGAAGCATTCACTCATCTCACATCTATTCGTAAAAATCATTGGCTGTTAACAAAATCGCGACTAGAAGACGTATGGCTAGCCAGAGCAAGAACAAGATCTTTACCTAACAATTCAATACTATTTAGGTTTAATCTCTGGCATACAGACCGCTGTCAGTGCGGTGAACCTGAAACCATAGATCATATTCTCCTAGATTGTCCTTTATACGAACATCTGAGGAATCAACTACGGAAAACATTACGAATAGGAGCATTATTATTCTCTTGGATATTTGAATTATCTACAAATCCGGAAATTAAAACTCTTGCATGCTGTGAATTTCTACGCCTGTCCAACAGATTCTAATTTTAATGAAAAAAGAAAGTTACAACTCAAAATCCACCTTGAACTATTTTTTAACTCGAATTTATAAAACCGAATTTTTTCTTCACATATCAAGACGTCTTTGTTAGTGATCACCGATTTCAACTGACTTTACTTAAATAAGGTTAGTCGATTGACTATATAAATCCTCTCCAAATACCTACTTCAATGAGAGCTACAAGCATCTTAGCATAAAGCTCCTAAGTGCCCGCCATAATCTACCTCCCAAACACTGAATTAGTGTGATTCAAATAAATTATGTGAAATCTGTCATCAAAAAGATAACCGAACTCTCTCTTTTCAAAGTAACAAAAATGAAGACAAAGCTGTTGCTTCGCTTTCTCAGTGTAAACGTGGGAACAAAATTATTTTTTGCAAACATGTTAAGCATTTGTTAAATATAATAAACAGTCTGAAGTAGTTAGAATTCTATTAAATACAGGATCATCACGCTCCAATTTGCCAACAGAGTTACAAATCAAATTCAATCTTTCTGTTGTTAGACAAAAATGTCTGTCTGTCTTTTCCTTTGGTACGGAAACTCCCTTCACGAAAACCTTTGATATTGTTATCGTGAGAATCGAAAACAGAGGAGATCCCTCTGCGAATAATCGATGTAGAACTCTTGGTAACAGATCACATTTATGCTGCAAAATTACCTGCCTCAGACTCGAGCATATTTAAATCAAATAAGGCACTGAAAAATCTGCAAATTGCAGATTCTAGTGTAAATTGTTCAAATGAAATTATCTTAGAAAACGGAACTTAAAGATTTACTGTATGATAACTATGAAGTTGTGTGCATTAGAAAGGTTTCAAAAACTTAGTATGAAATAGAGGAATAACCCCCAACTGTTTTCTTCTAACAAAAGTGTAGTTGATGACTATTTAAGTCAAGGTATTATTGAATCGGTAGACGAAAAAGTGACCAAGCATTTAAGAGAAGATAAAGTTACAAGTAAATTGAGAATTGCTTTCGATGCTTCGTCACACGCCGAAGAAAAATTATCACTTAATGATTGTTTGCATACGGGTCCTAACTTGTATAGTAATTTCTTTGAAATTTTGTTGTCATTTCGAAAACATCCTGTAGCATTGGATATTAAACAAACCTTTTTACAGATAAAGTTAGATTCTAGTGATAAGGATGTTTCTCCTTTCTTTTGGATTGATGACCCAAACAATAATAGTTCACCAAATATATTCATGTTTAAACACCTTTTATTTGAGATCAATAATTCATCATTTCTCCGTTGTGCTACTATTAGACATCATTTAGGTAAAATATCTTATACACATTCCTACACGTCAAAACTCCTAGAACGTTCATGTTACGACTTCATCCCGCAGGCAACGTTGATACCTATTCTCCACTGACTTAACATCGTTGAGAGCGAAACTTACCATGCATGCATGATGCACATGCAATACTGTTGCTCGCAACTCTGTAAAGGAGATGTTTGCAGCTTTTACAATAGCATATTTTGTTTGATTTTTAATAATCTTTTAGAAAAACCAAACTTTGAAATGTACTTGCTCATTTTAATGCTGACAACAGAACAAGTGCCCAAACCTTTTGAGAAAAGTGCAAATAACTGAAAACAAAAAATTGAGCAGATTATTATTAATTTTTTTCAATGTACTCAGAATATAGAAAAGTGAAAATTTTTTAAAAGCTTAAGGGAATCAAATAGCATCCAGAATTCTATATCTCCATATTTTGCTTACAATATCAAAAGATTGCCCATTAGAATAGTAAGAATAACTTTTTTAAAACAATGATATACTAAGCCAAAATTTAAAAAAAAAAATTAAAAGGAAATAATGTAATTCAAGGTAACTGCACTTGTTCTTATTGGAGAACAGACATCCACAAGTAAAAAGAATAGACTAAAAAATAAATAAGTAAGGCAATTTTAATATTTAAACAAGTCCGAGTAGCATGAGCATATCATTGCTCTGGTTGACCAGTGCAGCTTTCTAAAGCTATCCTTTTCAGTGTGTATGGATCAGGAGTGTATGGATGGCATTTTTAGATTTTGAAAAAGTTCCTGAAAACATTTTTTTTTAAATATTCAATTTTTAAATAACATTTATCATGCCACTATTGACATTTCATGACATATGAATAATATTAAAATGCTTTGCAAAAAAAAAATTTATACATTTGATTATATATATATGCATGCATATATATATCCTATATGCATGCATGCATACATACATACATGCATAGGATATGAAGATACCTTACAACAGCCTTTACTATGTTCAAAGCTTGACTAAGAGGCATATGGAGCAGTTGCCAGTCCTCCACCTTTAATTAAAAATTCCTCCTTTAATAAAAAATCTATAGTTCATTCAGCAAATAAAACTCTGAGGCACAAATGCCCATGTGGGCCAAGACCTACAATGCCCACCTCTGTTTTCTTGACCAAGAGACCATGGAGTGCAAAGCATGTGACCTGATTAGGTGGTCAGCCTAACACGAAATCATTCAGTAAATACTGATGAAAATAACAAGTGGTACATTGCTGGTTGAATTATTTTCAAGACATCAGTGACACTCCACTGATTGTATTTCATCAGCCCAGAATTCAGGTACAGAGGATCTGGATTTGCTGGTGAAAATGAACTAGTCAACATATGGATGATTAATAGGTGAATAATTTTATATCAATAACAGTCAACAGCAGTTTAATCAGAAAACTATTACAAGGAAAGATGTAGAGTAATAAGGAAATTATTAGCATAAGTAAGCTGTAATTTCAAAATAAATTTTAATTTTACATTAATACATTTATAATTTACTTATAAAGCTTTGAAAACGGTTTAATGAGTGAAATTGTCTCTTTCATATACTTAAAAAATATATTTGGGCATTTTAATTAAATATTTAAGACACATAAATATTATACAAGTATTATAGATCAGCCATTTTTCAGAAACTTAATTTAGCAATAAATTGCTTATGATTTATTAGAATATAATAACAAAATTAGTCAATAAAAAGGAAAATTTGTACCTTTCAATATTATTCATCATCATTGATAACACTTTAATATAACAAATTTCTAGTTTCAACAATGTTCAATTTTTTGGAAAGCAAAATTAATACATGATGTAGTAGAAATAACTGAATTATAGCAAAAGAAAAACTTTTATTCAAGATTAAAATGAAATGGCAATTAAAGAAACTTTATTATTTGCACATTCATTACATAAAACATAAATGACTAGAGGTAGATAATTCACAGTTCTATCATATTTCTACAGTAAAAAGCATTATCCTACTTTTTTCAAATTAAAATATTATAAAAAGTATGATATATGTGTATATAGTAAATCACAAATTACATAGAATAAAATTATCAAAAGTATTTGTGTAAGTAATCACAGTATCATTATAATCATACAAAAATGTTCCAATATAATTTTTCATATAGATTTAAAACAGTATATATAATAGCAAAAAAATATATAAAAATATCACAAATTATTCATAATATATAAATCACAAAAAATACAAATGACTAGAAATAAAATATGATGTTCAATTTTACAATCTAATACATATTTTATTAGACAGATATTTGAATAAATATTATATATACAAATACACAGTAAATTATAAAAAATAAAAACATAGAAATCACAACTATTAAAAACCATTTATAAATAACTATTATACTACCTACTTTAAACTCTACTCATACATAGATATTTTTTGAACATTTAAGAAAAATTTTCCAATTAAATATTAAAAAGTATTAAAATGACTAAAAAATGTGTACATTGTATAATTGTTTAAATATGGCATGTAATTATACTAATATAATAATTGTACAAATAAACTCTAATATAGAAAACTTCAGAATACTTATGTAACATCTTTAGGTAAAATAAAATTCATAGAAAAATCTCATTTCTTTAACTAAATAAATGCTATCACATAGGTATTATTGTGATATTATCTTAATTACTGATTTTCCTTGAATAAAAATTACAATATAAGATTTACAATACTGTGAAATTCCTTGACAATCAAGATGTCCTAATTTTTGCATTCAATATTTAAAAATTTTGTAAAGCTCTTTTATATGATAAAAAAATGTTTAGCAAGCGTGCTTTAAGCGTCAATGTGTCAACTTTTCAAATATACATGAAAACTAATTTCAGGAATAACTTTAAAATCACTATATGTATAATTTTTGAGTCTCAAAAGTATGTAAAAATTGTTAAGCAGTTATTATGTACTTACAATAAATTTTTGATCAAAAATTATTAAAACTTTTTATGTTTAAAAAAATTATTTTAACTATAAACTGGTTTTTAAGGAATGAATAAGGTTTACCAATTTTACCTATTGAATTAATAAGTACAAAATCAATGTTATTGTTACAATTTAAATTATAATATTCACCTTATTTTAAAGTTGAATTTATATTTTAAATAATCCATTTGACTAATAAATATTAAATGCTTAGGAAATAATAATATAATTTTCAACATCACACATTTTTTGAATTTGATAAAATTAATATTTATATTTTAAAAAAATTTTCTATTATAATTTCCTCTTCAAAATTGGTCAGTTAATTATTTGCAGACACTGATAACAAGTACATAAATTGATTTCCTAAAATTTGGTATTCAAACACAATTTTTAATGTATTGAAAGAAAAATAAACTAATTTATTTAGATAATTTTAAAAATTTCAAATATTATTTTAAATATATCATAAAATTTTGTAAGTACAAATAGCATTTAAATAAAATAGTATTGATCAAATTATTAGAAATATAATTCAATATAAAACCCTACAATAATAAACTGCACTTCAGCAGATTTACAGAGTCAAAAGTATGCTAGAATTTATGTAAGGCCAGGGTTTGTCCTGTGAATTACATTTATTATGGTAAGTGGGAACATCCTTGAATAATCAGTAAGAATTAGTAACAATATGCTGAAGCAAAAGTAACTGAATTCTCTGAATGAGATGTTGTAGTTGAATTCACATTAGAAGTAAGTTTACCCATATAATTACTGTAAAATTATAGAACACACAGTCATTTGTTCAAATAATGTTGTGAAAAACAATTATTACACACGTCATCCCTTTAAGCTGATTCAGAGGAGTTGGAATGCTCTGATGTGTAAGGAAACACATATAACTATTTTAAATCTCATCCATATAAGTTTTCAACAGATTAAAGGAGCTATGTACTATATTTATCACCACTTAGTGCATTTTCACAATTGTCATATTGAAATTGCTTATTTCTATAAACATGCCCTTTTTATATTTAATACTTCCATTTTAAAAATTCATTCAAATTATTTCAGTTTGTAATTTTAATCTCATATATCTTATGGATAAAATTTTTACATAATCTTACTACTACGAAGTAATAAATTGTGGCGAGGGGGTACCACTGTAAGGAGTGAGCGAAGTATGTTGGGAGTGTATCCTCTGAGTAGGGCCCACCCAAGGTGTGAAGGTCACTCCATATATCCAGCTAAAGTCTTTAAGCTCCAAAACCAAGTCAGTCTTCTACCAGGAATGCTTTAGGTCTCTGACCATAGAAGCTGCCCCTTACCCCATCTAGCTGGTCACATGGATAAGAAACAACAAATAGTAGCCTGTTTGTTAGTTAATTTATGTAAAACATTATTTATCAATATTATATGCTTATTAAAATTCTTTTCATTTTTTACTTTAAGAGTAATAGAACTCTTAAATTCAAATATCCTTATATAAGCATATTAAGTAATGGTTGAAAAATATTTTAAAAAGATGAGAAGATTTTTAAAAAATCAGATGCCTTTTATGATGAGGGGTTTTTGGTAATATTTCATATAATGACAAAAATAATAAAAATGAAATATATTTAAGACATGGGTAATAATAATGCTAATAGTAGTAATATTACATTTACAAGAAAATATCTTTAAATCTTTCAGGGAAAATATAACATCATTTTAATAATTAAGGATATGTAACAACACAGAAAACAATTATTGCCCCCTCCAATAATAGCAGATTCTCTTGATATATCAAACATTGCAACTATATATATATATATATATATATATATATATATATATATATATATATATATATATATATAGACTATCAAACTAGAAAACTGTTACATGCAGACATGTTGTATTATATGCTCTTCCAATAAGATTGAAAAGTTTGGGTATGGCAAATTTTATGCAAACATTTTTTACGCAAATGCATTATTATGTATTATCTTTTATTATTTTTCTGAAGATGCTTTTTACAGTACAGAATAGTTTTTCACATATTGTTTCCGGCAAATGTACATTGACTAAACAGGAACATTTCAGAAAATTCAGTCCTCCTTGCATTCAGGAAATCGTACAAAACTGCTGCTTCTCAGAGGAAATACACCATGTCATATCAAAAACTGTATCAAGAAGAGGTATCATCATGTAATGTATGCAAAGCAATTTCTTGGCCTGCTTAAGATCCTCTCCTAAGCCAATATAATATGCAGGATCTATTATAGCAGATCAAGACACTATGTCCAAAGAAAAAAAGTTTAGTTGATATATATATATTCAACAAGAATGGACTCAAATTTACATATGTGTATGTTAAAAATATGCCCAAAAGGATTACTAGTGTGATTACTGCAGCATATGTGGTACCAAGCATAATTGAAAAGTATGCAATTTCTACTTATACTGTGGAGTTCAAATTCATTATTGTAGGGCATTATGCACACACTTATATATAGTGTGTTTGTTAATTTGTTAGTTTCCAAGAATTTCTGACAAAATTTTAAAAATTTATAACAGTTTTACTAAATGTAAATTATTAGTTACCAAATTAATAAAATAATTCAATTTTGAATTTATTTGATTATGCATAAATAAAATTTAATATGGATATACATATAGTAATTTCAAATACTATTAATATATTCAACTATTTTATACATAATATATTACTTTCAAATGAGAGCTTTAAAAAGTTAATATCAAATCCCAATCATACACATGTTTTATAAGAAATTTTTAGTTTGTTAAACTTTAAAAAGATTCAACATGAAATAAATAAATATACTTAAAAGCAAGTAAAATTTACAAATATTGCCTTCATGTTAGGAAAGCATTGTCATTTTTTGTATACTAAAATATAAGAAAATGAAAATAACTAGACAAATACTGAACATGTAATTAGCATTTATGTATAAATAAATTCATTGTGGAATTAATTGATTTCACTATCACACATATGGGCAGGTGTATGTGATAGTAAAATTAATCAATTCCACAAGGAGCAAGTCAATATATGTAAATACAACAAAATATCACAGAAAAATAAATAATGATTTGAACAGGGTAAACTTTGTTCAAGCTCTCTCAGTTGATGTAACTCAGCTAATAACAAAAATAAATTTAAAAAAAATAAATAAATAAAATCCATGAAGTTACACAGGATTGTTGTCAGCTAAAATAGAAAACAAGATTAAAATTAATACAATAGCAAAACTAACAAATTTTAAATGTGATAAATTGTTACAAATTGAAATTGTAAGCACTTTTCATTACATTAATATAATTACAAAAATAAGATTTTTTAACTAATTTCTAAAAGATTATTAAGCTTTTAATAAGAAAAACAATTATTCAAGGTATATTATTAATTTCCTAAAAATTTTTTAACAATATTCAAATTTTTGAAGATTAAAAAATTACTACATATTATGTGATATTACAAATATTTAAAGTAAAATGCAATTCTATCCAATAAAATCTTTCACAAATCCTATTCTGTAACTTCAAAGTAGGTGTGAGGATGTACACAAATAGCACAGGTGATGCATGTCTTGAATTTAAAATTGTTTGTTTCCTGGTAATTACACCCGTGCCATGAAAGCTGTGCAGATATACTTGGCTAAATCAGAAAGGTAACCCAATCAAAGGTGTTAGGCTGCGTACCAATGGATAAATGTCAACAGGATTATGGTGACTAACTACCCCTTGAGGAACAAAGGAAAACCTTGTTATATGTTTGCCTTCCACCTGTACAGGGTGCAGGTAATGACCATAATACTTTACCCACTTCTATGGTCAACCAATTGTTGCAACAATAACAAAAACAAAAATAATAAAAAAAAAGGTTGGTGGGTTCTGGTGTTAATCAATCAACTGGCAAAACAGTTCTAAAGTAACAGAATCCTAACACAAAGAGTACCAGCAAATTTGCTGTTGAGGTAAGTGAAGTAGCCACTAGGCAGCACATAGGCCATAGTTGGGGAGCCAGGAATTCTCAGAAAAACTCAATGGCACAATTTAAAGCCGCTAAAAAAAAACAAAGCTGGGAAGAACCAAAAGACTTATGCCTGAAATTTCAACCCCTTTTCCCAGTAATACTGCTACTAAGAAGCTAGGGAAGACAATCTACCTGGGACTTTTTCTCTGACTATTAAATATTATAAAACAATGTGAAAAATAGTTTTTCATTCATCAAATTTAATAAGGAGGGTGATAACCCCATACAGCAGGGGATCCTTTGAAAAACACATGAGGTCCTGATAGGAAATCATCTGTCTAAGGTTTGAGGCCTCAGCTTAGTATCTGGAGCACTGATACTCCTATATGATGACCTTAAAATCACATGCTGGATATAAAAGAAGTTTTCCAGTGTAACAAGCATTTATTAGAATGAGGAATTCAGAATTTTGGATCCCAATGATAGAGCTCTTTAAACCGGTAAAAGTGGCCTTCAAGACAAAAGGCACTCATACAAAGGATCCTACCATTCTTCTGAAATAGCCTATTAGACTCAATCCAGAGTAGAAATCTTTTAAATTGCACTTAGCAGAAATCTGTAGAAATTCATTCCATTAAATGCATTTTCAAGATTGATATTGAAGCTGTAGCAGCTATCAAAAAGGCTAATTATGGTGCCAATATTGGTTTGCACAGGGGGATTTTTAAAATCATTTGGGACCCAAACCTTAAGGAGATTCAAACTAAGGAAGAGATGGAAGTAGTGCCAGAAGATCAGACAACTTTTTCTCATTTTTCTTTTCCTCTCCATCACGTTTCCTACTAGAAGTAAATCAACTCCTACTTCTAGTAGGAAATGTGAATTACATAGATTCTGACACAACCCTGCAGCATAGCTCTCCTATATGTGCAACTCAATATATATATATATATATATATATATATATATATTGCAATACATAGTACTATTTCCATAAAACTTAGCTCCTTAAGTCTATTTTGTAATAAGTCTATTAGTGTTCCAAAGCAAGTAAATTCTTCCTATGAGTATTGCCAATCTAAGAGTGAGTTAGAAATGGCTTTGCAGGAAATCCAAGTAGATGACTCTTCCATCAGTAGTCACATAAGGATAAATGCTCTTTCTTAGCTTCTTTAGATGCCACAATGGTAAACATCTTCAAAGTAGCACAAATCAACTTTCATCATAGTCAATCAGATTTGGCTATTCTTAGCAAGATAACTGGACAGGAAATTAACATTGTATTAATTCAAAAAAGATGGACCCATACTGGTTTTGTTTTGGCCCTACATGTTCAAGGTTTTAGCATTTTTTATGATAACTGTTTGAGGCCAAAAATATGTATATTGCTGTTAGCAACAAATTAAATGCCATTATCCAGGTTAATTAGCTAAATTGAAATAATGTTGCTGTAAAAGTATCTTGTTTATCACAAGAAATCAAAGATGAAATCATCTTCATTTCTTGATATCTTCCTTTTGAAGATAAAGACACATTCAATGTGGAAATTGTTAGTGTCGTAGATCATTAATTTAAGAAAGTCATTATAGAATGTGATGCAAATGCTCATCACACTATGTGGGGAAGTAGTGGTTGCAAGATACCTGGCAAGGATCTTCTACAATAAATTTTGTAATATAATCTATTTATCCTTAATAGTAGTAATGAACCTACTTTTTTTTTATTATTGTAAGTAGAAGAGAAGTCATTGACCTTACTCTATGTAACAGTAAGTATACAGAATTTATTAATGATTGAAAAACATCTGAAGAAGTAAGATGGCCACACATTTTTTGTTTTAGTGATAAACAGACTAGAGATGGTAGGTAGGAGCCTAAAAAACATCAACTGGAATTCCCACAAAACGGACCTAGAAATCATGATCAAGGAAGGTGTTTTTAATAATTATCTGCAGTAGCAGATTTGGAGTTGTGTGTTGATTGATTGCAATAAGCCATTCTCTAAGTGTACTATCCAAATTGTAGAGTCAATAATGCTTACTCATCATCATCATAAGATACTTGGTGGTCTAAAGAGTTAAGCAAATTATAAGACAATGTAGAAAGATTTTTACTAGAGCTATGAAGAATGGTGGTAGAAACGTAAACTCTTGTACTTATAATGAAGATATAATAACCACTCATATAAAAAGCATTCGAATAACCACTTATAATAAAGCTATCAGGAATTCTAAAAAGAATTCCTGGCAAAATAACTGCACTGACATAAATGATAGCGTCTGCAATACTTGTTTAAATTATTTCTAAAGATAGGAACTGCTGTCTAAGCACACTTAAAATGCTAAATGAAGTCCAGTGCATTAACTTAATTTTCTCAAGTTTCAGAATCTGGGAGGGAGACTCTGGCTGAATTGTTCAGAGTTCACTTTCCAAGTTCCAAAGAAATAATGGAAACTTCTACTTTTACATTCTCTACATCAAACTAATAACTAGAAATAAATAGAAAGTTGTGAAAAAAAATCACAACTTATGAAAGAACAAAATGGTCTATAATGTCATTTAAAAACCCTATAAATCACCAGAAATGGATGGTATTGTATACCAGTTCATTTTATTGAACTCCAAAGCATTACCCAAATTCTTTGTAGGATTTTTAGGGCATGTATAACCTTTGGCCATATAACGATTGCATGGAGGCATACAAAAGTAATTTTTACTCCTAAAATAAGAAAAGGTAATTACTATTAGGCCACATCTTTCAGACAAATCATCTTCACATTTTTCTTCTAAAAGCAATTCAAAAGCTGATAGATATATCAGAAAAGTTTAGAGAATAAACCACTTTTTAACTCTCAATATTAAAATGTATATCAACCAGGTAAATTCACCAATATCGTGATCTATAACATGTCCTTCATTTTGGAAAACTTCTTTAAGAATAAAGAATTTGCTTTAGTTATTTTCTTAAAATATTTAAGGTGCTTTTGATACAAACCATTCTACAATCTCTTGCTAGAAATGAAACTAATGACAAAATCAGTTTTTGGATCAGAAACCTACTCAATAACAAATGTGACTGGGCCTCCTTTTTCAAAAGAAAACATGACGATCCAAGCCAAAGCTGACTGCCTGCAAAGAAATGTTCTTTCACCCATCTTATGGTATAGTATTGTAGATTTCATTCTAGAAGTTTTAAACAAGCCAGACATACCATCATTGGGTTTGCAGATGATCTAATTATTATCATCAAAGTTATATTTGGTAAAATTATCCCTGGCATCATGCTCAATGGTCTTAAACAAGTTAAGATTTGCTGTAATAATAAAAGTTTTTTTTTTTTCACAAAGAAAGAGAATCTTAATCTGAGAAAGGTAATTTTTTCTGTCAAGAATTAACTTGCTCCAAAAAAGTGAAATTTTTAGTATTATTTCACTGAAAATTAAATTGGAATAAGTATTTCAACTTTTTTATTGAAAGAGCAAAAAGTTTTTTGTGGTCATGTGGAAACGCATTTGGAAGAACTTGGAGCCTAAATCCTGAAGTTATTCACTGAATTTACACTATAATCATATGCCCTATATATACTTTTGTCTCAGTAATCCGTGGTCTAAAAACAGAAATGAAACTGCTAAGGCAGATCTAACAAAGCTTCAAAGGTTTTGTTTAGCAATCTCTGGGTGTATTAAAACAACTCCCACTTCTACACTTGAGCTTTTGCTTGATATACATCCTCTTTACATGTGTATTGAAGTAAAAACTATAACTTGAATGAAAAGGTTTAAAAATACTGGGCAATAGAATGATTACTCCTGATTTTTGTCCAGGGGAAACCTTAATGCTGATGTAACTAACTAGTCATCCTTTTATAAGTATGCCTACTGATTACATGATTGTTAAATATAGTGCTCTTGATAACCTTATACAATCAAAATTTTTCTTATGAGAAGAACAGAATTACGTTTTCACATCAGTGAAAACTCTACTTGCTGGTACCCAGATGCCTGAAAAATTTATTCTAACACAGGCACTGGTATTTGCTATAAGATACACTTCTTTTTATATATACATTTTTAAGGATAAAGCTTTATTACTGTTCATTCTAATGAATTTACAGTGTTTTAACTATACAACAATACAAAGTAATGCTTTCTGCTAATACTTTAGTATTCTTATATCTTATACAGCAGCAAAGATGATAATATGTTCTAGATTTTCTGTGATCATATAGTGATAGCATAATGCCATAGGGATGATTCTTGAATCCTATTACAATTTCAGCAAAAATATATAGATAAATGTGATTTTAAATTAACATCACTTGGTAACTTTGGTTGTCACAGATCAACCAATGTGATTAATCCAGTTCTATGTGAATAAAGGTTTTGCAAGTTGTTTCATAAACCAGAATAATTCTCATCCATCTAGGGAATCAATCATTTTCTGTCATGAAATATTTATAACTACACATGGGTAAAATGAGGCAATAAAATCTAAGTACAAGTGAGCAAATTTAGAATCACAGGTATAGCAAAGGTGCCCATGGGAGACTTTGATGTCTTTGAATTTTATAATGTTGACAATTAATGACAAGACAGAAGTAAAATTTTTAAATACCAATTCACATTACATCAAAAACAACATTTAGTAGTTAATTTTTTTAGATGTTTCTGGAATTCATAGCAGCTATCCTAACAATATTGTACTATATAAGAATAATACATCTTTTTCTTTGAGAAAGAGCTACTACCTTACTAAAATTACAATAAGTTATATAGTTATGATACACAGCATAGAACTTCTGCCTATCTACACTCTTGTCATTACAATAAGCATTTAAAAGAAACAATTTTTTACCCTTGGCAAGAGAGATGGGACTTCTTTCTAATAACATTAATCCTCATTCCTTGAAGCCCTTTTCTTGTAAAAAGACTGCTCCTGAACAAGTATATTTCCATACAGAACTCTCATCCAGGGTTTTTTAAACCAACAGATTTATTTGAATATACTAGATGAATGATTCTTGAAACAATACAAGGCATATGATAACATTTCTGGCAGTGGCATGCACATTGAGACACATAGTGACATTGAGACACATTTAATCTAAAGATCAAAAATCCTGATGGCTGCTCTGTTTTTAGATCTGAACTCGTTGCAATCTATGAGGAACTAAACTTTATTGAATTGTCAATTGAATTAGTCTTCAAGGACATTTGGATTTTATATGACAATCATGCCTCTATTCACCATCTTTCTCATTGGACAATTATGAGAGGGGGTGACACAACTGACTTTCAGTGGGTCCCCCCTTATGCTGTTTTGAATGGTATCAAAATCACTGATAGTTTGACCAAATCTGGCTCTGCTGACATTCTGCCTGGCATTGCTACCTTGACTTACACAGAAATCTTCTCAATCAAAAGTTAAATGCACTTTAGAGAATCTCTTCAGAACACATTTGGTACTTTGGGAAAAGATTTCTAAGGTATCACTGGTTCAATATTTCCAAAATAAATTACACTTTTTGAGTAGCCACATCATCCCTTACATATCTTCAAGAAGAAAGGAAATTTCTGCAGTGTCATTGAAGACACTACAGAAATTCACACTTATTGCTGAACAAGCCTCCCCTGACTATATTCTCAGGTGCTTGGGTTTTCCCGTTTCCAAGATATTTAATGATAGTTTTTGATATGACATGGTGTATTTAAAGAACTCATACCTGTTTTTATATATTTTCTACAAATTTTTGGTTTTATGGAGATAGTGTGGAAATGCTACACCATCTGAGAATAGAAACAAGTAAATACTTATGGATAAAATATATGTGCCCAATGCAAAGGAGAGTCCATCTGATATCAGCCTCTCATGCTGGTAAAGTGGGAAATGGAGTGATAATAAGAGAAATCTCAAAAAGTTTATTACTTGCATTGACCACAAACCATGCGAATATTGGAAACATAAGTTTTAATGGAGCATTTGACATCGGTATAAGGGATAGGAAATGAAGTATTAATATGGGCATTTTTTGCCAGCAAGAGTTGAGTATTAATATGTGGATATTTAATGGTAATATACTCATTTGATGTGAAAATGCAAATAACATTAGATATATTATCACTAATAGTACGTGAAAACACAACACACACAATCATAATCTTCGAATTTAATTGAATGAGCAGATTTCAAACATTTGTTTCTTGGAGTGCCACGCAAGTAGGACTGTATAATACAACTGATTTAAATTCACATACCATGAAAGTTCCAAGAAAAATTATTATTTAAAGTGAGAAATTCTAAGTTTATGTTTGAGTTACTGGAACTCTGACAAATCCTCAATTGAAATGTAATTTACCTCACTATTTTATATTTAAAATCTTTAATTTAGTCGTATTTTCCCTAGAAGATGAAAGTGCATACAGTTTTGGTAGAGTATGCACTCAGACAACTGGAAAGGTTATCAATTACAGGTGCTGCTAGATTTAGTTATCCTTTTACTACAGTTGTATAATTTATACCTGTTTCAAGGTTGCAAGATATTATAAGTCAGTAGAACTCTGGATAAGAACATATATTTGTATTTTTAACTTTTGCTATCTCTTTCATCAGTAACTAAGTCAGACCATTTCAAAAATATGAGAGATGATCATTTTTACAGCTAACACACACCTCTCTTCATAGCAATTTCCATTTTCACAACCAATTCTATAAGCTAAGAAAAAATAAATTTACCTCTGCATGCTCTTCTTGAGTGACTATAATGACACTGGAAGCAACACAGCACACTGAGGATCAAATTCAGGGGAAAATACAATCAAACTGGACAGTATATATATGCAGGTATTAGATGTGAATGCAAATCTGGTATGAGATCAGACTAAAATGTTTTGCATGGATTAGTTTCCCATCACTTCCGATTTTAATTCACTTAACATCATAGACATTTTGATCACACATTTTTCAAGGATCGCCTCTGCAGACACAATAAATAAAACCTTCACAGAAATTACAGCATGAGAAAAGCTTAATCTCACATTAGTGGGGACGATTAAATCATTGTTAGATACACATTTTATGTTTATCTCTGCCTCTGTTTTTGTTTGCACCTACAATCAATTAAAGATCAGACCATAATTACTGCTTTTGACAGTTCAAATTTGACCATAAATATCCTTTACAATCAGGAAAGATTATACAAATCCAAACATATCTTCAGTTTGATAACAAAAAATTTTGCCAGATTTTTTGTTCTCCTGTGATTTTCGATGCTTTTTTGGAGGAAAAAATCTGTCAACAACATCTATGACAAGGATTGGTATTTTGAGATCTTAACATATTGAGGACCTCTTATTTATCTGAAGCAGAAGATAAAGTAACATGTTTGCTTGTTTGGTGGACTTAATTACCACAACTCTTTCTAGGAGCACAGGTCTCCATGCACTACAAACATGAAGGAGATTTAGTTTATTTTCATCATTTTATGAGAATAATTACAACAAAGCAGCAATAAACACTCAAGGAGAGCCCTCAACCTTTAACAAATTAACCACAATGAGGGAGAAAAAGAAGAAAAGCAGAAGAGAAAAGAGAGGATAAAATCATTGGGAGCACCATGAGATTGTGACACAAGTCTTTACTTGAAGAAAGTAAGCCATAGATGTCACCATTTTAAAGGCCATTATGTGCAGATATTTTTTTTAATATGCATAATTAGAAAAATAACCTTTAATAAAAAAATAATAAGTGAAGATTTTACAAAATACTAAATACAAAATATGTAATTTCCGTATTGGTTTCATCCAGAATTTAAAATAGAAGTTGATGTATTTTGTATATGCACAAGTAAAATAAATAATGCTTTTAAATAACAGAGTATAGATGTCAATGCACTTTAAGACCTAGAAGGAAGACTTCAAGATGGCGGCTTAGCTGTCTCTGTACAGCAGCAACATGCATTTAAAGCCAGATACCTACCTTCCAAAGGTATTGCAACTCTTGAGTCGATTAATTCCAGCCCTCTAACAGACCATATACAATGCCTACAATTTGGAGTCCATCATACAAAAAACTTGTAACTAATAAGTAATTTGGGCCCATTGCCTATTTTCTAGCCTATCAATGTGATCCTCCATCACACTTAATCTTTCTTATGATTATTTCTAATAAGTTTAAATGCAATCTGCAGCTGTAGTTATTCCATTTAAAAACCAGTTGGTTGGGTTTAAGGTCCAAAAACAGACATGCTGAACCTTTAAAAACCAGAGTTCAGCATAAAGATATTGCGGTTTAGTACTTGTACTTTAAGTGGTAACTTTTACTTTTAAACTTCAAATTATATTTCCCTTTTTTACAACAACCTTCTTTAAAATCAAACAGATATTAAATACAAGTTAAAAATGTTTTAAATACATAAATTAAAATTACTTCTTAAATCATACTTAATAAAATATCTACTATTATTATGTTAAAATTTTAAAGTTTCAATATTTTAAAATATAATAATAGTAGATACAAGAAATGTTTCTAGCTTTAACCAATGTACATTACATATATAATTATTTTACCTTTTCATTTCTGACTTAAAAAAAGGTAATATTATATAGTACAAATGAAATTAGTTTGCTTTGAATTGTTTTATTACATCTTTTATGTATTAATGCGATTTGGAGAAAATTTATGGCCACAAAAACATCATTTGCACTGAGGTTAGAAAAATTTCTATGCACTTAATAATCATTAATTATATTTTGGGGAGTTCAGCTTGAAATTCTTTACACTCTATTACAATTATTATCGCAACTTTCATTTTTTCCTAGAATTTCAGCTATAATATCCTCAAGGAAGATTACAATGGTGTAAACAAATGCATAACATTCAAATTACTTTTTTTTCAAAATTTCTTAAGTTATTTACTTTTTCATGTTCTCAGTATATGTATATTCCTTTTCCACTTTACCAGCAGAATTCAGAATGATTTTTTTCCAATCATTATTACATAAAAGCAATTATAAATTTTCTTATGTTTACATTCAATCACAATTAAGACTATACAAATTTTTTAATACATTTTCACATTTCTTGATTATTTATGAATACATAATATTGCTATTAAAAAATGCTAAATATCAGTCATAAAATTTTTTTATTTTAATTCATTATTTAACACAGTGAGACTTGTTTGACTCCACAATTAATGTTAAATTACCAGTTCTTTCAGCTTCTTTAGCATACTCTATTGTAGATTTTTCAAGTTTATCTATATCACCTTCCAATGCTTCATTTTGACTATCAATTCATTAATTTTTTTTTCATGAACTGCTTTGTACTTTCCTTCTGTAACAGCATGCTTCTTTTGTCATTTTAATCCATCTAAATATAATTTATACTTTTTAAGGCAACAGTAGAAAAATTAAGTGGGTCTTTGTAATTTATTATATTGCTGACAATGCTTATATTTCGAACACAATCCTCAATGATGCTTCTAGCTATAATTGAGTGATTATCTAAATTTTCTATGATCATACTTTTATTTATAAAGATACCACGTTCAACAGATACTTGACTATGCAAGAGTAGTAAAAGCAGATTAACCACTTTAAAAAAGTAACAATAATTTTGTCTATTTCAGACAATGTTAATTCTATTTTATCTTTAATAGGATCGAATTTTCCATCAATACAATCTTGAATCTTACAACTGGTTGTAAAGATTTAAACTCTTTGTAGAAAATTACAAAACTCATTTTTTTTTCTGAATCTCATAAAAACCAACCTTTGTATGGCTTTTCCAAAGTCCACTTGTCACTGAAAAAAGAATTTTCACCAGGCATATTAAATGATTTATTTTAGCCTTTATTTCACTGATTATCAAATTTATCTGTTTTCCCTGAAATCATATGTAATTTTCACCAAGGAAGATATGTGGATACTTTATTTCAAAACCTTTAAATTTAAATATTAATATTCAGTGAATTTTATACAATATAAAAGACAGAAACTAGTAGAAAAAGGATGGATTTAAAATCTCCTTCCCTTACTGTTCCACATGAAGATATTATTGGTAATTACTCATCATTTCATTTCACACATATAAATCCAAATACTACATAATGTCCTGTTAAACTGGATCATCTTGAAACTATTGCGGATGAATTAGATCTTTATTTTAGTCAACAGTTATGAATACCATCTGATATCAATTGTGCTACCATCTAGTGATAACATTAAGAACTAATACTCAATTTGGTTTTGAAAATAAAAATTATCAATAACATGCATTGAAATGTCTTCCAATGTATTATTTGTTAAAAAATTTGATGCTCTTACTAATTTAACAAATATGAATAAAAGCATCTTCATAAAAATATTTGCTAAAAGTTTGCTCATAAAAAATTAGTAAAAAGCTACCATAGACATAACAGTATGCCAGTCAAATATTTCTATTTTCTTCATTAAATATGCGTTCTTGTTAAAATCAGGGCTCTATATAAGCAAGTTTTGCTGTAAATTTTAACCCCAATATGTGAGACAATACTCTCTAATAACAAATTGTATGCGATACTATGTGTATCAAAAAGATACTCTTTAAAGAAGGGTAAAATTTAAACAAGGTTTTCACAAAGCATTAATAAACATTACCCTAACAATAAAAGATGTTCTTGTACCCTTTTTTCTTTAAATTAAAAATTAAATTTTTAAAATTACATCCTTTATAAAGAAACTTAGCTTGCTTCTTTAGCTAATTCTTTATACTAAACAATTTCAAAATATTAAAGTTGATCACAATCAAAAATTACATACATTATTAAGGTACCCGTACACATTGAAAACGTCAATTTCGACCAAAAAGGATAATTTCATTTTATTCTTTTGTTAAATAAGGAATTTAAATAGCTTTTTAAAACAGGTTTGTTTTTATCTCTACGTTAATTAGATTCCCAGATATAAAAGATTCCGTAAAGATTAGGAACCAAAAGTGGACATATTTAAAGGACCGGAAGTGGGTGTTTAAAGAGCCAGAATGATGTTAAAAATTAGTTTAAACAGTGTTTAATTTTGAAATGTAAATTTAGTAAGCTTTTAAAAGATACATAAAATAATTACTGTTCCAGAAATTAATCTGAAAGTCAAATAAAAAAATTAATCAGCAAATACGAGAATTTCTGATAAAGACACAACACTTTAATCTTTAAATGCGATTTTCTCAGAACTGGCTTTTACCTATAATTTGCATGCTTCAAAAACGATAACTCAAAATATTTTTATAGCATAACTATGGAATTTCATGAGCATGATTAGTATATTGTTTTCTAGGGAATATACTAAAAGAATTTTAATCACTAAAATATTTCCGAAATTATGGCCTGTTATTCGAATTATGGCATAGAAATTTTGGCTAAAATTTCAGTATAAGTATTCAAGTGGCCGTAATTTTTTTATTCTTTAAAAAAAATTAAAATTTTAGCACATGCTCTAGATAACAAGATATAGATTATATGGTATTAATTTTTTTCAAACATGCTAAATAGTTTTTGATGTAGCATTTTTTAAAGTTTTTAAAAAAATGCTTAAAATTGTATACATATTTAACATTTCTGAAGAATAATATTGGAATATATCAAATTTTAGTAGCTCAATATTAATGTTTACTAAAGTGAAATAAGAAAAATCGTTACAATGTATATATGCAGTGTATTTAAAAAAAGTGCCCTGAACATGTTCAGGTACCTTAATAATAGATAATGACCAATGAAATGATTAATAATAACAAGAAATTTGAAGTCTATAAATATATTAATGTCTCTATATAAGTAAACACATATAAAATATTAAATTTCTCACAAACAATAAAAAAGAATTCCAACTAGAATTCCTTATTATATATTTAATTGAAATCAAATTTAAAAAATGTATGTTTCTTTTAAAAGTTTATATTGTTATTTTCACTTTTTATTTTCTCATCTGGTTTCATCTAATACTTTTAAGGAGAATTTGTGAATTACTCTGACTAGCATTAACAGATTTTGCATTATAAAGGCATTCTGTATAGATCAATTATATCTAATTACATTAGTTTTCCTTGTGAAAAAGAAACACTTCTTAGCCTGCACAGTTTTATAACAAGACTTACAAAAATAGATTTTCAACAGATTTTAACCAAATGGAAAAATTGGTAAATTTACAAGTAAAAATCTTGTTGATTGTCACAAAGGATTGAATAAATAAAAAAGTCATCAAATCTCTGAAATGAGTTTGCTTTATTTTTTAAAAATTCTTAAATTTGTTTCTAGAGAAACAAATCAGAAAGTAGTAGGTTTATTAATAACAAAATTGGTTAATGAATAAAATATTCAACATCTTTTAAAGTAACTCTTGCTATAAGTATGCTTTCCAGATCTGGTTATTGAAAAAAATTTTTTGCTTAGCTAATTTTTGAAAGAAAAAAATACTTGAATAAAACTTTTTGCATTGTTAAATTATGCATGTCTGCAAAACACATTTCCTTAATTAAATTTTTAGCTAATTTAATAACTTAAAGTTAATTTATCAATTTGATTTTACACCATTTATTAATTTTAAAATAAAATTCATAAACATAATTTTTTGAATATTTAATAAAAGTTAAACTAAATTCAACTTCTATTAAATATTCAAAAACTATGTTTATGAAAAAATGTTTTGAAAGTGACAAAAAAATTAAATTGCAGTTTACACATGTGTTTTATTTCAATATTCTATTCATAAAATTTAATTTTTTGAACCAAATTAAATTACATGCTTAGTGTTTTTAAGCTAAATTAGAAGAGTTGACACATAAAAAAATATATTTATAATTGATGATATAAAAATTCTAGATGAAGATAAGTCTTTCATAAAAAAATTCTTGATTAGAATTCACTTTAAGATTGCACATGTAGGAAAAATTAAATAGTATATAACAAAGGTTATCTTAATCTTCATTAACAAACTCTTCATACTAAAAAATTTGCCAATATAAGAGAATTTTCTCAATTATTAGATAAAATCCCTATATTAACTCATTTTTTTCCGTTAAATTAAAAATGCATGTATTCTACACTGCAATGAGGTATAAATAACAAAGACAACATGAGCTTAGAAATCTTGGAAATTATAAGCAATGTCTATTCATTTAATTGGATTGTTTTAAAATCTTAGAATATCAATTTTGTAAATTTTAATTAAGAAAAATCAGTTTCTAATAAAGAAAAATGATTTGTTAATTCAATTATGGCCAAACATTAAGGCAAATATAAGTACCTTTCCCTAGTTTGATTAAATTATGTACAGGCTTTCTTTGTAGGAAGAAATAAAGTGTACACACATTTAAGGTTTTTATTATTATTATTATTATTATCATTATTATTCAATTCTTGTGATATTTTATGCACTTTTTTGGAACTAGATTTAAATAATAATGGATATTAATTATAATCATAAAACTTTAATAGGCAAAATCTTCACTCTCTTTGGCACAGGAAGACAGATTAACTGAAAAACTAGCCATATTTATTACATCAACCTGCTTTACTCTTACATAGGTTAATCGGGCCTTTTCTCTTTTCTTGCATAACTGCTACATTATTAGCACTAAATGCAATAAAACTATCAAACTGAATTTTTAATCATCAAAATTTCTTAGAAAAATGAACTAATATTCTCTATTGTTAGATCTTCTATTAAATTTGAAAGTGTTAATATATAACTTTGAATTGATTTCTGACTGGGATTAGAAAGTATACAACAAAGCACAGCTTTGAATCACTATCGTTACTCCCATCATATTCACAAAAATATTATGCTCTACCTTTTTTGTAGATATAATTCTGACAGACAGTGAAATATAATTCTAACTAAATAACTTGTTGCATATCAATGCTTAGAATAAATATTTACTTAAAAAACATCAGATGAACTTTTGCTTCTTGCTCTTTAGCACCATAAGACAAGAAATAAATATAATCAGTAAGAGAAATATTAAAAGCACAGTTACAGATTATACAATCAACAAATTTAGTTCCTTTAGAGAAACTTTGACACATGGAAATTCATGACTGCAATTAACTTTAAAAAATTTTAAAAAATATCATTTATTAAGCTAGTTATAAGACACTGCTTGAAATTTTATTAGATATTTCAAGCAGCGTTATTAGATATATGGGTTTTAAGTGAAATTTTATGATGCACCTAACTGCCGCCTTGAAAGGGAACAGCACAATTATATCAATCTATTGATCTCAGTGCTTGACATAAATAAAATGGAATTCAGTCACATGACAAAAAAAGATTATACCCCTAACATTTGGTATACTCCTTCCTCATTCCACAAAGAGACAAGAATGTTACAGTAAACATTTAAAAAATATATAAGTATGTGTTTGTTAAAATATATAAAATATTAAAATATATTTTTTATAGATATAACTTTTTGTTTTTGAGAATTTTTTTTTCATTATAAATACTTTTTTATAGAGATGGTCAATATTTATTTTTTACAGAGATGGTAAAATATTTTACATTGAGCTATCAGTAGAAGCATAAAAATTGCATAAAATTTATACACAATATGCACAGATCTGTAGCAAGATATCTGCCTAAGCATTTATTAATATAAATAATATTACAAACACAATTGTTTTAAAGCTTGAGCTTTCAAATTAAAATCTCATGAATCACTCAAACAATTAAAAACTCTGAACACAAAGTAAATTCTCATAAAGTAAATTATTTGGATAAAATATAAACTTCTGATTTCTAAACATAAACACTATATTAACAGTATTTGTAAATATGATTGACTCCTACACTTGATATGAGAAATTTAAAATACTATGCAATTAAAAGCATTTACATAAGAATAAAAATTAAAATTTTCCTTTTCATTAATTTACATAAAACATAAAGATTTTCAATAATAAGTATTTTAACTTATACCTTGGTTTTTCTATCCCATAAGGAGAACTAACAATTTTATATTGGTAATAGATGATATCCACAATATTGTAAAATATTTTTTATACTTGCTTTGTAAATAAAAAAAATCAACCTAAAATTCAAAATTTTTTTGAAAAATCAGAAAAGTTAGGAAATAAACCACTAGTTATTCTGAAATATTTGAGAAAATGTAGATAACAAATGATAAAAAGAAATTAGTAGTTAGATTTGAAAAGATTTTCATATATTATATTTATAGTATAAAAACATATTTTGTTTGCCAAGTACAATTAGTTTGGTGTAATATAAAATTTAGGCAGAAAGAAAATAGAAGATGACATGACACATTACTGCTGTATGGTTTTAAAGTCATATAAAATCAAAAATAACATGTCTACAGTTAGAATTTAGAAACAAAAGCTGATTTGCTATTGTATTCACAGTTGCAAAATTTCAGATATTGCAATTCTCTTCAGGACAAAAAACACATAAGAAAGCCTGTCAGATGCAATCCCAGATAATATATCTCCCATGTGAAAAGTGCTGATTGCTGGCAATCACTGCACTTTTTACATGATGCAAAATAACTTCAACATTGCATCCACTTCAAAACATAAAATTATTCTTAAATATTAACTATTTATATATATGAATAAATAGTTAATATTGAGTTTATAATAATTTAACTGAGCCCTAAAAAGAGAAGCATATCAGAATCAGTAAGAAAACTTTAATTTTAAGATGACAGTCATAATATTATGATTAAATCTTAATGGTGATGAAAAGAACAAATCAATTTTTAATCTTTTAACACATCAAAAATGTAGGTCTTTGAAGAAAATTCCAATTCTATAATATTGAAAAAAAAAACAACATGGTATGGGGGAAATAATGCATGGGAAACATATGTCTTTTATTTCAAACTTCAAATTTGGTCGAAATCATTAAGATAAAAAGAAAAGATATAGTGCATTGCTAAATTCTACAGCTAACTAATGCATTACTAAATTCTTTTAGAAATTCTTCAAATAGTAAATGTTAAAGAACTTATGCATTATCATAATAATACAGCTTCTTATACAGCAAAATTGATAGTTGAATTTCTTTATCAAAAACATAAAAGTGATAAAACATTCACCATTTTTACCTGATGTGAATCTTGGCTATTTTTAATCTAAAATTAAAAAGAAAAAAGAAAGAATATATGTGGAGCTCATTTTCTATTCCAAAACAGATATCAATGGAACTATAAATACATTTTTCACTGATTTGAAGAAATGAATGGTTTGAGATATTTATATTTGGAAAATTTATCTACAGAAATGTATTAATGTTGGAGGAGACTGTTTTGAACTAACAAACTTTTATAAATGTGACTTAAAGAAGTTAGATGTATGTCAAAAAATTCAATTATTTTTACACTACCATAGTCTGGATTACAGAACAAAGAATATAAAACTGGTTCCATAATTTACTTTCAATCACTAAGGTACTTATTAATATAAAAATTTTGAATACAAAAAGTGAATACTTTAAGATTTTTCCATGTTTGTATTAATTTTTTAATGTAAAAACATATATGAAATAATAAATTTAATTGATAAGATAAAATTATGCAACTTATTTGTTTGAAATTGTTGAAATGTAAATGAAGAAATCACTAGCAAAACTAATTATATATATATAATATATATATCTGTATGTGTGTTGAAAAACAAGGTAAAATAAATGAATGCAAAATGTATATGAAATAAAACTAAAATTAAAAAATATACACTAAAACATAAAACCAAAAGCTTAAGAATCCAAAAAAAAAAAAAAAAAAAAAAAAAAATTAATGTCACAGAAAAATATTCACCATCAAGATTTCCATTACATATTTTAACTGGAGAAAATTTGCAATTCTTACTACTTAATTCCACAGGCATGGTATCCATTGAAATATCTTCTTTATTTCCTACAAGAAATGAATAAATTATTTAGTGATATGAATCTAATATTTAAATTATTTACATTCTTAAGCATGAAAAAGAGAAAGTCTCAAATTTTAATATGCTGCAAAAGAACTCAATATTTCAATAACATATGAATATTCATTTATAAAAAAGGAATTTAATACATAAATAATTAAATTTTAAATTCAATAAAAATATCATACACAGACTTATATAGTCTTTAAAAACAATATTGATTTGATGCTCATAGTTTCTTTAAAATTCATAGCATTAACTCAGTGGTACAACACATTAAAGTTAATATGACAGATTTTCAACTTTTTATACTGCCAACAAACAGGTTTAACTTTTAATAGAAATCCAAAAGCAAATTTATAAAATATTAAATTTAATGAATAAAAATTGATTACAAATACTTAAATCTGACTAATAATGAAAAGTTTATCAAATGTTATCAGTAATATAAAATATCATGAATTACAAATGCCACAATAGGGTTACACAAATACTGTTGAAAGTTATCACATTCTTCTTCAATACAGAGTAGGAATTTTCAATCTTACTTCAACACTGACTCCATTTAAAAAAAAAAAATTTTTTCATCACATAATTTCCTCACTTTTTAACTCCATACAACAGTTAACATAATTATAATAATAATTGCACATAAAATAACAATTTTACTATAAATAAGAACAAAACCTTAAGAAAGCCAATTAATATAGCCAATTAATTTACATTTTATTTTTCTTATACTATTCTTTCCAGCCTTTAAGTTATTTTTTAAATTAATCATCAAATTAACAGATCCAATCATCAGATTAACAGACTAATTTCAAACTTCTGTAGCTTCAAAACTGACTTTAAAAAATCCCAAATAAACAAAAATTAATAAAATTTTATTTAAAGATTTTATTTAATAATAAAATAATTAATTTTTAAATAAATTAATTAATAATTTTATAATTAAAATAATAATAATAATAAACATCCTTATTAATTAATAAAATTTCTATAATAATAATAACTTGAACATAAATTACAAGCATGTCAAGATATTTTTTCCTTTTTATTTTATTAAATGAGCCAGAAATATATAAATGTTATCAAAATAGGTATATTTAATATATTATGTTTTTTTTTTCAATATTTTTTTTCCATTATGAAATTTTATTGGTATATTAAAGAATGAATACAAGTAAAAAGTCCAAAACAATCTATACTTTTTTGTATAATTAGTATATTTTGTTTCATTGCTTTTACCTATATTTTATCAGATTTATTTCATATTATCAACCTTCTAATCATTATTTCTTATCTTTCACACATCCTACATTAATTTTTTTCTTATGTTAAATTCTTCAGTAACATCATACATCCTAAACTTATTTTTAAAAATATTGATATAATTTTGAAGAAACTTGTCTTAAATTACCAGTGATAAGTTATATACAAATATCAAGTCTTGTTTAACAATTTTTTTCTTAAATCTAAGAGTGATAAATTATTTTATTCAAACAATTCATCCCTATATCTGATTTTCAGTAAATTAAAATAAAAATTATGAACAATACATATTAATATATTTCAAAAAAAATCTTAGAATTTTTAACGATTAGTCTTTGATTATAATAATTCTTGATCAATCAAATATTTTTCCTCCACAGTTATATTATAAAATTTGTAATGAAATGAAATATCTTGTAACTCCTAAACAATCAAAATATGCTTAACATCTTCATATTCTTAGTTAAATCATTATCGAACTGCCATAGTAACAAAATCTATTCCATGAATTGTTTTTGACATAAAACCTAGAAATTATGTCTTTTTCACCTTCAGAATATTTATTGAAGTATGTGAACATACAATGTAGTATCATACCCCATTCCTAATAAGAACATGGAGATGCATGTATCTATAAATGACAGATTATGAGATATGTGAAGGCTGAATGATAGTGTTTATCTACAAGCCCAGAAACTTAAGAAAAATAATTTTAAAATGTAAGTAAAAAAAATTTTAAAAATCAATCCCATATTGTTTATGAGATGAAATTTATATGATATCAACTAATTAATTTTTGGCACTTTTGCTTAAAAGTGTTCCACTTATTTTTGGCATCATACTAGTAAAATTTTATTTACTTTTGTCTATTAACTACAAAGAATAATTATATTAGAAAATACATATTTTATACATCTTCAATAAAAAAAATGTTACACAAATAAAAGTATACAAAAAGCTAATTATATAAAAAAGATATAATTTAAAAAAATATTAAACAAGAGACATCAAATTAAGAATATTATTTAACATAACAGAAAACATGTCTCCCTTTCTATATATTTGATACCACACAAATTCTATTAGACAAGAATCTAAATGCTAGTGAGCACTGCCTTTTTTAGTTTACTTTGCCATTTTGCATTTATCCGAAGATTTTCGCTGAATAGATTACATATGACACCTAGAATCAGGATCAACAAAATAATCAGAATAATTTATTGTGAAATGTTTGTATCTGGCAGCTGCCAAATCAGAAGATTTACATCTATACCAGCAACCAGAAAATATAATAGTTCCATATAAGATATACCCAGCTATTCCTAACATTAAAATTTCTACAGTAAGATCCAGAACAACAAGAAAACCTTCTCTGGTTTCGTGAAACAATTCCCAAAAACTCACTGTGAGGGGGACAGGGTCTATCTTAATTTTTCTTTTTGTAAAAAAGTTTTACCAATTGCTATAACTTTATTACATTCACTAATTTGAATGATAGGACAAGATAACAAGGAATTAACACAAATCTCTCACATGTAATTATTCTAGTCAACTGTGGTATTGTAATTTATTTCATGTAGTTATTCACAAAATTCAACACATTTTAATTCCTGACACCATAAATAAGAAAATCGCACATCAGGGATAGAATAAATTAATGACCCAGAAAACAAAGTATGTGTCTACACACTTTTAACGATTTTGCATAAATGATTTAATATTATAATTTAATAGCATAATGACTATTCAAACTTAAATGTTTTTTGATTAATACCTCTTATAAATAAATGAAACACTTTCCTTGATAAATCCCAAATATTAAAATATATTGCTGAAAAAAAGCTTTTAAAATAATAAAAAAATAAGATTAGATAAAAAAAAAAAAGGGGGTTCGATAAGCAAGTTTATAAAAAAAAAACTTGTAGTGACCATTGCCATTGAAATAAGCCAAATTGTTGCCATTGAAATAAGCAAAAAAACAGAAAAGTACCTAAATTGTTGTTAAAAATCATTGTATTTCTTAATAGCATTTACTTATATAAAGAGTATAAACGACTTGTTTAATTCCTATTGACTGTTCCTTTCAAACTTTTGTAAGTGAAGATGAGATGTAACTCACAAAATTTTAATGTTATATAACTCTACTCAGGAAATTTCTTGTTATCTCTAATTATATATTAAAAAGCTTTTTTGATAATATGATAAATACTAAATAAACGGTGAATTACATTTCACACATCTATTGATTTCTTTATAGTAAAATTCCTAAAACTCTTTCAAATTCGAAAATGACAAGAAATATACATAAATTTTAAATATTTGCCAATTTTGCATGGTTGCTATTTTTATTCATAAGTTTTTTTCACGTGTAGTATAAAATAATAAAGAAATATTTGCTCTAATTTAGCAAATTATTCAAAAAGAAAAATAAGAAATCTTCTAGAATAAATTTCATAATTGTAATAAAAATTAAAGAGCTAATTTGAAATGGCACATTGGTCAATTTTTTGAGGTGCAATAAAATGTTCAAGATTTTTTCTGAATGTGAATTATATTAAATATATGTAAATGCTAGAATTAATGCCTGTAATATATATTTTTCAACTTTATAAAGAAGAGTAAATATTTCATATCCAACTTTTCTATTGAAATAATGTCTATATGTATAAAAATTATTGTTTCTGGAAGAAAACAATTTCTATTAAAGTTATTTGTCAAATAGTCTAGCCAATCAGCTCCAATACTCTGAACTTGATATACAATGAATTTAAGCAAAAAGCCAGCATATTATTAATCAACAACTCTAATGACAATGTTAAACAAATAACAAAAAATTATTCCTTACAAAAACTTTTCTAAGGTCAATTTTTGCAAATGAAAGCTAATTTGACTGGAACCAATTGTATAGTATAAGTTAAAGAGATGATAATTCATTATCACCAGAAGAATCTGAATTAAATTAAGTGTATTGCATCATATGTAATAAAGTTAATTTTATTAAACTAAAAGAAATATACTAAAAGAAATATATCTAATATACAAAATCTTATAGGATAAGAAATTACCGCCATAAGTAGGTATTTCAGGGGAGCATTCAACTCTGCATGAAGTATAAAGAGGACAGTTGGAATAAAAGCAACATGTAATTAATGTTATGGTGATTGAAGCCCAAATTAAGACCACTGTTATAGCCACAACTGTTGCAATTCTAAAAATATTAACAATAAAACAAGATTACAAAATTGATTTTATATATATATATATATATATATATATATATATATATATATATATATATATAATGAAATCAAGCAATTTAAAGTGTATACAAAAAGCAAAATACCAATAATTAAAAACATTAAATACACAATGGCAAATAATTTCAAGAAAATATTGCTAAAAATTTAGGGGAAAAACATTAAATTAAATAATTTATAATAAATAAATTATTTAAACAAGAATGTCTCAAATTTCTCCTTAACTTTTTTTCTTTCTAATCATAAATGGAAAACATTAAAATTACAAAAGCAACCAGATTAAATCACATCATAAATTTATATTATTTGGAATCCTGTAAAAATAAAGCAATGGAGTTCATCAATGTTTTATTTTAAAGCTTTTTAGATTTGGTAATCATTTATGATTTGATTTAGTTGTTCTATAGTAACTTTTTACATACAAGACTTAATTAAATGGAGACCTAAAATTTAAAAAAAATTTGTAATGCAAATTATGTTCATAGTATTTCAGGGTTGTTTTCTTTCTATAGATTTTATGTCTGAGAAGAGACTCAAATCTACAAATTTTTGAACTAAAGACCAGAAGGATAACAACTTAACTGACAACTTAGAACAATCACTTTAGCTCACTGGTGATAAATCAAAAAGATCTAAGATTCAAAGGAGAATCTTAATCATTCACATTCATACTATTAGTCGTAATTAGTTCCACATCTAACTTTTGAACTGAAAGCTAGATTACTAACCATCCAATTATCAGCTATCTTCAAATATATACATCTATATTATATAATATTCTAATCTTATAATCTATGTAATATATATATTCAGTAGAAGAAAGTCAATACTTAAATATTATGTTTATTCATTTATAATATGTTTCTAATGTTTTAAAATGTAATGTAATATATAGACAACTTATTTCTTATTATAATTTTTAAAACTATTAATGCTTACTTATACTTTTATGAAAATAAAATAATTTTATTCAAAAAAATTATAAGTTATTTATCAACTGCAAAGGCATAAAATATGGCAGAGAATAAATTGCTATTTGATTTTAATCTACAAATGAAAGAAATTTGAAGAAATATACTCTTCAATTCATATTTTATATTATCAATACAGCAATGAGCAGTATTAATATTAGAAAATATAAATTGAGCAAGTGTGAAAAATAATTATATTTAAATCAATGATAACTACTTTAATTAACTACAAAACAAATTTTAAATAGTCATCATTAGTTCATAAAAATCATGTAGAATGTCTTTCAAAACTGAAAGTTTTTAATTTCTCATCAACATAATGATTTAAACGTGTTGCATGTTCAGAATAAAATTTAATAAAATACTAAAATATTTCAAAATTTAACTTCTTTTATAGTGTTTTCTTTTGATAAATTTTAAAATGAATTTGTTAATTTCTCTGTTCCTTTTAAAATAAGCTTCCTATTCCAATGATTAAAGAAAGAAAAACTTTAACACTACTTAAAAAATTAATAAATTCTTTCAAGTTTGCAAATACTAGGACTATTCTTGAAATTGACTGAATTTTCATACATAAACTCCTTGGAGAAAAAAAGCTTCTTTGTTTAGGTTAACACATCCTAAATTAATTTTATTTTAAATCTGATTAACTGAAGAAAGAATCAGAATGACTTTTTCTTATGGTTTACATGTTTAAGAAAAATATTTCTTAATTGTTTTAACATCTGATGTTTATAAATAATTTAGATATAATTAAATCAGCTTACATTTTTTGAAGGGTTGATCCATTAATTTTTGTATACACAATTTTATTTACAATACCTTTTCTTTATAGGAGATTTTTTTTTTTAATTCAAGTAATTTACTCAAATATAATGCCAATAATTAAAAATAAATTTTATCAAATTAAGTTTTGTATAAGCCCATTAAAAACATTTCAAATAAAAGATAAAATAGTCACACATGATTTCTTGCACATTTATAAATAATTAAATAATGGTAACACTGTTTAACTCAATTTATTTTAATATTTTTAAAAATGTTAAACATAAAAACTTAAATTCTTTTTTTATTTTTCCTATGTTTTAGCATAACAAATGATAAATTAAGACATAAAATAGGAAAATGATTGGTTTATTTTATTTATCACTCTATTGCCAATTCTTGCACACATATATATTAAATTGATGGGATCCAACAGTTCAAAGTGACTGTGAGATTTAAACCACAAATTGCTGAATTGAAGGCATAATCATAGTATTTGTAAAGGGATGGATTTTGTGACATTAAGATTAGGATTGTATGTTTGTATTGCCAATTTGAGATTCACAATTTTTAATATATATATATATATATATATATATATATATATATATATATATATATATATATATATATATATATATATATATATATATATATTATGAAATATTCACTTATATTGATGACTATGAATCACATGAATTTCACCATTGATGACATATTTTAAAAACTGTCAAAAACATTATGTACACTAGGATTTTACCAGGTACAAGATCAGGGTGCTAATCATTCAATTGCAAACTTAACAAGAAGCAGCAAGAAAAACATCAAAATCCAAAGTAACATTTTTGGTTGATTTGACATGAAATGAATCTATAGCAATTTTACTAAAAATTCAGCAATTAAAATGTAAATTCCAGTTTTACTAATAAAACCAATTTTTAAAATGACTTTCAAATTAATATATTTATAAAGATATGACTCAGATGATTTAATTCCATCAAATTTAGGGCTAAACATCAAAATCCAAAGTAACATTTTTGGTTGATTTGACATGAAATGAATCTTTAGCAATTTTACTAAAAA
>CM057812.1:53243370-53260870 GCA_030067965.1 Latrodectus elegans
AGAATATTTTTCAAAAAGTTATGGTTGCAAAAGATTTTAACATGCAAATCATAGTAAGTATATGTGTGTTCCTTTTTCATATCTATTTATAATAAAATATGAGAGTATTTTTGAGACAGATATTTTCTTGTTATAGTCCATGTAAAAAATAAAAGTCAATATGTTTTAATATTTTTTTTGAATTTCTTGATAAATAAATGTTGATGAATTTAATGGTTTTTTTTTAACTTTTATTAATTTTTAATAATAATAATTTCCCTTGAAATCTAGGTAAATAAGTATTATATATTATAATGAAACATATTCTTTACATTTCTTACACTTAAAATTTTTGGAAATATTATTTTTAGTGTTCAAGTTCGGTATGCATTGAAACAAAAATATAAGTTTCATAAAAGATTCCTTTTTGAAATTTCATGAAATAGTTTTTATCAAAGTAAATGTATTCATATTGTGAACCCCTTACTATTTAAAAGGAGAAATTTTAATTTTTAATATTAACATTATTTACTTTGCAAGTTTTTGCATTAAATCTATGTAAGTAAGTATGTATAAATTTACATACATATATATTTATTTATGTGTATATAAATTTATAAATTTGTATACATACACACACACACACACACACACATATATATATATATATATATATATATATATATATATATATATATATAAATGATAAGTCATTGTTATCTCCTTTGTGATATTAATTATAAATTGAATTTTTTAAAATTAAATTATAAAGGCTCAAATAAAAGAAATATGAAATATATGCATAATTTTTAAGTAACTATTCAACAATTTTTTCAAAAAACATCAAATGGAAATTTCGCATTGAATTAATCAAAGTGTTGAGTTAATATTTTGGAATTTTTACCATTCGTTGCTGATAATTATTTTCATTTCATATATAAAATTATATTGAAGATTGTTAGCATATTTACTCTTGACAAAAGAAAGGTCTCAAAAGTTTTCTTTTCATTCTAGAATTCAGATCAACCATTTCATTTTATTATCATAAATTTTATTACCATAAAATTTTAATTCGTAATTTTTAAAATTAATTTATTGTCAAGTATTGTCTTGTTTAATAATCTAATCTGATTTTCTTAGATGTAGCTTAAAAGGTTCACTTATATACGATATTGTTAAAAGTTTTGTTAAGAACATAGTTAGAATCCTGTTTTAAGAAACTTGCCACAGATGGTATTTTTCATCATATGCTTGGGCACCATTCAATCATAGAAGTATTTATTACCCGTGTGCTTACTGAAGAAACGCCTAGATAATGTTCACAAATGTTATTAGTTGTAAATGTTACTGTTCAAGAAATCAAAATGGAATATTTTATATGTGTAAGTAATATTTCAAACATTTTACCTCTGTTATAACTTATTTTGCCTACTTCAGGTTTTTTTCTTTATAATGCTTTAGTAGCATTGGCTTTATTTAGAATTTCTGAAAAGTTACCCCTGAAAGTTTTCGTAAAATGCACAAGAATATTGTCTTCGAGATAGTTTTACTGAAATACTTAGTTATTTTCCGAATAAATTATTCCTGTGTGGTTGTAAGTTTCAAAATTTCTTTACAAAAAATTTCTTTTAAAATTTTTTATTTAAATTTTGCTTTTACAGAATTATCGTTTGTTTCTTTCGTAATGGAAAGTTACTATTTGCATTTAAATTTGAAAAAAAAAATGATTTTGGTTAAGTGAAAAAAATAAATGGTCTTATATTCAAATAACATAGACACTTAAAACACTTGTTTTAAACTGATTCGGTATTTTTTTAATGCTTCATTTTTGAAAATTAATTTATTTCGTTTGTTCAGTTCTTTTTATGTTATTCAGGTTATGAAATTTAAATAAGTAATATTTTCACGATCTTATAATTATTAACTATATATATATATATATATATATATATATATATATATATATATATATATATATATATATATATATATATATATATATATATATATATATATATATATATATATATGCAATGTATTATCTAAATATTTTATGTAGTTATAATAAAACATATCCCGGAATATTATTTAAGTATTTACTAGTATTTTTTAATATATATTATAGCAAAACCACTGATATTGATCATTAATTTTTCGAAAAAGTTAAATTAAATCATTAATATTGCTATAAATAATTAAAAAACATCATATTTGAAAGCACTTATATCAAAAATGATTTAATATTTATTACCTTCTATCTTTTAAGAAAGCTTTTTACGGATAATGGATCTAATTCATGTGTTGCAAATATAAGAACTCCCTAAAGCTGCTGTTTGACTGATAAGCAGATAAAAAGCTAAACTGCAACATAATTACCCTTCATCTGATATTCTCATAAGCAATTATCAAATTCAGGAATTTTCCTTCTTTCATTCATTCCATATCGGAAATCCTATGTATATTTTAATTTCCTGAGTTGATGATGTTATCACAGTTAAAGTATGTTTGAAAATCATTTAAAAAGAAATATTTATTCTTGTTTATATATACATGAAAATTTTATGTAGCATAATATTACCTAAGTTTCGAATCTTTAAAATATGTGAGATATTAAAAGTACAACAAAATTAAAATGGCCAGTGACTTTTAAAAATAATATTTTTAACAAGTTAGTCTGATTGTTTAAAACAAGATTGTCATCTTAAATGCCGAAATGTACGATGAAAAGAATTTGTCCCTCATCGTTTAAAGACAGGTTCTGGGTGGGAATGAAGCAGCTCTTCAAAGGGAAAACTTGTTTATTGGATGATAGTGGTATATATCTGAGTCAAATACCACTAAGCTGATGCAGACATTTTTTAGATTACCATTGAAATGCAGTTCTAAAGCAAGTTCTTTGCATAGCTTTAGAAACATAATTTAGTTTTGAGACTGAAATAATGGATTTAAAATTCACCTTTCCCCAGAAAGAAGTTGCAATACCTGAAGGAATACTTCAATATATATTCACAGAATTCTTAAATAGTTAAAAAAGCAAGTATTTTATGTATTTTTAAGTTTATATGCTAACATATTTTAGATTTGTTTATTTTAAAACTTACGCATACTTGTATGAATATATAGATGCGTTGTAGCTATGAGCTAAAGCAAATGCTCAGAATTTAATCTTCAATAAAATATTTAGAAGCAAATAATATAATTAAAAAAAATATAACTGCAAAACTGGGCTCTCACAGATGGAAAACTCTGAGGAATGGAAGAATTAAAACTATTTACTTTGAAAAAATAAAATATTTTCGGTTAAATTCACGTTACATATCATGTTTATTTAAACATATTTTTTTGATTCATAAAACTTAAATTTATCATGATTCACTTGATAGGCTTAAACTGTTGTCTGACACACATATTTATTGATTTAAAATTTATTAAAACTCATCCATATTCAATCAACTGAATGATTATGTAGTTATTTGATTGTATGTTAAGAAGGGTAAATATGCTTCCCTTTAAGATGTTATGCTAATTTTAGTTTGAACCATACACATATGAAATTTCAGTATCAATTAAGACAACTTCAGTGAAATATTATATAAGAAGTTAAACTAATTCTGACATTTGCTTTTTAAGTAAGACGTATCTATTTAGAATTCTATATTTTAAAAGATATAAATAAAAGAGAGATAAACATATTTTATTTTCCTACTTATTTTATAAATTGTTTTTCATTTTTTCTATAGTATCCATTTGTGCAAAAATCACTTAAAAAATAAGCCGTTTGCATTGAATCGTATGCTAATGGGTAATTTTTAGTTTCTCAAATTAGATAATTATTTAATGCATTTAAAACTTCTTTAATTTTTCAAATGAAAAACCAAATACAAAATAAATAATTACCAGTTTTACGCACTTACGTAAATATAAAAAACACTACTTCTGGCTTTTTCAAGTAACATTTTACTATAAAATGTCATTAATCTTTATTAGCTCCAGAGGAAAAGAAAATCAAAATACTAATTATGTATTTTCTTAGACGTTATATATTTAATGAATACGTAGTATAAAACTTTTAAAAAATCGATTATTTTCGAAAAGATGGAGTTGGTTCATTGTATTTGAATCTTAGATCACGTAATTACATTAAGAGCAAAGTAATTTTATCATTTAGAAATTTAGGATTCTAAGTCCTTCAGCTAAAATTTCTAGAAATCATAAATCTCTGCTTTATATAATAATATTTCAATACGAAAAAGAGTTTCCGTTATTTTTATGTACTTATGTGTGTACACATCTACACATATATAATTTTTATACTGTTTGTCTACCAACATTTTTCATAAGCTCTGTTTGAAAATGTCTGTGCAGCATGAAATGAAGTCTCTATCAGAACGTTTGATTCTGGCTAACTTATAAAAAAAGGCTATATTTCATTTCAAAATATTAATTAAAGAATTTATAATTAGTTTCGAGAGGGAATAAGACTGATTAATACTCATTGTAAAATTTTTACTTCCTGATGTATACAGTTTTTAAACTCTGGTTCCTTAAAATTTTGAGTGTTGTTCTTTCAGTGATCCTACAATTATCTTTCGTTGGTAACCAGTGAGTAAAGAAAAAATAAACGGGATCTGAACTCCAATTCTTTTCACATTTCCATGGAATAAAATCTGGTAATGTATTTTCATTCACATGAATTACATTCCCTTCATTACATTTTATTGAGTTGCAAGTGCTATAAATTGTTTTACACTATAATTATAAACTGAGAACATGAACTAAATAAAATTGATTAGAAGTTTCTTCAATCGCTCATTAATGTTATATAGATATATTATATATATATATATATATATATATATATATATATATATATATATATATATATATATATATATATATATATATATATATATATATATATATATTACATATACCCTTCATATACATATATATAGTATATATATATATATATATATATATATATATATATATATATATATATATATATACATATTTCATCTTACCTCAAAGTCTGTATTTCTGATATGCTGGAAAGCATGTCCTCAGCATAGTTTTCTTTCTTTTCTTTGTAGTAAAATGTTTAAACTACCAAAATATATGTTAAATATGTAATTTTATTAAAAAAACAATATTGTGGTTTAATTTAATTTAGTTTCTGACATAAATTCTCATCCTTACAATGCATATAAAATTTCAGAATTTTCTGAATAATAAGTTTATTTGTTGACAATTGTAAATGGGGTTGCTTAATTCCTATTATTGTATTCTTCTTTAAAAAGCTTTTAATGATTCAACAACTACTATTTAAACTTCTTAGCTGATTATACTTGATAGAAGAATATTTCAAAACTTTGAGGTAGCTGAAATATTCTCGATAATATTTTTATGGAACAGAACATTTGAAATTATCATTGTGGCTTTTATTTGGAATAAAATAAAATGAGAAGAGCAGTTGCGAAATTTCTCCTTCAATTTAAATAAGAAATTTTATGATATGAGTATTTGGGATGTGAAATATTAATTAATTAAATATAATTTAAAACTTTCTAGGATATGCTAAGATTCACATTCATATTAATAAGCAAAAAATATAAAACATATTCTTAATATTTTCTGGCATTGAAATTTTTTTTAACGTTTTCTTTTATTCTGTTCAAAAAAAAATTCAAGTAATTTTATTTCAAGCACATTAATAAATTTTCATCTTGAAATTAGTATCCAATCCTTGACTGTATTAATAGAAATTATCCCAAACATTATCACTCTTATAACTATCAATTAAAAAATTAACAAAAATTTGAATTTTTCCCAAATGACACAATTTAAATACTCATTTATTAATAACAAGGAAAATTTTATTGATACAAGTCATTTACAGATTTTTGATCATAAGAATATGAAATTATATTTTATCGTAATGATATTTCTTTTAAAACGCTATATTGCTCTACATAAAAACGTTAGCTACTGATATATTTACTTTAGACTAATTTTTGCAAAGAGATTTAACCTAGTTGACTTTAAAATCTTTCAAATCTTTAGAATATAAACAACTTATGAAGGAACCAACTTTTTAAGAAAAATCTGTCCTTTAGTTTCTTAATCATTTATGTGAATGTACTTTAATTATAATGTGTGTCCAATTACCATATTCAGCAGTAAAGAATTTTCTTAGTTGCTTAACTTTGATCAAGTGGTGAATTTGCACTCTTCAAAAAAGTAAGATTATTTTAATTTCAGACAATGTGTTGATAGCATCTGAGAGATAGCGAGATTTTTAATTACTACATGCATATAGGATACTTGAGAATATCTTTATATACATATGAAAATTCCAGAAAAGTATTGTTTACAATAAATTATATTTGAATATTCCAATATTTTAGAATAGTTGCAGTCTTTGAAGTGTTCTAATATTTTCATAAAAATTGAGTCAAAATGTCAAAAATGAAAATACAGGAACCTTTGAGTTAGAACCCTACCATACTTAAACGTCGAGAATTGAAGATTTCTTTTTGTACATACTACATGAACATGCTGCTAAATTATTTTAGAAATCTAATTAAAAAAAATCTTTTTTACGACAAATATATATATTAAGAAGAAAAAAAAAATTTGTTAAGATTTTTTTTTAAATTGTTATGTTTCTAAATATTTACCTAGTATTGCTATGTTATGTGAAGACATCATCATAAAATTTAACAAATCTAGAATTGATATTATTTGACTTGTTTCATAAGTAATTAGTTTATCAATTCGTAATACATTGTTTATCTATAAAAACAAGAGATGACTAAAGTATAACAGTTTTTCTATATTGCTGACGGATTTATATTTAAATTCCTGGGCAACATTTGTGAAATTATTCTTGAAATCCGCTACAGCAAGACAATAGCGTCATTCAGTTACTTTTGAGATAAGACATATTTCCACAAATTCCAATTAATAACTATTTAAATTAACGATAAAATAAAATTTTGGAAGTTTCCTATTTATTTTGTTTTAAATTTAATAAAAACATATCGCATAACACTAAACTAACTCTCCTTACACTAAATAATAATTAATACATTTACATTATTATATTGCAAATATAACTACATAAATAATAACAATTTCTTAAAGTAAATTAAAATAGGAAGCATTTTTTTCCATTTTTCATTATTTTTCATACTCTTATATTTATGTCAATAGAAAAATCTCAAAAACTCTAATAATTTTGGGATATTTCCGAAATTTTCAATATTTTCTATTTTGCTGAGATTAAAAAATTCCACTGAATTTAGACTTATTGAAAATAAACTGAAATTGCGAAGGAGATATTTATTAAATTTTATAGCTATATATTTTATCTGACATTCAATTTTCCTATCAAGCTTTGGTTATAGGAACTATCAGGCTTAAAAGTTTTCTCGAAATATCACGATATTTTTTTAATGTAAAAACACTTTGTTGGATAAAAGCAATGTGAATTTCATATTTTCTTCAAAGAGACTCATTTTTGGGGTTCTATGCCATTTCTTTATATTTTTCTGATTCCATTACAAATACAATAAATATGGGAGATATTTTTATATAGAAATAAATCTTATAAGTTTTAAGTCAATTTCTACTTAACGATTGAATTTCAGTAATACACATTGTAGGAAGTTAAAATTTAGTATTGCTAAAAAAATCAGTTTGTTGTCAAAAAAAAGTTTTGACCATTAATAACGATCTTTTTACGCGTGTAAATTTCGTCTTCATAAAATTTGACATTGAAGATACTACTCTATTGCATCATTATTAAAATATTTATCATAATATCATTAAAAATATTAAGTATTCCTGAAATTAGACTTAAGTAATAAATCTTATTTCAAGCAGGTGTAACAACAGTGAGTGAAATTATAGTGTAAATTTCAACATCTAAATCATCATAGGTAGCTTAAGCTCTTATGTCACGTTGTGGTATGGATTCCCATGGTACAGTACTTATGACCCACAGGTTTCATTATGAATTCTCATGGAATATTATAATTATTTTTATCATATTCTCATAAATCAATTAAAAATCGGTAGAGAAAAACAACAAAAATGATAAAAGAAAAACAATAAAAATGATAAAAGTTTATAACTTGATTTCCGCAGAGGCCCAAGCAGCATGTGTTTTTGAATATTTTGAATTAAAATGTACATTTATTCATATTTAGGCATTTATTACGGGTATTTTCTGCTTTGCTACCTAATGCAAAATTGTTATATTTTGCACAAGTGAACATTATCAATTTCTAACTGTTCTTAACTGATTTAAAGTCATGGGATATTTTGGTGAAGACAGATTGCTTAAAATAAAGTTATATTTTGAACAATTATAGGAAGAATGTCATTATGCTTCGAGAAATCTATGTTGCTAATAAATATCATTGTTCATTCTTGAAGACTGAATATACTGTTTTTACATTACTTTACCTACATAGTTTCGATTTTAGAAATAAAACTAAAAAGCCTTAATAGGCCAATTGAAATTATAAGCAAATTTCTCTTTAAATCAATCATGTGAATCTCATTAATATGACTCCAAACCCGATTATGTTGATTGACTAAAAACAGAACCAATTCCTCGCTATGAAACTCAATTTGACTCAGAAATACATTGAAGATGGATTACGTTACTTTGAATAGTAAGAGAAGCTTTTGCGTGGTTGGTAAGGCCATCGTTTTCATTATCGGAAGATTGCGAGTTTGAATCTCAGCCGACCGAAGGTCTATCATGTTTGCTAAAACCTACTAGGAGACGTTAAAACTGTGCGTGCTCGCAATATCCTTCAAGTATGAAAATAAATAAAGTTCTTAGTACATATGTGCTATATGTATATATATTTTGAAAATATGTAAATGATATATATTTAATGTAGCCTATATTTCACCAATAGCATTTTACGTCTTACTTGGCTTTCATGGAATGCGTTTATTAATACATTTTGCTTTCATTAAAAAAATAGCAGCAATAATGGCCCGAATAATAAAGCAATCTTTGCCATTTAGTAACAAATGCTTCTAAACGTGTTCCATATATTCTCCATCAAATTTAGACGAGGTAAATCCGGCTATTTATACGCTGTATGCATTTACTTTTAAACATTTTCTCCACAAATCGAAGTATGACTTTGTCATACATTAAATGAAAGTAATCGCTGGCGTCTGGAACGTAATGAAGTGTAAGAAAATGATAATGGATCTCAGAATCTCAGCTTCATAAATTATGGTTTTCAAATTTTTATTCCGAATAATATTACTGTCGTTAATCTCAGTTTTTACTGATTTAAGCCAAATTTATCTCATTTGTTATGTGATTTTTCCTTAAGAAATTAAAATGATTCGATAAAAATAAATGCAAGATTTTTTCAAGCGATTCATGTGCTTTTCCTTAAAACATTATTCTGAGTACATCCTAAACTTAATTAGTCTAATCAATCACCAATACTTGATTAAAAACATTTTTCAGTCAAACTGAATGTTCGACAGCCAAAAGTTTGTTTCGCACGGGTTTGTTCGCACATTGTCAATTCTCATAAAAGCGTAGACCAAATCAGTGAGTTGAGAGGATATATTATTTTATACAATTAAACATTTTTTGTAGCTGATTTTCTCGATAATAACTATTAAAAAGAAATATATTACAATTTAACGTGAAATAGCTTTAGTAACCTGGTCCCAATTTATGTCTAAAATTCTCTGTTTACTGTAATTATTTGCTTAAATTTGAAATTAAACTCTAGTTACAACATCAAAAGCAATATTTATTTGTGTTCTCTGCTAATCTTTTTAGTGTTTGCTCTGTGATTCAAGCTTTCAAAATTCTCCTCTCCATGATTTCCGATAAATGACCTTGTCATAATATTTTTCTGCCATCTTTTTTTTATACATAAGTTGAGCGATTGATTAAATTGCTTAAACTTTTCTTTACTGAGACAGAAAAAAAGATGCTGTGAAATTACTTGGAAAAAATTTGGGAAATCTGATTCATCTTCTTTTTTTTAGTTTAATTTCAAATTGTAAAACCTTTCCGTGGCCTTAATAATGGGCATAAGTATTCGCATAATTTGTGTAGAATTTTGCTTTCGCTTTAATTTATTGAGTAGTTAATTTCAATTTATGGATACACAAAAATTAATAAATTTGTATGATTAATTAATTCATCATTATTCTTAATTTTAATTTTTATTAGCTCTATATCTTTTTTAAATTTAAATATTAATACTGCATAAACCATTTTTGTTATTTTTCTCAAAAACCATTTGCTTCAAAAATTTATTGAAAATAAGTTACATTGGAACATTTAAAATTTTTTTTTTTTTTTTTTTTTTTTTTTTTTTATATGAATTACATTTTTCTTGATAATCTGCATATCTTTCTTGCTTTAGTTTCCCAAACAGAAAGTTTTGGTATTACAATATTTTTCATTATTTTATAGTGGGGTTTCAAGGCAATAATATTTATAATGTATCACTTCAGATTATTTTATAATAAATTGTGAGTTATTTTATAGTTTACTGTTCATTGCGTGTAATTATAATAAATGAACTGTCAACAATATTTGGCGTATATTAATTACTACAAATTATTTATTTTTAAGATATAGAAAAATACAATAATTTATTTTTGTAAATTTTATTAAAGAACTAGTTTTTTTATGAAACATATGTAGTCAAAAATTGTTGCATTTGAAAAATATGATAAACTTCATACAATTGAAATTTTATTCAAATATCTATTTAAAAGCTGATAATGTTCCTGCTTATTTCCCTATTTTCTAAGAATTATGTTTCTCAAGACAAAAAATATTCTCCTCCTCAAAATATGCAGCGTAATATTTTATTTTGACAAAATCTTTGAAATTTGAAATAAATAATACGACCACGTAAATATTCAGCCATTTTCAACTTTCCCCTAAATAAACCCTCAGTTAAATGGTTTTGCTTTAAACTTAAACATAAATGATAGCTCATTTAATGTGCTTTATAAAAAGTTATGAGGACAAAATAAATAACATTATAGGGAGCTCAAAAAATACCTTTATGGCCCTATTTTTATGTTATGGCTGTATATTGTGTTAGTAAATCAAACTTTTTGGAAGAAACACATTTTAATGAATTAGGGATATATTTTTATACAAAATAAACTTATGTTTTGCAAAAAATTCTAAATATTTTCGAATTTTTCTTATGTACTTGTTAAAAAAAATTATTTCAATATGGTCTGGTTTATCGTGTAAAATCTAAAATAATATAAATGTTTGAAGACGACATCAATTATTTATGTTAAATAATTGACGAGAAAACTGATAGTAAATTTGAAAATGACTGAAAAGCAATAAAAACAATTAAGTATGTTTATAAATGTATTCAAACACGATAAATATTATTTGAAATTTTACTACTTGTCCCAAGGTCCTCCTTAAGGAAAACGGATATGGGTACTGTCGTACTACTGGAATGGTTTATTTTAATACTTGTCTATTTGCTTTACTTCCTATATTTAGTGAATATATAAAGGATTAAAAAGTAAACTCGTAGAAGAGTTTTTTCTCTTCCTTGGAATAATATAAGCTAGATTATTCCAAATATTTATAATTACTTTGATTATGATAAAAATGCAGGCAAATTTTATTAAAGACAAAGAAACGTTATTTCAATAGAAAAGTTGTGTTTTTTTTCCATCGCAAGAGACGGATATCATTAATGTACTGAGTGTGTATAAATTTAGCATGATAATCATTTGACTTTTAAAATTAATACACATGCTAATCAAATTTTTATTTAATTAGAAATATTTATGAACTAATGCTTAAAACATTTTATAAAATGATTACTGATATTTTTCTAAATTCTTATGAAGTGTCATTTTAGCCAAAATAATATCCGATATTTATCAAAATGCTTGCCAATATTCATTTCCAATTGGATTAAAATTTAGCAATAATGAACACTTTTACTTCATTGTATTTGCGTTATGATGTATGGAATTATTTGAATAAATAATATTTTTTTTTAAAAGAAAAAGTTAATGATTAACATCAAACAAAATTAATTGATAAAAAGAAACTATTATTTCTAATGAATATTACGGAATACAGAAATCGTCAATGGTTGTCATTAAAAGACAGTTATTAAAAGGAATACATAGAATATTTTAGTTCTTATTTCTTTAATTATTTATGGGAATTTTTGACGTTTAGAATCAAAATTATTTGATATATCCTGAAAATATAATACGAAATAATAATTCGGAAACAGTTTGGTATAATTACATAACGAAATGTTAAGTTTTATTTATAATAAACGAATATCTTACAACCCCCCCCCCCCCGCAATTTCTAGAACGACGTATTCGATAGAGAATTTTTATCTTAAATATATTTAAAAAGTCAAAATATTGGGTTGTTTGGAAAGTCATTTTGTTTTTCCCACCTGGATCAGCTTTTTGCTAGCAAAAATCAACCCCTTTATGAGTGAGAAATTGTGCTACTACCAGAAAAATGGTAAAAGCTATTGGAATAGAATGGACATTATGCAATGCAATACGATATTTATTCGTTCTACGCTTTTCATTTTCATGAAAAACGAAATTACTTTCCGAACAACCCAATGGATAGAAAATAAAATTAAAATTATTTGTGCAGTTTAGTAAATGAGTAATTTATTTATAAAAATAATTAAAATCATACAACATTAAATCAAGATCTTCAAATTTTAGTTAAGCTAACATTTAATTTTACACTACTGGCCATTAAAATTGCTACACCAGGAAGAAATGTAGATAACAAAATGATATCTATCAGACAAATATATTATATTAGATATAACAAGTGATTAAATTTTCAAAAAATTTGGCTGGATAGATCCTGAGAAATCAGTACCCAGAACAACCACCTCTGGCAGTAATAGCAGCAGTTATACGCCTAGGCATTGAGTCAAACAGAGATTGGATTGCATGTACAGGTACAGATGCCCAGGCAGCTTCAACGCGATGCCACAGTTCATCAACCGTAGTGACTGGCGTTTGGTAACGAGCCAGTCGCTCGGCAACCTTTGACCAGCCGTTTTCTATTGGTGAAAGATCTGGAGAACGTGCTGGCCAGGGCAACAGCCGAACATGTTTTGTATCAAGGAAGGTTCGCACAATACCAGCAACATGTAATCGGGCATTATCCTGCTGAAACATAGGGTTTCGCAGGGCTCGAATAAAGGGTAGAGCCACGGGTCGTAACACACCAGAAATGTAACGTGCACTGTTCAAAGCACCGTCAATGCGAACAAGAGGTGACCGAGACGGGTATCCAATGGCACCCCATACCATCACGCCAGGTGATGGGCCAGTATTACGATGGCGAATGCACGCTGCCAGTGTGCGTTCACCAAGATGCCGCCAAACACGGATGCGACCATTATGATGCTGTACACGGAACCTGGATTCATCTGAAAAGATGAAGTCTCGCCATTCGCGTCGTTGATCACACCATTGAAGGGGCTCTTGTCTATGACTCAGCGTCAAGGGAAGCCGCAACCATGGTCTCCGAATTAAGAGTCCATGCTGCTGCAAACATCGTCGAACTGTTCGTGCAGACACTTGTCTTCCAAACGACCCCGTTTCTTGACTCACGGCTCGTGACTTGTTTGCACGATCCATTACGGCCATGAGGATAATATGCCTGTCTTCTCGGCTGCTAGATATAGGTGGCCGTTGAGATCCCGCATGGCGTTCCGTATTACCGTCCTGAATCCATAGATTCCATATTCTGCTAACAGTCATTGGATCTCGATCAACGCGAGCAGCAATACTGCGATAAGATAAACCGCAATCCCGGTACGCTACAATTCGACCTTTATCAAAGTCAGAAACGTGCTGGTACGCATTTCTTCTTCTTACATGAGGCATCACAACAACTTTTCACCAGGCAACAACGTTCAAATGCAATATGTGAACCGGCTGAACAATTTCCTCATTTAAATACACTGTAGGTGTAGCTACTGGCGCCTGCTTTGTCTGAATGCGCTGAATAGCTAATCGTTTGTATTTCACAGAACTTTCTTCCTTTCGTATAAATTTCAAGTCTGTAGCATGTCGCCATCTTGATGTAGCAATTTTAATGGCCAGTAGTGTTGTTAAGAAAATCAAATATTCTATTATTATTTATGAATATTTTAGTTCAACTTAAGAATATTTCTCAATACATTTTACATTTTAGATTAGTAAATTTATGAGATATAGAAATAAAACTAATATTTGTAAAACATTAGTTTTTATTTTGTATTATTTAAAAGAAAATATATAATTTTGTCACACAAGTTTTCGTTTCATCCATTTAAAAATTTCTTCGCTTTTAATAACCTAATTTTCAATAAAAAAGTGTATTTTTGCAGCTTGTATTAACAAATAAATATGATAATAGTTCTTTTATGAGAAAGAGAACTATACTCGTGTCCGTAAATTAAAGATTATCTTTAATTCCATTGCCATTATGGCAAAAAAAGAGACAAAAGCAAAACAAATGTGACTTATTTGTAAAGTCTATTTACTAAACAAAAGAGCAAAAAAGTTGCTATATGTTTGAAATTATTTATAGAAATTGCAAGTTTTACACACTGGAGCAAATTTCAAAAAAGAACCTATTTACAAAAGTCAATATAACATGGTTGGTATGATGGTTAATACATAGTATGCCCCCCCCAGACGATGCAATACAGGCCGTACAACGCTTAGCACGCTGAGTATTAAATTATTGATCTGATTTTGGGGAAAATTACACCATTCATCAAGCAATTCTCTCCGAAGTTCCGGTAAACACATGGGAGGGGGTTGACGGGCTGCTGATTGTCGGCAAGCAAGCCCCACACATGCTCTAATTCCGGTAAGTATACTGGCCAATCCATACGGGTGATATCTTCCGATTGAAGGCATTTGTCTACAATGTTTACACGGTGAGGAGGAGCGTTGTCATCCATAAATAGAAATGCATCACACATGGTGCCCCGAAACAAACATACATGTTGTTCCCAAATGACATCCGATGATACAAGTTGCCTGTCATGGTTACATTCTAAACATGCAGGTTTGTTTTCTGAAACCCAGAACAATTCCTACCCAAACTAGAAATCCTGCACCACCATAACGGTGTCGTTAAGTTCTATTGTCTTGGTTGTAATAGGTGTCAGGTCCTCTCCATACGAAAGTCCTGCGAAAATAAGACTGAAAGCTAAACCTGCATTAGTCAGAAAATATTGCACAAGACCACTGTGGCGGTGTCAACAAGGCATGCTCTCTAGTCCATGCTAATCGAAGGTGACAGTGAGTTGCGATAAGAGGAACACATCTGACAGGACTACGAGAATATAGACTAATGTGCCCTTGGAGTCTTTACATGGTATGCCTTGAAACTGTCGTACCAGTTATTGAAGAAAGCCTATGAGACAAGTCTGATGCTTTGCTCCATCTATTTCTTTTGTCAGTAACTGCCAAAAACCGGTGTAATTCGGCGTTGTAACTCGGGTACGACATGTGCTAAAACGTCTACTCATATTACCATCATTTTGGAACCGTTGTCAAAGCCTAGAGATGACCGTCTAGGCGATTCCAAGTTCCTCGAATACCTCCAGCTGGGTTCACCCACATTCCAGATGGCCGAAAATTCTACCATGCAAACCATCATCTAAATGCTTTCTTTGTGCCATAACTATGCGGTTATTGCTCTGAAGGCTTTTAAAGAGCTTATGAACAATTTTACATCGTTGCAGCCATTCCTTACACTCTCGTCATTGTGACGTACTATCAGTGCCATCTGGTGGTTTCTTATAATTTGCATATTACTCTTCAAGATGTGTGTGATAATTCTACATGTGAAATTTTTATATTATAGTTTAATTTCTTTGTGATTCTGAATTATCCTTAATTTATGAACATGAGTGAAGTTTTGGAAATTTCCTTAAGGATAATTATGTTTCAATCATTTAATTATATTTTTATTTACACACATTAACCTATGAGGATTTAGAATACTTCTTAAGACAAATTTGAAAGGAATGCTTTCAATTCTGAGCTCAATCAAGTGACGGGGTGTTGATAAGAATCACTATTTTCTACATCTATTTCATGATATAACTGAAATGATACTTTCAAATCAATCAGAATAACGCAAGATTAAGGAAAAAGGTACTTTTAAACTTCCCAGCCTGAAACTCAGTGCTATTGTTGAATTTATTCAACTATTTTGACAACATGATGGTCTTTGGGTGAAGCAATATTGAAATCACTACATTTCAAATAGGAGAGCAACATTTTTATAAAATGGTTGTCGTGGCCTCAGTCATTTGGTTGCATAACAAATTAAAGTGCTTCTGTTTTTGCTTTATTTATAAAACATCGTGAAATATTATGTATAAACTATAAAAGGAAAATTTACTTAACTTTACTTTTTGGTAATTAAAAAGTATAATTTAAAGTTTAATTTTTATTGAAATAATTGAAAGCTTCAGATGATAATGATGTGCAGCAGATTATTATTAGTTTATTATTTGAAGGAAATAACTTTTAAAACATTGGTCATTTTAGTACTTAATTTTGAATACCTTAATTTCTTACATTTTTCAATACATTAATTACAGATTTATATATATTTAAAATCTAGTAAACAGAATTTTTACTGAAATGAATTTTTCTGAATATTTAGGGTAAATATTTACCATAGACAATTACAGCAAATTCATTTAAAATAAGACTTTTATTTTAAATAAATACAATTTAGAAATTTTTAAGATCAAACGAATAAATTACTATAAAACAGTTCTGATATTTAAGAAATAAGAACAAACTGATAAGTATTTTTCATATGCTTAATCCAAAACCTAAGGTATTGAATGCAAGCAAGCAAAACAAATGTGGTTTTGATAAACATAAAATCAAGTCTGAAAATAGCAAAATAAAACATTAATACAAAAATGATGCAAAATTTTCACATATATTACCCAAGAATATCTTATCAGAACTCGTAACAATAAAAATGTGGTTAAATTAAATAAGGAAATGATATTTTTAGGATTTTTAAACACATCTCATCTGCATACAATTGAAATTTTTTTGGATACAAATATTTAACTATGCATTGTATATAGCATACATGGGTAGTTTCCAAATGCCTGAAATTTTTGTACGGCATTTTTATACCATTTTTTGTGATCAAGAATTTATTGCTTTCTATGAGAATCCTCTGCCGTTTTTATTTGTCACTACGATGGAAATCCGAACAATCTGAAGAGCTCAACCTAAATAAGAATAGATTTTATCGTATTGGAAGAATTCATGGGAATTCTGTAAGCAGAAATATATCACCCTTCTACTAATATACAATAACGGTTTGAAACTAAACCTCGATTTTTCCATTGCTAAGATTTACACAGTGCGGCTCTTTCTTGAGATGTTATTAGCCATAAAAAGTACAACAATCACTAATCTTTATTACTGA